>OY744475.1:186544064-186671182 GCA_963556175.1 Tipula confusa | reverse complement strand
ATATATATATATATAATATTATATATATATATAATATATATATATATATATATTAATATATATATATATATATATATATATATATATATATTATATATATAATATATATATATATATATATATTATATATATATATTATCTTAATAGCGATATCTTTCAATATATATATTTCGGATCGGAAATAGCTTTTCATCCACAAACAATAAATTCAGAGGGCGTATTATTCCTTTGAAGGTTTTAGTTTAGCATTTCAAATAGTTCACTGGTTGCCACAGTACCACAGCTTTACCTTTTCCTATAAAATATCGCTTATAGGAATAAGTAAAGCTGTGGTATTGTGGTTTTATGTTTTGGTTATCAAATCTAAAAAACTTGCTTTCTCCCTAGAAACGATTATACCCTACACTAGTATGCGATACAAAACATTAGCTTGTTCATTGTTTGAATAGAGAAGTTTTGTGATTATCAAAGTTGAAAGTAGTCTTTGCTATCTAGTTTGGTTATTGTATGAGAATCTAAGACATCACGTAAAAAACTTACCACCTTAAAGTATCTGCTACAAATACTACAGATACAGTTTGTTGTGTTTCAAGATTTTTTCTGCATATACAGGTTTTCGTCACCAAATTTTGCAATCTTTCCCTTTTAAAGTATCTTCAGATTCCTATCTCACAAAGTTTTAATCATTTGTTTTGGTCTTGCAATTAACACTAAAATCATTTTCCTGATAAACCTCAATTCTTACTGGAGATCTTCTACGATCAAATTTTCTTTATTTCTGCCCAGTGATATAGGTAGCATTTCTCTCTAGTGCAATTGTCGACATCGAAAACTTCAAATGTTTTGACCATAAACGAGAAAATATGTATAGTCGGTTATATAACTAACCTAATTTGGTTATATAACAACGTAAAATTTTTAGATCATAGACACAAGGGTTTATAATGGAATTTGCAAAATGTTTAATTTGGCATTTTTCTAAATTATGCTACATGCTAAAAAGATCTATACTTTTTTTAAAATCAGTCGTAAATTACCAAGAAGACAATTCTAACGTCTTTGACCAACGTTTGGGTCATAAATATAAAAAAAAAAATAATCAAAAAAATACGTTCACTCTCTGACGTTAAACATTAGTCATTTGATTTAAAAAAATAAAAATAAGTTATGGTTCGTAGTTGTTAAATTTGGTCATAAATTCGCATGTCAAAACTGATGATTGATCAGAAACAAAAAACAAAGCAAATAAGGGAAGTTGAAGTTGTAAAAAAGCGAGTGCAGTTTTAGTTTTATACAGGAGTCAGCTTCACAGTTGATTTGGAACCAAATGATGTAGAAGGAAAATCCATTCCAGAAAATTTTATTTTAATAATTTAACAAATTTTCATGTCATTGAAAATTTGGCTTGTGACTTAATGCATGACATTTTTTTTAGGAATTGCACATTTTATTTTGAATGTGACCTTAATTTTAAACCAATGATATATATATATATATATATATATATATATATATATATATATATATATATATATATATATATATATATATATATATAAAAATCGACCATGTTAGACCATTTTTTATGTAGGGTAGTTCTCAATAATCATGACATATGGTTTTAGCAAGGTGGAGCTATCTCTTATACCGTGAGAAAGATAATTGCCATTCTACTATCACTTTTCGATGACCGAAACAATTAAAAAACAGAAAGTGTCTTGAAGGAACGAGTTTACGTCAACAAACCACAAGCCTTTCAGGGACTTGAACAGAATATTTGCACAGAAATTGCAAAACTGGAGACAGAAACGTTGCACACCGTAATGCTAAACATTTTAAAAATAGCAATTAACTGCCATGAGCAAAATGGTAGCCATTTAATTTCAGAAAATGTCCACTTAACTTAAGAAAATTTAACAGGTAATACTTCCATTTTTAAAATTGGAATAAAACATTTTAAAAATAAAAAAGTTATAAGCATTTAAAATCAGTCCGTTAAAGTTGACTCACCCTATAAAACCATTCATATAGTGAATATATAATTGCTAAAAAAAAATTTTAAATTACTTTAAAAAAATGTCAATCGAGATTGACCATTTAACGAACCACGAACGGGTTTACAAAATTAGTACAGTCGCAGTCAGCGGATATGAATCGTTAATATTATCAATAAGAAACCTATAGAAAATACAAGTAGTGAAAGTCCCAAAAAATATTTAACGTAGCCTACAAATTACTTCTTGAAATTTTCCTCTAATATCGTTGTTATGAACATCAAATGACCAATTTTAACAAAGATTCAGTTGTTTCAAATTTATCTAACGTACATATCAGCTGTATTTGTTGGCTCATCAATAAACCCACTAATCAAAATAATGGTCTTATCTACTTCATAATTAGAATAGATTGATTTGAATTGTAGTTTTTACGAACAGTATTGGAATATTGCCGAGCTTTTGTTACTACTTTACTTACGCAAACAAATTATCAAAATAGTTCTTCAAACCCATTCTTTAATGTTTGACAAACTATGTTTTTTTGTGTTTAAGCATATATGTAAACGAATTGGCGTTAAGCTTCTCTTCCAAATGTACAATTGAAGAACAATGATTCAACAGACAAGTCCAACTGGACTCAATAATTTTCTCCTGTTTACTAAATTATTGCACAAGGATATGTTTAAGTGGCACATGTCATAAACAGAAAAAATCGTTTGCTCGTCATAAAAACAGAACAGTCCGATTGACTGAAAAGCGATCAAGCATCTTAAGCTCGGTTTACAGTATTGAGGAACCGGAAAAAAATTAAATCTGAAATTCTTCGATAAGTTTCACAAACTAAAACTAAACGAGTATCGCTCGATTTAAATTTATTTGTATTACTTACATTGAAATGGTATGAATGTACTAAAAGTTTAGGAAAGTACTCCAACTTTTTTCAAATTTTTATTTGTACTTTCTTTTTGTTTTATGAACATAATATTAATATAATAACATAAATATTGATCCTGGTATACCAGGGTCAATTATGGACCCTACTCTATTTAAATTATTTTCAAAAAATGTTTTTAACGGAAAAAATTAATGGTTCAATTGTACTGTTTCCCGATGTTATAGGCATAAAAGTAAAAGTAAAGTAGTTTACTAGTAATGGCTCTTTGGTAGTTAGAAGTTTCAATATTCTATATCTTTAAATATGACATCAATACGTCATATCGTTTAGAGATGTTCAAATCATATGTGTGTCTTGGGTTAGTTTAGAAAAATAAAGGTAAGTTTTTTGTTTTAAATCAAGCATGCACTTAAAACAGTGGTTTTAGGAAAGACAGAAGTTTTAGGAAATTTTTTGGCAATTGTGACGAAAGAAAACGATACTTTGCTGCCAGAACATGAAGGATTAAAAAAAGAACTTGAAGAACTAAATAATAAATATAAGTTAATGTTTATGAAAAATGAAAATTTAAAACAAAAAAGTCATAGTGAAACAGGTATCCAAAATGGGGGCGTTAGTCAAGACAGTATCGTTAATCAAAATTTAGAAAATGGAAGTGTGAATTCAGTTGAGTTAAATAAAAATGGTTCTACTGATGAAAATCACATTAAAAATGGAGATTTACAAAACAGTCAAGTATTGTCATGTATCGTATTGAATTAGAAAACCATGTTTCATTTAAAACAGATAGTCGTTTCAGTCGTGAAAATAACATTGCCTCGGGTTCAGAAGATTTTAATCGAGATTTCTATTTACAAGAGCGACCCACAAGCAGTATTCATATAAGAGATATTCAAAAGTCAATCCCTAATTTTTATGGAAATGGAACTATAGAGTTGAAACATGGATCAATAGAGTACATAATTCATTTCAGCTTTAACAGAATCTGCCGCTAAAACTCTTAGGGCCTACCCAAATATAAAATGTGATGATCTGAAGTCTATATTAGCCAAAAAAGTCCATATATAAGTGAACAATGCCGAGACAACGACCAAGTGAAAGATGTCAGAAAGAAGTCGAGCTATTATCGACTATTTTGTAGAAGGTGTCAATGGTATTCCATCCAATAAAGTGATATTGTATGGTGCTCGCTCATTCGAAGAATTAAAACGGAAAAGTGAAACTTATCAAAGTTTAGTTGAAAGGAATCCATCGACAGTAAAATCTCATGAAAAACACAGTTTTAGAAGATCTTTTTGAACCACATCATCATCACCGAGAGACATGTGCTTCAATTGCAGTAAGCCAGGACACAAACCAAAATTTTGCTACAAGAAGCTAGATGGGCCCAAATATTTCAAATGCTTTCAGTTTGGACATAAATCAACCAAGTGCTCGAATAAAAGTGACAACTCTCACCGAAACAAACCGCAGGAAACATGTATCTGGAAAAAAAAAATCTTGTCTGGCGCAAGTTGATAAAAGCTCTAAGCAATGTACTGTAATTCTAAATGGTAAAACAATAGACGCAGTTATTGATACTGGCAGTAATTTTACGATCATCAGAGAGGATGAATTTCTTAAACTTGGCTTGAAGTATAACATGAACGATTCGGATACTGAAGAACTCAATAAAATAAGAAATTCCAGGGTAAAGTCTTTGGGTACTTTTACTTCAATCTTAAATATTGGTGGTGAACGTTTTGAAGTGCCAATTAAAGTTGTGAACTCCCGTTCAATTTTACCCGTTCTATTTTTGATCGGGAACGATGGTTTAAAACACGTTATTATATTTACAGAAAATGGGAAGATAACCGTACGAAAATATTGCAAGCATGGTTTCCCCTAATTGATGATTTAGTTGTTCAGTTACAATCGTCAATGTATTTTTCTACTTCAAACCTAAAAAATGGGTTTTCTATGTACCAGTAGAGGAACATAGCAGAAAGTACACAGCGTTTGCGAATATATCTTGCAATTTTGGACCCAACTTCATATGGAGCAAGTATCGATTTTTATTTACATCGGTCGAGTATTTGGGTTATTTTGTGAAGGGTGGGAAAATAAAACCATCGGAAATTAAAACAAAAGCAGTTACTAAATTTCCTGAGCCAAATACTGTTAAAAATATTCAAGCTTTTTTATGACTCAACAGATATTTTTGGAAATTTATACGCAATTATGCCTTGATAGCTAGACCACTCAGTGAGTTATTAAGTAAAGATGTAAAATTCGTATTTGGTACAACTCAACGTAATGCATTTGACGATTTAAAGCGATTCTAAAGATCTTTAAACCAGAAGCTGAGACTGAATGGAATACGGATGCATGTAAATTAGGTTATGGAGTTTTGTTTGCAGCAAACAGTGCTAAAAAAATGATTGCAGCAAGAATAGCCGGATGGGCGTTGCAGCTGGAAGATTACCAATATACACTAGAAAGTCGTAGAGGTACAATGATGAAGCATGTGGATGCGTTGAGCTGAAACCTAGTGAATTTACTTGTGAGCAGTGAATTTCTGGAACGAATAAGACGCACGCAAAAACAGGATGATAAACTGAGGATCAATAAATCATTATTACAGCATGGATCCAACGAAAATTTGGTAATACATCATGGTATACTACTGTACAAAGAAAATGATCTTGAGGACACATGTTATGTATACCAAAAGCGATGGAGACCGAAAATATTTATGGTGCAAAAAAAAATGTTGGAACTAATCGAACGCAAATATTACATTTCCAACCTTCAGGACAAATGTAGCAAATTTCATACAAACTCATTGAGTGCATATTGTGCGATCGAAAACCAGGAAGATAAGAGGGTTTCCTATAAGCCCTCTGCCAAAAGTCGAGTATCCTCTTTTTTTTCTTTACACGTTCATCATTTGGGACCGTTGGTTTCGACTAATAAAAATTATAAATACGTTTTGTCAGTGATAGATGCGTTTTCCAAATTTGTCTGGATTTATCGAACAAAAATGACAACAAATTCAGAAGTTCTGACCAAGATAAAAGTTGACCAGTCACTGTTTGAAAAATCCGAATATATGTTGACTGATAAAGGAACAGCTTTTACTTCCCGTCAGTTCAAGGATTATTGTTTGGAGAATCACTTAAATACAATTATCACAACGGGTGTGCCATACCTGTGCACAAATGGTACAAACACACAGATAATCTGCAGAGGTTTATTAATTCCACCTGGCAAAGAATTCTAAAATGAAGTTCATTTGAAGTGATGTTTGGAATTAGTAAGTTCATTTGTTCACGGCCGTCAAGCCTTAGATCAAAAGTGAGAGAAAAATATAAAGAGGACAAGTTGAATAAAAGAGAGTATACAACAAAAAACGCAAACCAGCTACCGCGAACAACCTGAATGACCTATATATGTATATATGTATATACATATGTATATATATATATATATATATATATATATATATATATATATATATGGCGAAAAATACGTGAAATCACAAATTTTTGTAAGTCATGTTTGAATTTTATGATTTTTATGTTTTGAATGTGTAGCCTTGATTAAAACAAACATTTTGAGACACTTAATTTTTTTTGGTTGTTGTTGTTGTTAAAGATACAGGGTGTCAAAATTTGAGAAAAATTATAATCATGGTATTGTATTTATCGCAATAAAATAAAAAATAATTGTCTGATAATTATGATTTTGGGTTCATTTTAGAGGTAAGTTAATAAGGATTTCTAAAAAAATATAAAATTAGTATGTTGTTTAATTCCTTCTTCTCTAAATTTCCCGCCAAAATGTTCTCTTTAAATTTTCTCAAAAACCTATTTTTTTTTTTTTTTTTTTTTTTATTTAAAGTTTTTGACAACTTATATTTTACAACATATCAAAAAACTAAAATACCGTTATTTTTTGTTTTCTTGCAAAATGCGTTTTAGTAAAAGCAGTATTTCATTTTTATATGGAAAAACTGTATTTCAGTGGATATCACCAATCAATTCATCGTATAGCGCAACCTTCCTTTGATCTTCGGTTGACTGATTCAATAGTGGCACGATTCCCGGAACCAAAGATGTTGATAATGTTATTGAAGCTAAATCTATTACTTTTTGCTGCTGATGTTTTGGCCTGGCTTCTAACGTACTCGGATATATAGGAGACTTTCCAAGAAAGGGTAACACTTCATTCATTTTTTCCAAAACAGACACATTTTTTAAATAACACTCTTCACTATCACTGCTATTATCGTTATCAGCTATTTGCGGTGTTAGAGGTGATGTTGTTGATGGTCCCGCAACTGGTGACAACTCTGGTTCTATTTTTCGTCGTTTGCAGGTAATATTTACATAGCACGTTGAACAGAGATACAAATTGTCTTGATTCTTAACTGATTGTGGCATAAATTGCTTAACATAATCCGTAACTCGTTTTAGTTTACTCGAACACTTTGAATCGCGATATGGTTTACAACACTTTTGAAATTTATCCATTATCAAATTAAGCGCACTAATACTTATTTATCCACTTAAACTTACACTCAGTTTAACTGTTACTTTTTCAAATTTTAAAAAATCTTGCTCCTTATTTAAAACGTTGTCTACAATTTTACGATGTCAACTAATCAAAAAGTTAAATGTTTACTCTTATTTATATCACAATGTTCATTTTTTGTTTTCAAAAGAATTACTCATCGTTTAACAGGTACGCTTGCGTCAAGTAAAAAAATCAACCCCCAATAAAAAAAGGGGAAAACAACATTTTATTTAGTATTTTTTAAAATAACGCAAGAAAGAAAAGGAATTTATGGTACTACGACTAACCAAACGATTAAACCAGGGGGTGGCACCTCATAATTCTGTGACTCATACTTAAATATGACGCAAAATTGAACTACAAATAATAAACAAAATACACAAATTAAGTGAACTACCTCTTTTGTAAACAATTTCAAAACAATGAGAAATATCTATATAGCTTTCCATATAAAAATGAAATACCTCTCTTACTAAAACGAGTTTTGCAAGAAAACAAAAAATAACGGTATTCTAGTTTTTTGATATGTTATAAAATATTAATTATCAAATTCTATAAAAAAAAAAAAAAAAAAAAAAAAAAATAGGTTTTTGAGAAAATTTAAAAAGAACATTTTGGCGGGAAATTTGAAAACGAAGAAATTAAAGAACACAATATTTTTATATTTTTTGAATAATCCTTATTTAATTACCTTTAAAACGAGCTTCATATCATAAATATTGGATAATCAGTTTTCTTTTTATAGCTATAAACACTACATCAAGTTTATCATTTTTCTCAAAATTTGACCAATTTTGACACCCTGTATTTTAAAAACCAACCGCAACAAAAAAAAACCATGTGCTACAAAATTTTTATTTTAATCTAAACTACAAATTCAAAACATAAAAATCATAAAATTTCAACATGACTTATGGTCCCATATACCAAATTTGTGATTTGACGTATTTTTCACCATATATATATATATATATATATATTTCTACATGTTTTAAAGATACATAGACCACAAAGAAGTAAACTATGCATTTCAGCTGTTATAAAAAATGCAAAAAATAATTTCAACATTTTCCTCACAAGACATTTTACTCTAAAATAATCAGATTTAAAAACGGGAAGACGATGCTAGATAAGAGAGCAACATTTTTTTATGTTGCTTTACATAAATAAGATGGGAAAAACAGATTTTAAAAATGCAAATGAAAAGTAATATAAATCAATGGAGTGGAAAATTTTAAAAAGATAATTTTTTATATATGAATCATCTGAGTCTGAGCGAGTATCTTATTTATGCATATATGTATACAAAGTAGTAAATTAAAATTGGATTTACCTCGACATAATGAATCATGAAAAACCCATTTCGTTGACCTTTCATTTCGTATTATATGTCTACATAATATATATGTTTACAAACGTATGCCTCTCAATTAACAAAACTTAACACAAGAGCAAACAAAATAATGAACCGAATCTCATTCTAATTTCTTAATATTCATCTTCT
Organism: Tipula confusa; assembly: GCA_963556175.1. NCBI lineage: Eukaryota > Metazoa > Arthropoda > Insecta > Diptera > Tipulidae > Tipula > Tipula confusa. The sequence goes on along the minus strand of OY744475.1, from coordinate 186,662,229 downwards.
AATTAAATCATTTAAAACCGAATTTTTTTTTTTTACATTCTTGCAAATCACATTTTTATCACATTTTCTTGTTAGCTGATGTTTGCTTCGAGTATACATGGGAAAATATTCTACCTTTTTTTTTTGGTTTTTGTTCTTGTTCTTCTATGTCATTAAGAAAACTGCTGAGTTAAACAAAAATTAGTAAAATTGACAAATGAAACGCAAAAAAAAAATAAAAGAAAACGAAGTCAAACATACAAAAAAAAATGAGAAAAATGATTACTGTTTGTTCGTACAAAATAGATAGGCGCTTTATGAAGGCAAAAAGTTTTTTATTTTATTTTTGTATTAATTTATTACCTTATTACGCTCGTATAGCACACGGAAGGAAATAAAACGATCTATATATCGAACGACGAAGAACAAAATCTATCTTCGTAACAATAGTTTTTTCCCATAAGACGTATATATATAGAAAAGAAAATTGTCACAAATTCATAAAACGTTTGTGGATTTAAAATCGAAAAATTTTCTTTTGTCATCATCATCGAACAATACAAAAGAAACACAAAATTTGTCACAATCAATGTATTTGATTCGTTATGTGTTTGTCCGTGCGTCTTATCTTTCTTGTATATATATATATGTATATGTACATTGAACGTCTTATCTTCTCGATATATTATTATGTAAATCTTTTCTGTGATTTCTATTGTGTTGATTTTCTTGTGTCGTGTACAATAATAGTTTGTGGCCACACAATAATAATAAAATAAAATTGAGACAGCAATTTATAACATCTAAATTACCATTATAGCACATAGTACGTGAATTAGTATATATATAGGCCAACGACAATTTTAAATTAGAAGACGTAATTTATGTTTATTGATCGGAATAAATCTTTCTAACTTATGGTAAAGGTGATATTGGGCAACCAACCTTACGATACAATTTTATTTCTTATGTAAATAAAAGAAAATACAATATGTAGTGCCGCCTAATTTGTTTCTTGTGTTGCAGACTCTCAAAACTAAGAGTAATACAATTTGATTTTATTTGACATAAATAAATCTTCAAAAAGTATAACAAACCCTTCTTTTTATGTATATATATGTTTATATATGTTTAGTGACAACATTCTTTTTTTCACTGTCATCATGATGATTCCAATGTTATATTATGTGTGTTCAGTATTTATGCTATACAGAATTTTTTACATTTCAATTTTCCAATTCTTCATGATGATTTCCCATGCTTCTCTTTATATATATAGTTATATATATTTAACACGAATTGTTAATAGCAACAAAGATATATATATATATATATATATATATATATATATATATATATATATATATATATATATATATATATATACACATTATATTATGTATATATAATATCATTGACCTTTTTTTTTTTTTTTGCATTATTTACCATTTGATATAATGGAAAAACATTTTTTCGTTTCGTTTTTTGGTGAAAATGATAAGTACCGATCAATTCGTCACATTGAACAATCCTTCAGAGTGGAAAAAAAAAAACGAAAAAAAAAAAAATATTATTAGGAATTTTAAGTCAAGTGGAAACATTTCAAAATAAATTTCGCTGATTATTTATTTAGGATGGAAATAAAATACGGAGAAAAATACAATCATTATATGATGCTGGAAAGTCAAAAGAATGGACAGTTGTTGTATTATACAAGGTGTGATATGAAAATAATCATCGAGCGCATATTGATTTTATTTGTTTCTGATGGTATTTCAATATATATTTCCATAAAATTGATGGACATTCGATACATTTAATATAACTATATTATATAGGGTCGTATTGTATATAGAAAGGTAAATAGATAAAGGTCACCTTCAACAAGAAATCATATTATTCCATGTAAATAAACAAAAAGTTTTTCAAAACCGTTAAAAAAAAAAGTTTTAGAACGTAATAGCATTATAATACCAAAGGATCATAAAATTTAACTTTAAAAATAAAACAAAACAAAAAACATGTACATGGTATGAGTTGTGTAATTTAAATTTAAATTTAAATTAACAACTTAAAAAAAAAAAAGTTTATAATAAATACAGATTTTATAAAAGCTTTCACATAAATTAAAGGTACACCACCCAGCTTTAATGAAAAAAAAATGTATATGAACCAAACAAAAAACAAAAACAAATTACCTTAACAAATAACAATAAACAACACCCAATTAAAGTTAAAAAAAAAACTGTCTAATGAATTTCTTAAATATTAAAGTAAAACAAAACGTCTAATTTTATATGCAAGATCCTTTAAATATATATATATATATATATATATATATATATATATATATATATATATATATATATATATATATATATATATATATATATATATTTATATATATATATATATATATATATATATATATATATATATATATATATATAATATTATTCTTTTACAATTTAAGCTATCTAATTAAATTGTATTCTATTTCAAAATTCCAATATATAAAAACAAAAAAAAAAACGCAAAATGTTCAGAATAAAACTTAATTCAATTAATTTACTTATATTCGTTGTCTTGTCGTTTTTCGTAATGTAAGCAAAGTGAATATCAATTTATTCATTCTTGGGAAATCTCCCCCATAACAACATTTTTTTTTCGTATATTAACAAAGAATATAGAATTTCTAAGCAAAAAAAAAAACAAACACGAAAAGTTTTTTATTTTTTTTATTTTATGTTGTCCATTTGTTTAGGATAAAGCTTCAATGTTTGTCTTCCAAATACTGTAAATGTTTAATAATTGAATGTAACATTTTCGTTTGGTTATATGTAGTAATTGAATAAAAAAAATCCAAAAACTTTGTCCAAAAGACAATACACCGAGTTTAATTCGATGAAATTAATGACAAACATTTAGTTGAGTGATCACACACACACAAAAAGTTTCGTTTTATACACGTAAAATGAAATTGATATTGTTATGAATTAATTTACGAAAATGTGACAAGTTTTGGTTTATATTTTAACTTTGTAACTATATTGAAACCACCAAATGTGTCTTGTATTTCTGCAAGAGTGGTACCATACACAATATAAAACTGCATTGAGTGAATCGAACAGGGAAGAGCTTGCCTTAAATCTTAGAAATACGTAGTTAAATTATTATTTGAAATCATCACTCCATTAATTTATCTTCTTTTTGTCAAAATATCCTTGATAACGAATTTACTAAATCACCGATTTTTTATATATTAAGTTAGCTTTTCGTTTCTGCAAATCCATAATTCAATTAAACAATAACTTGATGCATCATAAATTTATCCGGTTACTACCAAACTCAAACTTAGTCAAATAAATTAAAGCTCTAAAAAAAAACAAAAAAAAATTACTCATATAAATATAGAACTAGCATTAAAAGTTATACCATAATTTGATAACTCTAGAAATCTTCACCGGTTTATATCTTGTTGTGAAATTATTCTAAATCCCTTAAAAAACAAAGAACACAGCAATTTCATTAGTCTTTTAAAAGCTCGGTTAACTTGGAATGCTTACAATGTCTTGAAATGGAAAGAATTAAAGAAGTAAAATCTGAATTTAAAAAGCAGTTTTGGAAGACCCGTTCATCAATCCTAAAATGAAAATATATAAACATATGCAAATCGTATATTACAACTGCAAGCCAATTAAAAAATATTACACCATAATGAACAAACTGCATTGAAAGCATTCAAAGAAGGTCTGATTACATCTATTAAACTAATTGTGAAGGCATGTAGGTTCGATAAACTAAAAGATGCCGTAGCACAAGCATGTGAAGAGGAAATTAATCTTCAAAATAAACCCAATTTTACCAATACTAATCCAACTGACAATAAATTGTCGATTAAATGCCAAGTTTGTCATAAAATTAGCCATAGTGGTGTTTTCTGCGTTAGCGCGTCAATAATCCTAATTCAGCAAATAAAACATAAATTCTAATATTCGAGTTATTTGCGCATATCGCAACAATTTTGGCACCATATTCCGAAGTGTCGAAAACAAAAGTACAAGCAAAATTAATCATATTCTGCCGCAAGATTCACCCCATCCTCAAATTTGCTTCAAAATGCGTCTAATTAGCCAAATTCGGGAAACTCGATGAAACTCGAAAATTTACTGGGTACCATTTTTCGAGTTTATATTCATCCAATGGATATATTAAAAGCTTGCGATGATTATTTTATTTTAGATACCGAGCTGATATCTGCATTGTCAAAAAATCCTATATTATTGGAAAAATTGATTGCTATCCCCATATGACTTATTCCATCAGAAGTATCAGTTCAGAAAAACTCCAAACCATAGCAGTCTACAAAGCATTATGCTTGATTCAACTATTCTACAGCATGATTTTCATATAGATGATGACAACTTCCTTAGCGTGTGCTAGAATTTTCGGAAATTATTTTTTAACTAAATTCTAATATAAAATCGATTATTCTCAATCTACCTTGGAAATAATTTCAAATTCTGAAAACATAATTTTAAAACTAACTTCGCTAGACGATCCATTCGAAATTCTTATTAATTCTTATTAAAAATTATTAACTCGTCTATCGAGTTTCCAAACGGTGATTTTGTTTACCAACCATTTGAAATCTCCATTGGAGTCCTTCTTTGTGGTATTATAATAACAATAATTAATAATTTTGGCAATTTTATTGTGCTCAAGACAAATAATCATAGTTTTGTGGTAAATCAAAATATAATTTTTAAAGATTTTTTAGATCCTTACAAGTTTTAAACTTCAAGTTTTCGTGGAATAATCCTGTTGAGAAACGTTTATACGAGTTAGAGCAAGAGCTAAATTTTACCCACTTAAATAACGAAGAAAAGCATTCAATTACTCAAATTTGTCGTTCCTTTGATGACATATTTTATTTGAAAGGAGATAAACTGACCACTACCTCATGAGATAAAATTACTATTTTTCATGAGATAAAATTACTTCTAAATTCATCATCTATCAGCGTAAAGCAATATAGATTACCGGAAACGTCCAAAGCAGAAATAGATTCGCAAGTTAGTGAAATGCTGAAAAAAGGCATTATAAAGCAATGTAAAAGTCCATGGAATTTCCCCGCGTTAGTTGTGCCTAAAAAATCAAACGACGCAGAAAATAAATGGCGTTTAATAATAGATTTTAGAAAGCTGAACGAGATAACGGTTGGTAAAGTTTTCCCTTTTCCTAATATTAGTGAAATGATAGAGCAGCTCGGTATAGTATCATATTTTAGCACGCTTGACTTGAAAAATGGCTACCACCAACTGAAATTAGTTAAAAAGGTTCACGATAAATCTACGTTCAGTACGAATTTAAAGTAAGACCCCATAAAATGTTGCTTCTTACGGAACGAAATTATATATCTCGGTCATTTGATCAGTGGTATTAAACCCGACCCAGCAAAACTCGAAGCCATCATGAAATCTCCAAGACCTCGAAATGTCAAGGAATTAAAATTGTTCCTCTGCCTCGTTTGTTACTATCGACGGTTTGTTCAACATTTTTCCGGTCTGTCAAAATCAATAACAAATTTACTAAGAAAAAATTGTAAATTCGAATGGTCAGCATTTTGTGAAGAAGGATTTACAAAACTAAAAGAAATTCTCTGTAATCCTCCAGTCTTACAATAACAAAATTTTCAAGAAATATTTTTTATAACAACAGATGCCAGTGATCTCGCAATTGGAGGTGTACTCTCTCAACGTCATTATGACGCTAATTTGTCCTTTGCCTATGGAAGCAGGTCGCTTAACCAAGCCGAGAAGAATTACTCTACCATAGAGATCATCAATAGAGAAGGAGTTGCTGGCCATCGTTTCGGTAACAGTTCTTGCAACGCTTGGTGAATTTTATAATTGTTGTTAGCATATTTGGAAATTTAAAGTACTGTTTTATTCGGTCATAGGTTCTTCTTACACCCTGGTGAGCACCCAGTGGTAATTGGAATTTCTATGGAACTTGGTGTAAAAAATTTGTCACCGATGTCGATTATTTCATCATTTTTGAGTTTGTTCAGATTGTTAAGTAGAATTGATTTAGAATTTGTTTGTGCCCTAGTTAGAACATCCATATAGTTTTCAAATCAGAAGAATTGGTTGTATCATTAGGGAAACTTTACCTAAGAGCATCTGCGTTTTAATTTTTAAATTGATAAACGCGAAATTGATAACCATCCAATTCAAAACCCTATCTCAATAACTTCGGCGTTGGATTAGAAATCTTATTTAACCACGTGAGGGGTTAATATTTATTGGAAATATATTGGTTCGACAATGTTAACAAATTATTGACAAACTTTCTATAGTATCTGGCCTTACCTATAAATAATTTTGCTTGTTACGTGTTTTAGGTGTGGAAAAGTTTTGAATTGCTTCTAATTTCTAAGGACCTGGTTTTATTCTAGTACAATTAATTTTGTGACCGAGATATTCTTTCGAGACCAAAGAACATAAGCTGAAACTGATAGTGTCCGTAACTAGTGCTAACCGCAGTCTTGCCCTTATTTTTATCCTCCATATGAACTTGATGATATCCATCTCTCCAACGTTGAAAAAAATTTAGGATTTCTTATGAATTGGTAAAGTATTTCATTAATGTCGCTATTCGAAAATCAATTACTATGCGCTATTTTTTGAGCCATCGGTCGACTTTTTGGGAACCACCAGAAGTGGTGAACTCCAAGAAATTTGAACTATTTGTATTTATCCCTTGATCGACCATCTGATGTATTTGTGAATTAACTTCAGGTTTATTCTAACGTTTAGGTTTGAGTTATTTTGTGAATAAAATTAATAAAATATGGTTTTAGTTGGTGTTATTTATTGTGTCACTCGTCAATTCGATGCCCAGAAATTTTACAAAAGGAGCAAAATAGTAAATATTCCTTATTTCTTCTATTTGAGGTATGATGCTGTTAACTTGAAAATGAGTACCTAAATTGGCACTTTCTTGCTTTATGGACCAATTTACTACAACGTTGACATTTAGGTTGTCAATGTTCAAAAATACACTTTTGTGAATTATTTGAGGTATCAAGGGAGACATCCAGGAAGAATTTATTTGAAAATTCTTCGTCGACAGCACATTTAAAAGTAGCTTTTACCAAAGGTGCTGACCGGTTAGTAAATGTAAGGATTACGATTTTAGTGTGCATATTTTTGATAATTTTAGCAGCATGTTCACCTGCACGTTCTTCACTTGCATCGATTAAATTGTTTTATCACTCTATTGCCAAATACTTGTGAATTTTTAGAACTGTTTTGATGTACGTGTACTAATTCCGATTATTTTCCGATAACCGTAGAAAAGTTGAAAGTTGATCAGACTTTCTTCAAAGTACTTTTTTGTTTGATCCTTCTTATTTGGATGATCAGCTTTCCAGTATAGAGAACTATGGTAACTTGACTTATATTTGTTTTATGTTGAACGTAACATCCTAACACAAATTTGCATATCCTCTCTACGGTGGGTAAAATGGAGCCGCATTAATTATCAAAATCGCTTTTTAACAAGGCCAAACGTGTTTTCAATCTAAACTCATGTTTGACAATGTTTTTACTGCATCTATTTGGGTTGATAATGATAATGATTGGAATTCTCATACGTCCGGAATAATATGTACATTAAAATACTGAAGATAGATACTGAATTTGCTCGTTTGAAATTGCATTACTAGATTTATAAACTGGTGTGACTTTAGCTAGTTGGCAGCCATTCGGAAATTAAAGAATTATTTATATATTGAGCAAGTTGTGGATTAATACAATGAAAACCCTATTTAGGTGCGGTTGAAATATTATTAACTTCTGCTACCGCATTATTAGGATTCAAATTTAACATTTTCTTCTTCTAATTAATTACGCTTAACTAGAATGGGTCAACAAATATTGAAGACGGAGCTGCTTATGATCTGAAAGAAAAGTTTCGGACACATAATCAAATTATAGGACAATGGGAACAAATTGGTCTTACTGTGTGACCAGCATCTGAGTCATCCAAGTTCAATAAATTTAGATAATCTCCAAACAAAACACGCAAAATTTTAAGTTTTAACATTTAAGTTGAGGAATATCGTGATACCACCATATTCACCTCGATCTATTAAAAATGTAACCAAAAAAAGCTTTAAGTTTTTTAATTTTTTTGTACCGTGATTTTTGACTCTAAACTCTTGAACGTGATAACAAATTTCTGACTCTTTACCTGTTGGAGTATAACTTAGAATTTTTTGATCCATAGGAAAGTTTGCCGGGGCGTTCAAATTACAGAGTGGCAAAATTCATTAATAAATGCCACATATTCCAGATCTATAAATATTTTTATATACAGAAAAAACGGATATATGCCTAATATCTGGAAGCCATTTTACTAAAACCTCATTTGATAAAATACGAGAAACATCGCAGAGAAACCGAGCTCCACAAAGTAAAACGATACTCAACTATCTTAGTAATAAACTAAAACTTTGAATTAAAGAAAATAAAAATAACTCGATTCATATTTCAGATTCATGTAATTACCTTACTGGCCCTCTTGGTCAAAAAGATACCGATTATTCCCTCTGGAATGCCACAAAAAGTCTAAGAATACCTAAAACGCAAGTACCTGCATTTAAATGGGAGGTTGAAACTTGGGAATCGCAATAAAAACAGCTGATCTGTTTATAGCATATCTTGGAGATATACTCCTCCCAAGACAAAGTGCAGATGAAAAAATAATACTAGTTAGCAAAACTGATAGCCAAAACATAAAACCTGTATTTTTACAAGAGTTAAAAGTTGAAATCAGCAATAACTTAAGCTCAAAAAATATCCTGGCTATGCCAGGATCCTTACAGTAAAAATATATAAACACTACTAGAAAAAGGACTTCGTAAAAGCTACTTCAAGTAATGCAGCATTCAGACTTAACTATTTTCGATACCAATGGAAATTGGCAGAAGTGATAATGATAACAAAACCAAGCAAACCACCTAACGACAAAATAATCCTATAGGCCGATTTCTTTGCTTTCAACTATTTCTAAATTATTCGGAAAATTGCTGCTTAAGAGACTCAAATTAATCATAGAACAAAGAATTTTTTTTTCGCCACCAATTCGGTTACAGAGAAAAACATTCTACTATAAAACAGGCCCAAACACAGACATAATTGAATATGCGTTGGAAAGAAAGAAATAGGATTTCAGTGGAAATCCACTCAAAGCAAGTTCCACATGCAAATATAACAAAATATCTAGGCCTGACTCCTGACGCTAAGCTTCAGTGGAAAGAGTATGTCCAAAAGAAAAAAGAAGAGCTTAACATCAAACACGAACAAATGTACTGGCTTATAGGTAGGAATGAGCTATCATTACATAATAAATTGCTGCTTTATAGGCCAATTCTTAAACCAATATGGACCTATGGTATTCAGCTTTGGGGATGCACCAAGAAGACCAATATGAAAATAATACAATCATTCTAAAACAAGGTTTTACGTGGTAGTGTAAATGGCACGTCAGAAATGATAATCTCGAAAGGAACTTAAAGATGGGATACGTTAATGAAGAAATAAGGAAGCGCGCGAGGAATCATATACTTCGTCTTCATCAATATGAAAATATCAAGATTACATCATAGGATAAAACCAATATAGTGAGACATCTCCTAAGTCCGTAACCACAAGAACTAAGGCAGCCAGAATAAAATAAACTATTTTTGGACTAACCGATGGGTTATATCCCTACAAAAATTAAAGACCAGATATTGTAATTCAGCTGTAATAAAACTACAGTAAAAAAAATTAAAAAATTAAATAAAAAAATAAAAAAATCTACCTCTAATTTTAATTTTTTTGATTACATACTACCATAGAATAACAAAATAGATTCCTCATTTAATGTAATCGTAGTTTTTGAATTTATTTTTTTTTCTATAGTTTTGTTTTGTTTTTTTTTTATTTTATGCTATCGAATAATGTAAAATCACATATACAACGATGAGATTGGAAATATAAAAAGTTTGTTTTATTTTAATTGCGCAAATGAGAAATCTATTATGTTTATATGTGATAATACTATACTGCACAACCGTATTCAAATTTTCAAGAATTACTTCAGTCCAACACAAATATTTTTAGCACAGAATTTCAAGACTGTTCATAGTTCAAGAAAAAATAGCTAGAATATCTTTAGAAAATAATTTCTCGGAATATATTGAGTTTATTGACAATTTGGCAAAACTTAAATCACGGAAAGTACATTTTAATTAATTAAATAATTATTTTTTTGCATAATAAATGTTTTGTTTATTTAAACGCATCTCATTAGCATTTTTTAACAGTGCAAGTATAACAGTGTTGACAGTTTTTTTAAAACCTTCCTTTGTTCAGTGTTTTTCTTCTTTTTTTTAAAGTGTCTTAAAAAAAAAGTTTTTGGACAATAACTCGATGTTCTTCGTGTCTGTAATACTGTAAAATGCTACCTACATAAAATGAACCTTGATTATTTTTGCAATGGTAATAATCGTTGACTACCTTTAGTTGTGTAACAAAGTAACAAAAATTGTAAATAGCTTGCTTTGATTTACATCAGAAATTTTAACCCAAATCATTGTACCAAAACAAAATTAACTTTGGTCAACATATATTTTAACATTCATTTTGTGTTATTAAAATTATTCACATTTATAATTAAAATTTTTAAAAAAAAATTTCATATTTTTGTTTTTACTATAGTTTACTAATTTTTTGTTTTTATGAAACTAAAAATGTTCGTGGTAAACCGAAAATTGTTGGTTTGCAAAATTGATTTATTTTTATAATTGGTATCATTTATTTATACACATTTTACATTATTTACAATATTTTTATTTAAATGCTATAAACTTTGAAACCCGTTACTTTATTTATTTTATTTTTATTTTAATTCCATAAAAAATAATATGATTGTAGGAAAGATATAATATTTTTGCTGATTTTCACCAATATTTTGTTTTAACTTGCAAAATATTGTATCGATTTACATAATTTGTAAAAATTAAAAATCAATTAAAAAAATAAATTATACAATTTACAGAATGTAAAAAAAGTAATATACTACATTTAGATACTTTATATATATATATATATATATATATATATATATATATATATATATATATATATATATATATATATATATATATATATATATATATATATATATTTATATATATATATATATATATATATATATATATATATATATATATATATATATATATATATATATATATATATATATATGCATACATGCATACATCATACCAATATACAGGACAGGGATAAAGAGTTGAGTATTATGTGCAAAAATTAATAACAAAAAAATCAATAATTAAATAAAATAAATTAAAATTTTCGATTATAATTATTTTTTAATGATTTAATTTTTATAATGAAAGTTTAAATTATTTATAAATGAAAACATTTTTTTCGAAATGGTGTTGTATATTGAGGTTATGAAAATTAATATTATTAATAATAAAAACAATTATAATATTGTAAACGTGTATCATAAGGTCAGATATCATGTCATTTGACATTTATATACGATTGTGTATATACATATACCGATAAATAATAAATTTATTTTTATTTTATATATATTATATTATATGTACATGTATAATAAATATTAATTATTGATTGTACAGTCTAGATAAGAAAAATATCATAATAATTTTCATACATATGTATAAAAACATATACACCTAATTCTGTTTTTACGCGATAGATACGTTCCCCGAAAATACGCGTAAAAGAAAATCGCGTAAAAAAAGATATGGTGTCCATATAAAAGTAGAGGATTGGTTCTTCATTTCCAAAATCAACTAAAATAATCTGATTAAAGTATACAAATTCATGGTTTTTACGTGTTTTATACACTTTTTATTTATTTAAATATATATTTATGAATAAAATAACGACAAACGAAAAAAAATACTAATTTAACAAAAAAAATTCATTATTTAACAAAAAAATCACAAAAAATTCATTTTAGTAAAACAAAAAGTGGCAAAATATATCATTAAACATATTTTTTAATTGCTGTCACTTCCTGATGCTTTACGTATTCGTTTACGCGAGACTTGAACGCCACAATCACTGTCATCACTAGAAATATTTTCCACTTCATTTTCATGTTGAAGTGGTGTTGATGTTTTAGCGGTTCTAGTCAAAAATTCAGTAATCAATTGTTGTTGTCTGGGTTTGATAATGCTGTTATGTAATTCGCGATAATTTCCCATCAATAATTTCACGTCACGTTGAAATTTCCGAGCTCTTTCCTCAATAGGATCATGCTTGCCAAAATGATCGCTTAATTTGGCTGCTAGTTGAAGTCCTTCTTTAATTAGATCTGCTGTGAGGGTAGGAACCTCTACGTCGTCATCTTCGCTAATTTCTTGCACATCGGGTGTCTCAAGCGCAAAAGCAATGATTTCATCACTGCTAAGTACCGTATCCACTAATAGTTCTTCTATATCTGCAGACGATAGATCATCAAAACCTTCTCCGCCTACTTCATGAGCTAAGGCTATGATATTGCTAAACTCGACTGCATTAGAAGGTATCGGATCTTTATTTTTGACGCATTCCGGCCAAAGGGACTTCCAACATGCGTTTAAAGTTGATGGTTTTAGTTCGGATAGCGCTAATCCAGCATGTTTGATGCAGTCATTAATAGAAAATTTCTTCCACGCGTCCATAACTTTTAAATTGTCATCATTCATTAATTGATCTAAAATATACCGGAATGTTTGCTTAACATAATAGGTTTTAAAGGTTGCTATAATTCCTTGATCCAGTGGTTGTATCAACGAAGTAGTATTGGGTGGCAAAAAACAAAATTCGACATTTGGATGCTCCATATGGGGATGACCTGGTGCGTTGTCTATAATCAACAGAACCTTGAATTCAAGACCTTTATCGCTCATATAGCGGCGAACTTCTGGGACAAAATTTTTGAGGAACCACTCCTTAAAAGTCTTAGTTGTCACCCAAGCTTTTTTATTAGCTGACCAGTGAACTGTCAATGTACTGAAATTTACACCTTTCATAGACCGTGGTTTTAGAGCTCGATTTACAAGTAAAGGTTTTAGCATTCGATCTCCTGAAGCGTTAGAACAAAATAAAAAGGTCACACGATCCTTAGCTACTTTAAACCCACTTGCAATTTTTTGGGATTTAGCTACGTATGTTCTGCTCGGCATTCGTTTCCAGAAAAGGCCGGTTTCATCTGCATTCCATACCTGATCAGCAGTGTAGCCACCTTCTTCAATTATTTTAGCCAATTTTTGGGGAAATTCTTTGGCTGCTACCTCATCTGCAGATGCAATTTCACCCCTAATTTTTATATTATGCAGCGCGTGCCTTTGCAGATAACCTGTCATCCAACCTGTACTTGCAGAAAATTCAAATTTTTTATCTCTCTGGCCTGATGTGTGTGGTTCCATTTCTTTCATCTGCTTATAGATCCGTAATGCCATCTGCTTTATTCCATTTCCATCAACTGGTATTCGTTTTTGTGAGCAATCCTCCATCCATATTACAAGAGCCTTCTCCATTTTCTCTTTTACAATGTCTCTTGTGTATGATGATGTATGAGCACTCATATTTGTTCCAGCAATCACAGATTTTCTGATAGCTTCTTCATTTTTTTTTATTGTTCTTATGGTAGATTCTTTTAAATTAAAATATTTTCCTACAGAAGTGGCACCTTCTCCAGTGGCTAGTCTATCCAAAATTTTGATTTTAACTTCCAAAGAAATAGCTTTTCTATTCGTTTGTTTTTTAGCTGACATTGTTAATTGTAATGAGGTCCCTATAAAAATAATTTATTTGCAGGTAATAAATAAATGCACTTCAAATTATAAATTACATACCGTTAATTGAATTCAGGAATTGTATAAATCTCTTGGTAAAATCTTCAAACACAATTGATACCAAATTTGGATTGGTATTTTATACTAAAACACCTATTATAACACCTATTATCGAATAACTTAAAAAAATTCAAATGTTTTAGAAAAATAAAGGTACATGTGAATGTAAATATTTTAGTTTTCTCACCTCAGAATTTTGATTATTGTACATACATTAAAATAGAAATTGTTTTAAACCTAAACTACAAATTAGCAGTAAACTATAAAGAATTAACGAACTATAAAAATATTTTATTCTTTTTTTAATTTTGTATTGCTCACTTTAAACAAACATAACATCTAACCCGCACTATACAAACTTTCATCAAAATATAAACTAATTTTAGAAAAAATTTAGGGAAATCCCCTACGTTTGTGTGTCGTATTTCTTTTTTGTGTGTTGTTATTTCTTGGTTTCGGACAATTTTCTTTTTTTACCATGAAACATGTACATACATGTTTTTTCTTGTTAAAAAATGAATTTTTTTTTAATCGCGTTATATCAAATCAAATCGCGTAAAAACAGAACGAAATAATTTTTTTGAATCGCGTTAAATCAAATTCGCGTAAAAAAAGTTCGCGTAAAAACAGAATTAGGTGTAATATGTACAAGTACTTTTTTTAAAGCCCTGTTTGAATAGACATTTAAAATAGGGCAAGCACAACATAATTTACAAACATTTTTTTTATGCTATACGAATTGTTTGTACATACATGCATTTAAAATAAAATATGTATATTGAATTAATTAGATGCATTTAATCGTAATAAATTATCAAGTCTATGTCTCTGTCGCAGCATAAAAAAAATTTCAAAAAGAGTCACTTGAGGGCGATTTAAAAAATCGAATAAAATGTGATACTATACACATTAATTCCATTATGTGTTTTTTTCGAAACATGTTTTAAACATAAAAAAGTGTAATGTTAATAAAAAAAAAAATAAAATATTATATGTCATAAAATTGACTATCAGCTATAACAAATCATTTATAGAGCTGTGACGTTTAAATATTTGGTTAATAATCATTGGATTTTTTTTTTATTTGAAATGGGTTTTTATGGTTATATATATATATATATATATATATATATATATATATATATATATATATATATATATATAATATATATATATATATATATATATATATATATATATATATATATATATATATATATATATATATATATATATATATATTTATATATAAAATTTGATAAAATACATTTTTTTCTTTGAGCAAACACACCTCCATTGGCCAAAAATACGTCATCAATTAAATCCATATTAGTAAATTCCATATTAGTAGTTTAAAACGTACAATTTCTCAATGGTCAACTTAAAATCGTATAATTAAATTATACCACAATAAACAAAATTAGGCATACATTGATAGAATTCTAGTGATGAAGATTCCATTCAGTCTTTTATTTAAGATCATACTTCTCTAAAAACGTCAAAGGGAACGTAATATAGTTTTTATTGTATCCTTACAGTAGTTGAAATTTTATCCTTGCACTAACACACTCCAAAATGGTTCGAGTGTAACATAATAAATGACAGAGCCTTAAGCAATATAATTAGTTAAGTATCGCATAGCAAGCAGTATATGGGAGTTTTAAAAAAAAAATTCAAAATGGCTTCATCGGTCACTTTTTAAAGTTTTAGTTTACCAAATGTTAAGATCATTCAGTTTCGTAACCAAAGCCTTTTCGGCAGATATTTAAACGTGATTCTCTGTGTGGTTAGAGATATAAACGAAAGGAAAAGTTTTTAAAAATTATGATGGTTAGCCTACCAAAATTGTGAAATGTTTAGATAAATTCAAGAGGTTCCAAAATTCTTAAAAACTCATGATGGTTAGCCCATCAAAATTATGATAGATTTAAAAATAGTCAAGAGGTTCCAAAATTCTGCAAAACTTATAATGGTTAGCCTTTGAAAATTGTGAAAAATTTTGAAAAATTCATGAGCTTCCGAAACTCTCATAAAATCATGATTGTTAGCTTATCAAAATTGTGAAATATTTAGAAAAATTCAAGAGCTTTCAAAATTCTTAAAAACTAATAAGAGCTTCCAAAATTCTGAAAAATGTATGATGGTTAGCCTTTCAAAGTAAAATATTTATAAAAATTCAAGCGGTTCTAAAATTCTGTTAATCAATTCTGTTGACCAATATTCAGATTGTTTTGCATGTAAATACAGATTTTAAATTATAGAAATCAGTATTTGATTGATCGCCAATTCCAATGATGATCGGTTCCGATTTTAAGAGCAGTACAGATTCAGTTCCTATTTTGAAATGTATCTAGCTACCTTCCTTCTTTTTAAAATCACGTTACACCACTGATATATATATATATATATATATATTATATATATATATATATATATATATATATATATATATATATATATATATATATATATATATATATATATATATATATATATATATATATAATTTTGAAATAACACTAATCTAAAATAAAACTAATAAAGGCATCTAAATGGCCAACAAGTTGGAAAATCATTTTTTATCGAATGATCCCATTGAAAAACCAGCAAAAAAAAATGTCAAACAAATCCGAAAAGTTGTGTGGCGCAATATAATGCATTACACAAAAAGCTTTCCAAGACAGGTTCTCAACTAGGCTTTCCATCTTTGGAAAATACCAGAGGAGCACAGTTAAACTTTTGCTCTAGACACGGTTAGCATCAGAAACATCTATATTTGTTGATGTTAAAAACGTCGTAGGGGCGTTAAAAACGTTTCATAAAAACATTCATTAAAAATCTACCCTCGGTTGTTCCATATCACCCTCGTTATAGTTTTTTGGTTTCCGGTGTTTACAATCAAAACGGTCTGTTTAATTGTAGCGCGAGAATTAATTTGTTTTTCAACACACCCATCGTGTTATAGGTCAAAATTAAATATTGTGGTGATTATCCTGTGCAGTTGAATAATTGTGAAATTGTCTTCTTCGCATATAGTAGTCCTTAGCATATATAGTATTATGCCGTTATATCTTCTTTCAATTGATCTTTCGCTCTCGTCATTGTGGCTGCGTTTATCACATCTTTTATGTCGTTGTTTTCACAAAAGCTTTGGAATAACTTACACGTATAAGCGTATAAGGAAATGGTATAAACTAAAAATGTCTCTGGAGCTTCTTTATTGCCTTTAAACTAAATATATCCCATATAGTCTAAGATCCTCGTTCAATAGGTGCATTTCATCCAGCTCATCGTGTTCCCCATTCGTAATTTTATAAACATGTACACTGGCCGGATGCATCAGTTCTTCCGTACCATTTGTATTCTGACTCAGCACCACCACATGCTTCATTTATACTCCTGGCCGATATTCCATGACAAAATCGGAATCTTTGAATTTTAGCCACTTTTGTTAAACAACTTTGTAATGGCGCTTAATACGGTTAGCTTCACGGTGAAGACTAAGGCTTGTAATTTGTATGAATGGTACATTTGTTCACATTGGGTGGAGTGTCTGATTAAATAGGCCACATACTGATTGTTTTGCAACCAAATTTCACCTAACCGTTTCGATCAAGCATCGGTAACCATTTCATGTTCTAAATTTGGAGTATGTATTGCTAATGTATTGCGATTCATTAATTTAGCATATAAACGCGGTACCGCACTTCCAAAGTTTTGCAACAATATTAAAAAAATTTATGAACTGTCAAAATAATCCCGTAAATCCCATAAACCGTAGTGTCTGGGTTCTGTTTTTCGGCTGTAGAAAATTTACATCGGTATTGGTTTTTCATCTTCCGGATGTAACTCGCGATCCTGATACTTCATGTCATAAAAATTTTACTGGTTTAAAAAAATTGCTATTTTCCAGGTTAAGCAACAGACATTATTACATCTAACTACCGCTATAATTTTTGCCTTTGCGATCGTCTTACGTCGGCTTATTACAGCATCTAGATATACTACTATTTCCTCATTAGTCTGGTCAACTATTCAATCGAAAATTTAACTCATTATGTCCATCAGCAGTGACAAAAGCGGTTATGGTGCTGAATCTGGAGTATTCTGACTCATCAATACCTGCTAATATCCTGATAATAAATCTAAAACTAAGAAATAATTAGCCCCAAATAAACGTTAAAGTAGATCTTCCATAATCGCTAAAAGAATCGGTCTTTCACCATTAAAGCGTTTACCCGACGATAATCTACTCACATTCTTTCCTCTCCTGTTCCCTTTTTATTATTATTAGTTTTCTTTTAACAAAACCATTTGACCATTTTTACTCGTTCACGTTCACCACCGTACTGTCATTATTTTCCCTTCTCTTTGTTATTTACATTCCAGGGTCGCACTCTACAAAATATGATATTTATTTTTCTGGAGGAGGACATGTTTCTGTTTGTGGAGGATGGAGGAAATTTTCTTACGAAATGGGACTGTTCTCCACAAAGGAGGAAGGGTGGCTAGTCTATTCTCATCGCTCTATATCAAAATTTAGGGTTAAAATTAGAATTATTGTAACCTCATCCAAAATATTGCATGAAACTGCTGCCTATGGTTTAGGTGTATATATATATATATATATATATGTATATATATATATATATATATATATATATATATATATATATATATATATATATATATATATATATATATATATATATATATATATGTATGTATATATATATATATATATATATATATATATATATATATATATATATATATATATATATATATATATATATATATATATATATATATATGTATATCTGTTTGAATCTGAAAAATTGTTCTACTAAATGAATGAGTTGACCGTGCATCCGAAGCACCAATCACAGTCGTGTTTTTAAAATTTAGCTTTACGAGCTTCGGTTTTACTAAGCTAATTTATTCTGAAAGGTAGGCCTCGAAGAACTTGCATTTTAGCTGTTATTTCTCCATATGTAAGGCAAAAATCGTAACTGAACTTTGGTTTATCAAATATATACCGAGGCATTTACTTCATTTCTACAAAATTCCTACAAAACGCGTCATTTCTTCAAAATTCTTGTACCAAATCTTGAGTATTTTCTCTTTTGACCACCATCAGTTTTTGGGGTAAAAAAGGGGAACAGAAGATTTTTCCCGGTTAACTTTCAGAAATGCCCGTTAATCATCTTTAAACGAGTTTATGAATAAAACACCGATTAGGACTCTATTTCACATTGTTGGAATGGCATTGTTTCATCCTTCAATGGTATTGTTTCGTCCTTTAGCATGCTGATCAACACGAAAATTTAATGATGTGTTATAAAAACTAGACATTGTTTAGAATGAGGAACATTGAGCAACGTCGTAATAAGCTTTACTAATTATGCAAGATTCATATAGTGCTGAGTATTATTCAGCTTTCAATTGTGGCAGATAAAAATTAAATTTTAATTGGTTTCTTTATAACAACTTCATGTTGTACTGCGAGAAAGAATTGACTTCTATATATAAGAAGCAAGCCCTAAGGTGTTCTCCTTCTCATATTTTTCTTTTGTTACTTTATGAACCAGTCCATAATAGTGGGAGTATTAAATATCTTAATTTATTCTGAGTTCAACCACATTAAATTTAAAGTGGATCATATTCATGATTATCTAATCCACTTGGGTATTAAAACAAAAGCTGGGTACGATAGCATTCCATCCTAATGGTTTAAATGGTATGCTGGCATTTTATTACCGCTATTTACTTTTATATTTATTATAAGACTTCGGTGGGGTATTTTTACAGATCCTTTGAAGACTCTCTGTTATCAATCCAATTTTTGAATATGGAACATGAAACAAAGTAAGAAGCTGCCACTACTGAGTTATTGTTCTGCCCGTCATCCATAACCTTCTTGTCTTTTCCTCTAAACAAATTAATTTATTCAGAGTAACTCCCATAAAGAGCAAATTTCTCTACCACTTGAAGAAACTAAACCAGGTAATTTGTTAAAGCTATATACAATGCCGTTAAAAAATCCAGGGTGGACTATGTCGTCTGCGCGATCGAAGTATAGTTTTCTATGTGATAAAGTTCATTTTTACGCGGTGTCAGATATGATACACTTAATGGGTTAAAGTCAATTTATTTATTACTACAGCATCCGCACCATCGGTGGTGTGCAAATGATTAACTATTGGGCAATGATACTAGAAATATATATATATATATATATATATATATATATATATATATATATATATATATATATAAAATTTTAACGAACAAATTTACATCATACTGTTCGGGTTTAAGTATGATATAAAAATGGTTTAACTATCTTTCCCAGAACTCTAACTAATTTTTAAAAGTTACAAACTATAAATAAAATCAATATTTTGAAATGGTTAGATCTATCTATATATGAAATTTTTTATTTTGTTTATTTATTTATTTTTATAATAAATCATTGGAATGAATTAGTGATTTTATGTTTTTTGCGGGGTATATAATACAACTTTATATGTTGTTTGTGTTTTTGGCGCTGTTAAAACCACATCGAACAAAAAACTAATCTAATAATGTTGACGAAAAATAAATAAATAAAAAAGTTTTTTGGTATGGAAAATCGGACGGTTGTTCAAGTTGAAAAAGCAGTAATATTATGATTTTCATTGAAAACCAGCCACAAAATAATCTGATAAATAAATGTATTGAAAAAAAAAAAGTAAGCTTTCTCTATGCATTTAACCATATTTTATGTGCTCTTAATTTTTGCGATATTTCCCACTATATAATTTTATCAAAATTAACAGCAACAACTGTATAATGACAACACCAACAACATAAATAACAGAAATTTTTTTTTTCAAAATGTCATCTGTAGGACATTAAGTACTTGTAAATTATTTTTATCATATCGACAACATTTTAATACTAAAAAAAGAAAATTTAACAAATCCAGAGAACATCAAATTACCTTTCATCTCCTACATAATATGTATATACATATTCGTATAACATGGAATTGAATTTCCATTTTTGCGCCAAAAAAAAAAAACCCAAATAAAATTTACATTAAACCGCACACAGATTTTGATCATTTTAATTTTCCAAACATTATTTCCTAATTATGTAGACCATTTAAAATAAACCATAATTATAAATCAATTGTATAATAATATTTATCTTGCATTATACATGTTTTTGTTGTTTTTTATATACCTGTATGATATCATTATTAGGGTATAGTGTTGTTGTTAATCTCTGGTACGTATATTGCATGGCTATAAAAAACATTATACCAAACCAAACAAAATTATCACACAAATTTTCAATGATATTTTACTATGATTTTGTTGTTTCTTTATTTATACGTATTGTTATTGTTGTTAAAATGTATAAGAAACCGAAATTCTTATATACATTATATATATTATTATACGAGTATGTGGAAAATGTTGGAGAAAGTTAAAATAAAATAATAAAATTACATTCAACCAAGCAAATGAAAATTCGAGAAAAACGAAACAACCTAACTGCACCTGAGGTTAAATACATGAGAAATGTATGTATGTATATATAAACATTCTCGTCTGAAAAATAAAAACTATATAGAACAAAGAATTGAGCAGCAATTTGTGGTATTTTATGTGCTTTCGTTATAATGGTATCATAATAGCTCATACTCAAACCATGTAAACGAAATGGTAATGTACCAAGAGAAAATATATAATTTTGTTGAATCCAAAATCAAAATTTTCATCAACTTGTTATATTACATTTCTGATTCTACATTACAAATTACTGATCAAAATATATTCATCAACTAAGCATAGATTATTGCAATTGTTTTTGTATATAGTTTTCGTTAATTGTTCAATTATTTTATTGTGTTCAACGCGCCTACATCAATTTTCTGGGTTGTGAAAGCAAATATAAACTATTTAAATTTATGGTGAATGTAAAATAAATATTTAATCTGTCGTGAACTATAAGTAGTGCAAGAAAATTAATAAACCATGTCTAGAACTAAATTTTAGTTGGTAAATATCTGATGTGGAAAATATAATAAAAATTGAATCGTAAGAAAATAAAAATTATTTGAAATTACATTTTCTGACTCACCCTGTATATTAAAATACTTTACAAACTATACATATATGATACATCTACAAAGTCTTAATATATTTAACAGTTGGATATGTATATTATTGTAAATTTTTTACATGATGTGTTTATAATTCATACAGTGTTTTTAAAAATATTATGTGTGTGTAAGAGTTTATTTTTCCAAAATAAATAATAAAATTTTCTGTGAACTCATAACAATCAAAAAAATTTCGTGTTAATTTGTAAATAAAACTTGTATGTTATACGAGGTTACATTATACACTGTGTTCATCTCACACATGAGAGATAGGTACTCGTAAGCAATATATAAACTTGTTTGTACCTGTATTTATATATCGCACATGTATTCGAAAAGTGACACAATTCGAAAAACTTAATTTTTAAGGAGATGCGAAAAACGATTTAATGATGTAAACAGTAGGTTTTTGGAAATTATGTAAAACTGAGAAACATAATTTTTCTAAGAAATATCTTAGAAGAACTTATAGCTAAAGTACATTTTTAAAGAACGAATAATTATTATTTTAGAGAATAAGATTCTTATCAATAAGATCTCGTCTTTTTTTTATTAATATAGTCAAAGGAATTTTTTCAGAGTAACCAAAGACCCTTTTTAACGTGTAATAGTTTATTATCATTTCACTTAACTTGCGTTCTATTAGAATTTATTGTGAAATTATTCCCCATTCTTTTGGCTGTTCTGATTAAAGTGGCGTATTGCTGTGGTACATAGATCGGACAAGATTAGAGATGTCTTTTATAATCTGCTTTTCTATAACAATATGCACATTATCACCTTCGTTTTGAGAATGTCCACGCACGAGAAATTTGTGGTCTATACCCTGAATATTGTAATTTTTAACTGCATAAGAGAAGGCAGATAATAAATATGTATTTTTCTGCTGCCTGCAACAACTGTCTGAATAAAATACAATCTTTAGTTCTGAATTATTAGCATACAGCTTCCGATTTCCACTGAACCATGTTTCATCGGTTCTCTCCTTTTCCTTGCGTGACAATTCCTTTTCTTTTTGGTGAGTCTTGAATCTATCTACTAATGTTTTTTTCATCAATAAACCTTTCCCGAATTTTTTAATAATTTGCTTCTGTTTCGGACTCAATTTTCCGGATTTCACTTCCTTTTCCCCCTTTTTCACTAAAGTCATGACTTTTCTTTCATTTTGAATTGTATCAGGAATATTACTTTGATTACGAACTTGATAAGGAACATATTGTTGGTTTTCACTTTTCGTAGAATCTCTCGTACTGGAAAAAAAATTAGTAAAATTAGGATTTTCGTCTGAATCACCAATTTCGCTTTCACAATTTTAATAATTTTAATAATTTTAATAATTTTAATAATTTTAATAATTTTAATAATTTTAATAATTTTAATAATTTTAATAATTTTAATAATTTTAATAATTTTAATAATTTTAATAATTTTAATAATTTTAATAATTTTAATAATTTTAATAATTTTAATACTT
Source organism: Tipula confusa (assembly GCA_963556175.1). NCBI lineage: Eukaryota > Metazoa > Arthropoda > Insecta > Diptera > Tipulidae > Tipula > Tipula confusa. The sequence continues at coordinate 186,638,664 of OY744475.1, read as the reverse complement.
TTTTAATAATTTTAATAATTTTAATACTTTTTTAATAATTTTAATAATTTTAATAATTTTAATAATTTTAATAATTTTAATAATTTTAATAATTTTAATAATTTTAATAATTTTAATAATTTTAATAATTTTAATAATTTTAATAATTTTAATAATTTTAATAATTTTAATAATTTTAATAATTTTAATAATTTTAATAATTTTAATAATTTTAATAATTTTAATAATTTTAATAATTTTAATAATTTTAATAATTTTAATAATTTTAATAATTTTAATAATTTTAATAATTTTAATAACTTTAATAATTTTAATAATTTTAATAATTTTAATACTTTTTTAATAATTTTAATAATTTTAATACTTTTTTAATAATTTTAATAATTTTAATAATTTTAATAATTTTAATAATTTTAATACTTTTTTAATAATTTTAATAATTTTAATACTTTTTTAATAATTTTAATAATTTTAATAATTTTAATAATTTTAATAATTTTAATAATTTTAATAATTTTAATAATTTTAATAATTTTAATAATTTTAATAATTTTAATAATTTTAATAATTTTAATAATTTTAATAATTTTAATAATTTTAATAATTTTAATACTTTTTTAATAATTTTAATAATTTTAATACTTTTTTAATAATTTTAATAATTTTAATAATTTTAATAATTTTAATACTTTTTTAATAATTTTAATAATTTTAATACTTTTTTAATAATTTTAATAATTTTAATAATTTTAATAATTTTAATAATTTTAATAATTTTAATAATTTTAATAATTTTAATAATTTTAATAATTTTAATAATTTTAATAATTTTAATAATTTTAATAATTTTAATAATTTTAATAATTTTAATAATTTTAATAATTTTAATAATTTTAATAATTTTAATAATTTTAATAATTTTAATAATTTTAATAATTTTAATAATTTTAATACTTTTTTAATAATTTTAATAATTTTAATACTTTTTTAATAATTTTAATAATTTTAATAATTTTAATAATTTTAATAATTTTAATACTTTTTTAATAATTTTAATAATTTTAATACTTTTTTAATAATTTTAATAATTTTAATAATTTTAATAATTTTAATAATTTTAATAATTTTAATAATTTTAATAATTTTAATAATTTTAATAATTTTAATAATTTTAATAATTTTAATAATTTTAATAACTTTAATAATTTTAATAATTTTAATAATTTTAATACTTTTTTAATAATTTTAATAATTTTAATACTTTTTTAATAATTTTAATAATTTTAATAATTTTAATAATTTTAATACTTTTTTAATAATTTTAATAATTTTAATACTTTTTTAATAATTTTAATAATTTTAATAATTTTAATAATTTTAATAATTTTAATAATTTTAATAATTTTAATAATTTTAATAATTTTAATAATTTTAATAATTTTAATAATTTTAATAATTTTAATAATTTTAATAATTTTAATAATTTTAATAATTTTAATAATTTTAATAATTTTAATAATTTTAATAATTTTAATAATTTTAATAATTTTAATAATTTTAATATAATTTTAATAATTTTAATAATTTTAATAATTTTAATAATTTTAATAGTTTTAATAATTTTAATAATTTTAAAAATTTTAATATTTTTATTAATTTTAAAAATTTTAATAATTTTAATAATTTTAATAATTTTAATAATTTTAATAATTTTAATAATTTTAATAATTTTAATAATTTTAATAATTTTAATAATTTTAATAATTTTAATAATTTTAATAATTTTAATAATTTTAATAATTTTAATAATTTTAATAATATTAATAATTTTAATAATTTTAATAATTTTAATAATTTTAATAATTTTAATAATTTTAATAATTTTAATAATTTTAATAATTTTAATAATTTTAATACTTTTTTAATAATTTTAATAATTTTAATACTTTTTTAATAATTTTAATAATTTTAATAATTTTAATAATTTTAATAATTTTAATAATTTTAATAATTTTAATAATTTTAATAATTTTAATAATTTTAATAATTTTAATAATTTTAATAATTTTAATAATTTTAATAATTTTAATAATTTTAATAATTTTAATAATTTTAATAATTTTAATACTTTTTTAATAATTTTAATAATTTTAATACTTTTTTAATAATTTTAATAATTTTAATAATTTTAATAATTTTAATAATTTTAATAATTTTAATACTTTTTTAATAATTTTAATATAATTTTAATAATTTTAATAATTTTAATAATTTATATAATTTTAATAGTTTTAATAATTTTAATAATTTTAATAATTTTAATACTTTTTTAATAATTTTAATAATTTTAATACTTTTTTAATAATTTTAATAATTTTAATAATTTTAATAATTTTAATAATTTTAATAATTTTAATAATTTTAATAATTTTAATAATTTTAATAATTTTAATAATTTTAATAATTTTAATAATTTTAATAATTTTAATAATTTTAATAATTTTAATAATTTTAATAATTTTAATAATTTTAATAATTTTAATAATTTTAATAATTTTAATAATTTTAATAATTTTAATAATTTTAATAATTTTAATAATTTTAATAATTTTAATAATTTTAATAATTTTAATAATTTTAATAATTTTAATAATTTTAATAATTTTAATAATTTTAATAATTTTAATAATTTTAATAATTTTAATAATTTTAATAATTTTAATAATTTTAATAATTTTAATAATTTTAATAATTTTAATAATTTTAACAATTTTAATAGTTTTAATAATTTTAATAATTTTAATAATTTTAATAATTTTAATAATTTTAATAATTTTAATAATTTTCATAATTTTAATAATTTTAATAATTTTAATAATTTTAATAATTTTAATAATTTTAATAATTTTAATAATTTTAATCATTTTAATAATTTTAATAATTTTAATAATTTTAATAATTTTAATAATTTTAATAATTTTAATAATTTTAATAATTTTAATAATTTTAATAATTTTAATAATTTTAATAATTTTAATAATTTTAATAATTTTCAAATATTAACTCTTTAAACATAAATTTCGAGTTGTGTCACCTTTCGAATACATGTGCGATATGTTGTGTGCAATATTTTAATATTTTATAATTGTAATTTTGATTTTTATATGCTAAATATTTTTTGGGAGTTATGATGAAGATGTAAATACAAATTATTTCAGAGATTTATGATTTGATTACGTAAATTAGAATTTGTAATGTGTAACAATTAAAATACAACTCTTAGAAGATTGGATTTTTATAATAATGGTTTTTATTGAGATGCTTAAAGGTTACTAGCATTTCACAAACATAAAAAACTAACCTAAAACACGTTTTTTCACAGTAAAAAATCTTATATATATATATATATATATATATATATATATATATATATATATATATATATATATATATATATATATATATATATATATATATATTTATATATATATATACATATATATATATATATATATATATATATATATATATATATATATATATATATATATATATATATATATATATATATATATATATATATATATATATATATATAATATATATATATATATATGTATATATATAGTTATATATATATATATATATATATATATATATATATATATATATATATATATATATATATATATATATATATATAATACAAAAAAAATGAACATGAAAAACTTAAAGGTGGTTATCCATTCGTCCTTACTAAAAGCTTTAGAGAGTGCAATGTACTCAGCTTCAGTCGACGATTTAGTAACAGTTGGCTGCTTGCGTGATGATCAACTGACTGTGTTTCCAAATAACTTGAATACATCTCCAGATGTGGATTTAGAATTATTTTTATCACCTGCCCAGTCTGAATCACTGTGGCCAACCAATGTCTTTGCTTCGACGTCTTTCTTATAAACCATTTTCATGTCAATGGTGCCACGAATGTAACTTAAAATCCGTTTCGCGTAATTGAAATGAGTTTCGCTGAAACAATTTTGAAAACGACTGAAATATCCTGTTGAGGCAGACAAATCTGGTCTGGTAGTCACATGTGCATAAATTAAACACTCAATCAATTCACTATATGGATGATTCGAACATTTTCCATTTTGGCCCACATCAACATGTTAACCCATAGGTTTACAATTTTGCATTCCAAACTTTTGCAAAACTTTCTCCAAATATATTGACTAACCGTAATGGTGCCCTTTTTGATGTTTTGATCAACCTGCATTCCTAAAAATTAGCTCACTTTACTAACATCAGTCATATCAAATTCATTTGATAGCAGTTTCTTCACAGCTCCAATCATTTAATATCTCGGCAAAATATCAATGTATCATCGACGTTTAATAGCACATAACATATGATTCCATTTTGCTTCTTCACGTATAAATATTGATCTGATTGGCAGCCCTTGAATCCAATTTGACTCATGCAATTATTGAACTTCTCGTTCCATGCACGTGATGCTTGTTTCAGTCCATAAAGTGCTTTGTTTAATTTGCTTACTTTATCACCTTGTTCAAAACCCTCTGTAAGTCACATATAAATGTCTTCGTTCAAATCACCGTTCAAAAATGCGCACTTAACGCCCATCTGATGAATGTGCATATCATAACGATTGATAGCAAAATTTTCAATGTAACTAATTTTGCTACTGGTGCTTATGTTCCATCATAATCGAATCCTATAGTTTTTGAGTAAAACAACGTGCTACCAATCTTGCATTGTACTTATCAGTTGAACCATCAGCTTATCTTTTCCACTTAAAGACTCATTTGTTTGTAATGACACTTCTACCTTTTACGCAAACAGTCCAAGCTTTGTCGTCAATTAAATACTGATCTTCACTATCGATCGCTTTTTTCCATTCTGGCCAATCAATTTGATGGTTTGCTTCAGATATCGATGATGGATCATGTTCAACAAACTGTTCAGCCGACAAATCAAGATTTTCATCCTCTTGAAATTCTCCAGCAATCAATGCATTGTGAAAACCTTCACTCATAGTTTCCCATTCACCATATCGATTAGGTGCTCGCCGACTTTGTACCTTTTTTCGTGGAATTGTCCTGTCGTTGTTACCAATGCAATTTGAACTTGCACTGTTGATATTTTCTTGGTCGTCACCGGGGTCATCCAAATTTACTTCTATCATTCATACCTCGATCACTCGAACTTTCATCATTAATGGTGTCTGAATCGATTATCTTAATCAATTTTTCTCGATTTAAAACCGATGACTCGATGAAAGATACTCTTCTGTCAATTATTTGCTGTTGTTGCTCTATATCCCATAGACGATATGTACCATATGATGAACCATATCCAAACATTTCGATGATTTTTGCTGTAATTTGGTACGATTATTCGATGGAATATGATTGTAACATTCACAACCAAAAACACGAAGATGTGACAAATTTGTATTTTGACCAAACTAAATTTCAGCCGGGGGTTTCGCTTCAAACTGCAATTGTCAGTGATCGATTTTTTAAATAATTTGCAGTGATGATAGCCTCGTTCCAAAACTTTCTGATTATCGACACTTGTATGTTTCGGAAATGATGAACGTGTTTATTTCCCAAGCACGCATGGTTCACACAGCTCCGTATTATAGTCAGCATTTATTAGATTTAGTTCATCAGCCATTTTACTTGTCAGTTTCTTCTTATCAAGTGACCCAATCTAAAATGCCACAAGCTTTAAAAAAATAATATGCAAATTCATGTCACCTGTATAACCGGCAAACATATTGTTGTCCACATGAAATGTGACTTTATACAGATGTCCTTCGACTTGTCCAACGAATTTAATTATTCTACTGAATGAGACAAATGCTTGGTCACCCTCAAACAGGACTTTGAAGCCCTTTTTAGTCAAAGCACGTATCAACATCAAGTTGCATTTCAAATCTGTCACCAACAAAACATCCTTCATCACAGTAATCGATGTGCTACCATTGATGTGATTTACTTGAACTATTTCTACCTGTTCGCTTATTGTACTCCATCAAACGCAATTTGACAATGTTAACTTGTCTGTGTCGATTGTCTCCAATGTGATCACCAAGTTATCATAGCTTTTTAGTAATGTGAGGACCAGATGAACAATAATGTCAATTTTTTTCATCTTAGTACCCGAAATTAGCTCACGAATCTTCTTGTCAAACAGCAAAAAATGCTCCATGATGACTTTCATGATATTTCATCATGAAAAGTTGCTTGGTACACTTTTTTTTTCGAAAATACTGCACATTGCGTCATACATGCCTTTTGCACGTGATTTATCTCTTACACATATGTATATATGTATATATGTATATATATATATATATATATATATATATATATATATATATATATATATATATATATATATATATATATATATATCAACTAAACAAGACCGCGTTTATGTCTCGATTAAATTAGCTTCCACCATTATTTATTACATAGTAACATATCGTATAAATTGTTTTTTGATATAAAATATTGGAAGCAAAGGATGATGTACAATGCCAGTTTTTAAGTAAGAAAACTATTTGTTTGGATTTAAAACCTTAATAAATTTAGTTACCATGTAAAATGATGCTAAATGGAAAAATCAACTTTCAAATTATAATAGCTTTTCTGAACCAAAAACCCACTGACTATTTTAGTCTGTTTATGCTAGTTTAATATCAAACTAGTTAGAAATTGTTTATGTGCCAGATATCTTCTAACTGTGAGAATCAGATGAACGAAGAAATTATATTACCAACAAAGGAAGGTTTTTTTCATCACAAAATACTAGAGAGCTCTAAAAAAATTTTGCGGTCATCACAATAGTGACAAGACAGACATTATGCTTGATTCTTGCGTTGAGTAGAAATATTAGAGTTATAATGGTAATAAACGATTTTGAAGGTTAAATAGTAAAAAGACAACTGCATATGGTCGCGCCTTTTAGTTTAAAGAATCTAATTTTATAGTCAACAAAGCTTTGGAAGCTTTTTTAGAATAACCTGCTGTTAACTCACTATTAATGTGTTAACTCACATAATAATAATACTCAGTCAGTTTTTTAATGAAAGATCGTATAATAGTGAAAAAACATAATTACACTTTTTCATAAATAAATTTGTCACTCTCATTGACGGCCAAACTGTAATTTGATATTCGATTTTTTAACATTTAGTTTAATGAAAATAAAGTGGACTTGGTCTCAACATGATCATGAAGATGTCAATGGTGTATTTGCTACCTGTAAAGAATTAAATAAACGCAGACATTTATCATATCTTGAATTAAAAGTGTTAAACTGTAAACTTCATTCATCGATGGTTTCAGAAAAGTATTCGTTTGTTATTTTTCCGAGAGACAAAGACTGTTTCAAAATATAAGCCGATATATGTGATGCTACATCTTTTTAACATGTAAAGAGTAAAGTGTGAAAACTTTGATTCAATGATTTTCTTTAATTATAATTTAGCCGATTCATAAACGAACTTCATTGAAAATAAATTAGTTCCCATAACGCATTCCTGGAAATTTTCAGCCACACGTTGGAAAAGTGACACTGATGAGGCCTTTTTTTCTTTGCAGTTTTTAAGTCTTGCAGAATTTCGTACTAAACTAATATTGCAAATAGGTTTTGGGGTTTGCATCTCATAAAAATGTCAATAATACAAAAAAAAAATATTGTTGGTATATAGAGAGTAAAATTGTTCGTTCTACTGGCGGTTTTGGCGTCATTATTGATATCCCTGGATGAGATCATTTAGATTGTCGTGTGTTAGTTTCTTCTAAAGCTTTCCAAATGGTTTGCATTACAATCACTAATTATTTATTAGGTGGTTTTAATGATGGTTTGAAATGGGAAAAAGTTAAACGCTGTACAAAAAATTCATTGCATTTAATTATTTTGTCATAAGTATTTTCCTAGAACAAAGATAATACGGATAGCCAGATATCATTAAGTAAAACGATTGCTTTGTGGATTAAAACTCAGTACTATGAGTTATTAAATAATAATTAAGCATTTTTTGCGCCAACCAGGAAAGTACTTTGGAGAAAAGAGTGTTAATATTTATAAGCTTGCTATTGATATCCTATAATCTTCTTGCCTTTTTCTTTTAAGAGGATTAAGTTAAAAACACGACAGATTTTTTTGTAAAACTCGATAATATTACGTAATTTAATTTTTTTAACTCCTGAACTAAACTGTCCTATAACCGTATGCTCTGGTAGGTTTAACGTAATACATATTTAACCTTTAGCTAGTTTTCGGATTTTATTGATCGACGCTTCTGCTTATATCATATATAGAATATACACAATCCTACATATGTTTGTTTGCTTATCACAATTTTTTTTTTATTTATACAAATATTAGCGTTGAAGCGAGTTAATCGGCTTAAATACTAGTTTCCAAAACCAAAAATATGTTTTATTTATGAAATATGGATTTAAAATATTTTTTTTTTTTTAGTTTGGATTTATATCCATACACATAAAACCGTATAATACGTATAGAATGAACGGAGATGGTAAATTTGGTTCGTTCCCTTTTTTTATATACATATATATATGTTTCATTTGCTCTGGTGTGTGGTGTGTCAATTTGTAAGCTTAACAAAAGTAACATATCTTAATTTTTTATGTTCCGAAAAAAAATAGCACACACACAGACAAGACATAACATATGACATTATAGTCTTATGGCCGTTATCATACGACAAGGGTTGAATATTTTAAGAAAAAGGATTAAAATAAACAAGACAAAGTCGAAATGTTTAGAAATTATTGAAGAGACAAAATACTTAAGAGGAATAAAAGGTCGATCCAAAAAAAAAATCGTATAGCAGCAACAATAATACGGAACAAAAAAAAAATCGAAAGAAATTTAATATTATTACGAGAATATTCTTATATGTATGTTGCTACTGATGCTGTATATTCCTATAATACAAACAAAAAAAAAGGGAAAATCGTACAAAAGGTATCACATTTTATGGGTGAATAAATGTTGAAAATTCTACGAAAAAAAACACAACATAATAATAATAATATTCATAATAATTGAAAAAACACAACAAGAAATTCCTTTCTTTACTGAGAACGTAATTTGGTTCCTTGACTTTTTGTATTTCCCTAAATTGAATTAGAAAAAAAAAGTGAAAAATCTTTAGTGAAATTGAGTTGAAAATTTTTAAATTTTCTGTTTATTGACTAAATTAAAAAGTATCATGACTTTTTATTATGTTTAATATTATTATTATTCCATAATGCTGTTAGGGTTTTTAGGTACTTTTCGTACCTATATATCCTTATATAAAATAATCCTAAATTTTAAAGTTGTTAAAAGTATGCCCCATTAAAATTGTTTTGTCTAATCCTATATCCTGTATCCTTTTGCAAGATGCGTATATATAAGACGTATAGTAAGTACATTGTACTTAAGTTTAATGTCTAGAGCACTAAGCCTAACATTAATTATTTTTGGTGTTTTAATTTTATCAACAATTTTAATTTAACGACTTGGTCTTAACGTAAATTAAGTGGAACAAAAAAAAATGTTGATTTACTTTATTCTCAGTAACTATATCCTATCAGTAGTTTTCCACTATTTTGTTTCTTTAAAACTTGAAATCTTGTAGTGGTGGATTATGCTGGTTTAGATGAGGCAATCTAAAGCTGACACCGATATTTTGTTTATTTTGGTTTAATATTTTTCGTTTTAAATTGAAATTAAGCATTTTCGAGGCGTGTCGGAAACGGTTATCCAATTAAAGTAGTTACTCCATAAAACTGATCAGAATAATTTATATTTTTTAAAATTTGTAGGATTACAGGCACAAATATTACAGCTTTCGGATGTTTGTAAACAGTATTAGAAATCTGCAAAATTATTTAATAATCCTTTTTCAAAACGTTTCAAGGCTCCATTTTTTTTACTTTATTTATGTTCCAGTTTAAGTACTTCGTTAAGACGTGAAAAGAGCCATCTTTAATCATTTAAACATTTCTTAAAAATTACCGACTAATCCATCGATCATTGTAGGTCATCTGTTGTTTTTTATCCATTTGTTGAACAGAATATCAAAAAGACGTTAGTGTTAAAAGAAACTGTTGTATTCCCGAGATGAAAATGGTCATAAATGGTAGTCATTTCCATGTGCCAGTTCGGTTTGAGTCTAACAATGATAGTCCAGTAAATTATTTGATAAGTTTTGATTTGTACTGTGAACCAAATGTGATTGTCGGTTCAAATCCGGTAAATCATGGGCTGGCGCTGATTGACTCATTGTGAAGTTTGTTTGGTTATTTTCTATCAAATCTACAGCAACGAAATATGAGTTGGAAAAACTCTAAAAGAATAATGATAATATCGGAAACTTATTGCAGATTTCAAAAAGCAAAGGGACTTTATTTACCATCAACGGTTTGGAGAAATATCCCAAATATCAAAGGTATGAAACATTTTGCAGTAACGTCTGGTAAGCCAAATGGCAGTGATTACTATTTTGTGGAAAAAATGGGTAGCCACGAGGGCCATAAAAGATCATGCAAATCAACTGAGTATGTGAAGCCCAGGTAGGGTTCGGAATGATGTTAATCTGGGTCAGGTGAATAGCTTGTTTAATATCCCTGTTCCAGTATGGTGTAGTGGACATTTTTTTTTGTTTTACGAGGGAGAATTTTGTTTTTATCTATAGACGCCGAACAATAAATTATAAGTAATAGGACGCCAAGAGTTTTATTGCATAATCAATTTTTTTTTTATTATATTTTAAATTATGTGGGTATATTATATATATATATATATATATATATATATATATATATATATATATATATATATATATATATATATATATATATATATATATATATATATAATGATTTCATCATAACCATTGGATAAACAAAGCTAGTATTGACTATTGATTGTCATCGAAGGAAAACTTTTCATCCTTTTCCGTCGTCCAAAGAAAGGATCTTCATGGGTTTTCCAATCAATCCCTGAGGTGGTTAGTTCCTAATTACGGTCAAAAGTGATATTTTGAATGAGACTCGCTAAACCTTGTTATCAAAACATTGACATTATTCCTGGTCTCGTTAGAGTCACCAAGTCGTTTGTCGTTTTAATTATTGACACTTTACTTTCCTTGACGTGATTCGGATTGACGACCATGTTTTTACATCTCCGGTTTATTTTAAGGTTTAATTGTTCATCAAGTGAAATTTATTTAAACATTTAGTCGTGTATGAACCTAACAGGATGTTTGAGAACATACGATACTTCAATTACTATGTTTATTTTTCATGAAAAAAAGAATACTAGTTTTCTTCATAATGATTTGTTCATACTAATTTTAGGCTGCCGACTATATAATTCCAAATTAAGCGAATTTCTGGATAAGTGAACCATCTTTGCCAGCAATACTTCCGAAAACAGCAATTTTTTCTGACATCGTCTAATCCGTTTTTAAACATTTTAATAATTCTTCTACAAGACTAGTATTACTAGCCATGATTTCAATATGCTGAGTTTTACAAGTAATAATGTTCTCGATTGTTTACATTTATATATATTTATATTTATATTGTTTATATTTATATTTATATTTATATACCGGGTGTTTTTTAAGGTGAAACTTTCAAAAATCTCAAAAAATAAACACTCTACGAAAAAAATTACAAGATCAAAATTTAATCATTCCAAAAGGGGGCATACACAGTGATTATTCTTTTTTAAAGTTATTTTAACAATATTTTTTGAAAATAAAATAATAAAACTATTTTTATAGTCATCTGACCCATTTTTATCCAATAATGTTAAAGAATAATTTTAAATAAATTCTGGCGGTTTCTATTTAGCGAGTGCACAAAGGACCAATTTGAAAAAAGTCTATTTCAATTTGTCCTGATGAAGCCGGTATTATCAAAAGTTAAATGTAACCAAACATTCCAGATTCGATAATTTGAGATTTGCTGCTTTCCAGTAACATACTAGATCAATTATATTTTTAGTTTTGTATCATATTTAAAAATTCTGATTATCCTCTCATATTCTTTCCATTCGATCGCAGATTTTTGGATAAACAAGAATTACAATAATATTGGTGTAAATAGTATGCTGTAAGAGCATAAATATAAAGCGCCATATTTTTTTTTTGCGTAATTTTATCAAAATATTTGTTCAGAACTGGCTCTTTGGATAAACTTCAGGCATTTACCGAGTCCACTAACGAAGTAGTTGAACTTTGCAAAATTTAGATAAGCTTAGCTATAGGGTCAAATAATTTTAAATTCTTATCACATCTGCCGATAAGTTCATCATAAATAATCTGTTTAATGCACTGCTTGATGTTAGTATTGTCTGCTGTATTTCTTTTTATAAATACGAATTTTAAACATTTCAAGAGCTAGTATAGTTCATTCTAATACAAAGTCAGCCACTTACATTATATTTAGCTAACCTCCTTACTTATTTTTAGCCGAAGAGTCCGAATCTGCAATACAAATTAGGGGTTCCTATTTTAATTTCAAAGTTATCCCCAACCCCACTTACGAGGAGGGGGTATTAATTTTAGCAATAAGGTATTTTTCTTTTGGAAAATGTTCTTCTTAGACATTTTTTTCGTAAAGTGCTTATTTTCCGAAGCATTTAAAAGTTTCAGATTAAGAAAACACCCAGTATATATATATATATATATATATATATATATATATATATATATATATATATATATATATATATATATATATATATATATATATATATATATATATATATATATATATATATATATATATATATATATATATATATATATATATATATATATAAATATATATATATATATATATATATATATATATATATATATATATATGTATATATATATATGTATATATATATATATATATATATATATATATATATATATATATATATATATATATATATATATATATATATATAAACACTCAATTCTGTATGTATGCGGTATTGAAGTTATGCTGTTTTTTTATACAAATTTTTATACGAAATTTTGATACGATTTAGAAATTATGCGACATTTTCCTCCTATTTATGTGGTATACGCTATTTGACACTTTAATGCTATCGTCATGATTCTTTTCTCGTCTCCTTTTTCACCAGCAAACTAATTCGTCAACAAATTTTTTTGATAGTTCTGATTTCAAGGCATAATTGCTAATTCTAAAGATATTATGTAAAACAAACCTTCCAATTTATTTTAAATCAACTTGATAATGGGCCAGTTACAGTTGAAGCTGTTAGAAAAAACTTTTCAATTTTAGACTGTATTAATGGTGCGACTCTGCTATCGATGAAATAAGAGCACAAACTTTAAACGTGTGTTCGAAAACACTATGGCCTCGCTAAAAATTGGCCGGCTAAAACTTGCTTAAAACATGAAATTGGTGGTGGAGGTTTTGATACATTTAGCGAGAATGACCTTGATCCAGAAAATAATAGTGATGTAGAAGACAGTGAACCTGCCCCGCTCACTACAAAAATAATTCGAGAAGGTCTGCAAAACATAATAGAAAATCGTCGCAAAGTTTAATAACAGATTAAATTTTCAAAGAAGCAAAACAACCAACACAATTAAGCAGGGAGAATTATATTCGTCACCCGAATTGCTAATTATCTATAACAACGATGACAGCGATTTCGTACCAGTTCCGAAACGGTCGTGGTAAACAAGTAGAAATAATGACTAAGTTTGAACCTCTTTTCTTCAAACATCATTAGGTACCTATCATAATCCTCTCCAAAAAGATGAACATCGTCCTTTTTATGCGATTTTTTGGTTGTTTTTTTTTTTTTGATTTTATGCAGTTTTAGAAAATTATGGAACCTATCCCTATTTATTTTTTATTATGCTTTTTTCTGAAGAACATATCTATCGCATAATAACAGAATTGAGTATTTGTATATATATATATATATATATATATATATATATATATATATATATATATATATATATATATATATATATATATATATATATATAAATATACATATATATATATATTATATATATATATATATATATATATATATATATATATATTTATATTATATATATGTATATTTATATATATATATATATATATATATATATATATAAATATATATATAAATATACATATATATATATACCTATATATTATATATTTATATATTTATATATATATATATATATATATATATATATATATATATATATATATATATATATATATATATATATATATATATATATATATATATATATATATATTTATATATATATATATTATTATTCACGGAATCATCATCTCAAAATTATCCTCCAAGAAATAATTGTCAATCCACATCAAACAACTATCCTTTACAGAATAATAGAAATTCAAATAATTATCCAACTAAACAGTAAGTTAAAATGGATCCGAAAAATCACTATAAACAGGTTTATTATAGCATTGAAAGTGAATAATTGATGACGAGGATTTTCACTAGTATGCCTCGGAAAATTTAACGAAATCAACAACTACCAATCATCAAACCTACCTTTCATCATTTTAAATCTATCATTTTAAATAACCATCAATTAAAATTTTTAGTCGACACAGGAGCTAATAAGTCACATATTAATCCTGAATATGCCAAACAATCGCAAATACATACGAACGTTTTTATAACAACTAACATCGGAATAAAAAGCATTTTTAAAACCATTAATATAACTCAAAAAACTAGCTTAAAATTTAAATAATTCCACAGACTAATCGAACTATATTTATTCAGATTTCATAACATGTTTGACGGTTTGTTAGGTTATGAAACACTAATGGACCTAACAGCAAACATTAATCTGAATGAGAAAATATTACAAACTCCTAATGTTAATATACCTCTAAACCACAAAGTAACATCTTGTATTAAAACATTTTATATTGAACTATTAACTAAAGGCGAGGTGAATGTTATATTACTCCAATAACATTTCAACACGGTTTTCAAATTCAGGAAGGTGTCTATCGAACAATAGAACCATTTACAGCATTAGGAGAATTAATTAACTTCTCAAATAATTTAAAGGAAATCTTTTTATTCCAACCATTACATGTTGAACCATTAAGTTTACATGAAATTTACTTTCAAACTCCTGTCAACATCAAATATAAAAACATAAATGTAAAAGAGTTTATCAACACTGAACATATGAATAGGGAAGAACGACAACAAATTTTAAAATTATGTTCAAGCTTTGCCGACATTTTTTACAAAGACAGTGATCAACTAACATTCTCGAACAATATTAAACTAAACATGGAATAAACCAGAATAACAATAAATCGGTGTACATTAAACAATATAGACATCCGGAAAATAAAAAAATAAATTAAAAATAAGATAGCAAAACTATTGAATCAAGGGATCATTAGACCTTCATTTAGTCATTGGTCGAGTCCAATTTGAATGGTACCAAAAAAACCTGATTCGCAAGGAAATAAAAAATGGCGTTTAGTTATCGACTAAAGGCAGCTGAACAAGAAAATTGTAGACGATAAATACCCATTACCAAATATAAATAATATTTTGGATAAATTAGGTAAATCTATTTGCTACAACACTATAGATTTAGCCACAGGATTCCACCAGATTCAAATTAAATCAAATTCTACAAATTCTACAAGGTCAAAAATCCGATAATAAATATAAGTATGTTTGGGTAGCGCACGGCAACATATATTGTAAAATGTCTGATGAGGACAAACGTATTATTATCACATCTCATGCGGATTTATTGAATATTCAGCAATAATTACATTTTCTTTTTTCTAATATTATTTAATTTTTAATTTTTTTTTTATTTAGGCTATTAATCTATACAAATTTTTGGGTAACCATGGCAAAAGCAATTGATTTTTATTATCAAAATACCAGAGGTTTGAAGACCAAACTACAATCATTTAATTTGGCGGTACAGGCAAGTGGCTATAATATAATTTGCCGAACGGAGACATGGTTGAAAGATTCCGTCGACTCTGCCGAATTATTCGACTCTATATTTCAAGTTTTCCGAAAGGCTCGCAATTTCTTACACCATAAAAAAAAAGATGGAGGTGGGTCGCTAATACACGTTAGTACATAATGATCTTGAAGTGACTCGACTTATTGGTTTACGTGATTGTTTCGTCATTGATGATGTCTGGGTTTAATTTAGCAACTGGTGTGACTCTAATTATATGCGTTGTGTACTTCAATAAAGGGATATTATTTTGTCACTACAAATTATTTCTCGATCATTTGTCACGTGTTATAAGCTCACACAATGCTAACTGCAAGTTTATTATAGTTGGTGATTTTAATCTTTCCTCGATATGTTGGAATACTGATAATATAGCAAATATATATGCATCAAGTATTAAAGGGCGTTCAGTTGAGTACTTAATTGATACCATGGAATTAACATTGTTCTCCCAATCTAATTATGTAAGAAACGTTCAAAATAAAATTCTAGACCTATGTTCTTCGAATATCGATGTGAATAACTTTAATCTTATAAAGGCCAACTATTTATTGATGAGGGCTGATAGTTATCATCCACCTTTAGCAGCTCTCATTAAGTTTATTATTCTGCAAAAGCAACCGTTACATTATTTTTCAAAAATAAATTTTAATAAGTTGGATTATTCTAAAATATCGGCTGAGCTAGGAATTATTAACTGGGGATCGTTATATAATAACATATCTGTTGATAACGCTATTGATCTACTTTATAATAATTTATTATCGTTATTAAATAAATATTTAGTTTTTAGCCCGAAAAAAGTTATGAAGTTTCCAAGCTGGTACTCCCGCTATCTTAAATTCTTAATCAAGAAAAAAGAAAAAGTTCATAACCGCTTTAAACTTTCCAATAATCCAGTGGATTATTCGCTGTTCTCCAACGTTAGAAAAAGAGAGACAATTGAAATTAAAAAATGTTGGAAAATGTATACATCGCATGTTGAAAATAATATCATTCAGAAACCTAAACTGTTTTGAAACTACAAAAACACGTTTCAATCCAAATCTAATTATCCTAGCACCATGTTCTTAAATAATGTGAAATCCAGTAATCCTTTAGAAATATGTAATTTATTTGTTGATCATTATAAATATGTATATGTATCGGCTAATAACTTGACTAAATTATCAGAAAGTGGGTCAGCTGGGAATTTGAAAATATTTTCTGAACATGATGTTCTTTTGGTCTTAAATTCACTGGATATTAATAAGGGTGCGGGTCCAGATCAATTACCCAACTTATTTCTAAAAAAATAAAGGATGTCCTTGTTACTCCGATCGCATTATTGTTTAACAAGTCTATTAATCATTCCTACTTCCATTCTAAATGGAAGGAATTATTTATACTACCGGTTCATAAGAGTGGCGATGCTGGTAACATTAATAATTACAGACCTATCTCAATTCTTAACTCACTGGTTAAAGTTTTTGATAAATTAGTTTATAACACAGTTTTCTATCAAATTAAAAATCAAATCTCACAATTTCAGCATGGGTTTTTCGCCAAACGGTCAACATTAACCAATCTGATGGAATTTTGTAATATCGCGTTTAACTCTCTAGATAAAAGTGGCCAATTGGATTGTATTTACACTGATTTTTCAAAGGCTTTTGATAAAGTATCCCACACTATTTTATTGCATAAGCTTCATTCTTATAATTTACCGCCTTTTTGGATTAAGTGGTTTCACTCATACCTGGTTAATAGAACTCAGTTCGTAAAACTTAACGGTGTTACCTCTCTTGGATTCAAAGCGACATCTACTGTTCCACAGGGATCTATTCTTGGACCCTTATTATTCTTTCTCTACATTAACGACATTTCAGAATGTATAAAATCTAGCCACTTGCTGTATGCGGACGATTTGAAGATCTTTAGAACGATTCACACTATTGAGGACAACAAAATATTACAAGCTGATTTAAATGCAGTGTATAACTGGTCCATTGCTAATCAGCTCTCGCTTAATGTGCTTAAGTGTGTCTCTGTAACATTTACCAGGAAGTCCAATAAAATTGAATTAGAGGTACTATTCTGGATAAGCTTGAATCAGTTAAAGATTTAGGAATTATTTTCGATTGTAAATTGCGTTTGGATAAGCATGTCGACTTGATGTGTCGAAAATCGTGCAAAATATTTGGTTTTATATTTAGGAGGGGTAGAGTTTTTAAAGATCCGTCTGTACTATTAATTTTGTTTATCAGTCTTGTTAGATCTAATCTTGAATACTTATCCCAGATTTGAAACCCTTTTTATGGTGATTATAGTAACAAAATTGAACGCATTCAGAGACGGTTTACAAAATGTATGTGCTTTAAATATGTTCCATCAACTAGTTATATGAATTATGACATACGTTGTAAAAGATTTAACATAGTATCACTGAAAAGTAGACGAATTCTGCTTGACGAAAGCTTTTTATTCAAAATAGTTAATAATTTAGTTGATTCAACTTTGCTGTCAGCGATTAATTTCTATGCACCGGGCTATAGTATTCGTCATCATCAACTGTTTCAGGTTTCAATTTCTCGTACAAACCTTGACCTTTCATCGCCTATAAATCGTTTAAAATCTAGTCATGTGTATGGGTTCAATAGTTTGGATCTGTTTGGCTCATCATTATCATATTTTCGAAGGAAATGTGCTACTGTTCTCATGCTAAATGATGTTTGAGTTTTGGCCTTCAAGTCTGTTGGATGTTGTATCATTGGTATTAGTATAAAATTTGATATTAATATAAAATTTATTAATGTAAACTTTTATTATTGAAATTATGTTTATTTTTATTGTTGCTATCTTATATTGTTTATTGTTGTTGGTATTGTTAAGTTTAAAGTAATATTTTTTGTTTTTAGTGGTTTTTATATTTTTATTATATTTTTGCTTTTGATTTGTCTTATCTGTGAAACTATCAATGTATAATATTTTTTCTGTGACAGCGTATAATTGGGTTTATGCCTGTTTGCTGTCTTGTTGATACGAAATAAATAAATAAAATAAATAAATAAATATATGTATATATATATATATATATATATATATATATATATATATATATATATATATATATATATATATATATATATATATATATATATAAATATATATATATATATATATATATATATATATATATATATATATATATATATATATATATATATATATATATATATATATATATATATATATTTATATATATATATATATATATATATATATATATATATATATATATATATATATATATATATATATTTTAGACTGATATTTTGGCCCATAAAACTAAAGTGGTTAAATTTTTATTGTAAAAATTAACCCCTTAAAAACGGTTATTGCACCAGGATGTAATTATTTAATATTTTTATTAATTTTTAATTAAAATTATAGTTTTTGGGATGTTAGGCTAAATATATATATAAAATGTTTACATAAAAAAAATATTTTTTAAATATCATTGAATTTAAATTCTTATCTCTTGAAAAAAAGCATATCGCATATTTTTTTAAATTTATGTTGAAATAATTAATTAATTGATTTTTTTTACACGTATCCATAAATTATACGCCCTGCAATTTATGATTTATTATTTATTATTTTTATCTCATTTTAAATCACTTCAACATAATTATATATTATGTATAGGACATAACATTATTTTTTTTTAATTATTGTTATCAAATCATTAATTTAAACAAAGCATGTATGTATATTTAAAAAAAAAATAAAGTTTCCTATATGATTTATTATTTATACAAAATTAATTGATTTTTACGTTTTAAATATTTTTATATGGAAATGATTAATTTAGTATTAGTAAAATGAAGACATTATAATTAAAATGTAACTTGTTTACAAAAACAAAAATAACAACATAAAATTAAATTGAAAATTAATTATTTATTATTAATAAGGGAAATAATATACCTTTCGACTTTTTTTTTCGAATTTTATTATTTATACTTGGGCTTCCCTTGTGGGATACGACGAAAGAAACGATACCAAAACCTTAAAAAAAAAATGTTGGTTGTTTTGTTTATGTTGATGGATTATAAATTATTTGTCTTGTGTTTAGGGTATTAAAATTGCCATGATAAAACAATTAACCATCTTAGAAAAAAAAAATAAAAAAATAAAATAAAAAATTCAGAATGGTGTGAAGATTGAATTTTTTTCGTTTTTTTTTACTATACGAGATGAAGCAAGAACTAAAAGTCACATAGTATATATTCCATTGGGATACATTTTTTTCGACTTTTAAATCTATTTTGGTTTAGTGCCAAATGAATATAATACTATGCTAGAAACAGCATACTATATCTATTTTATGTTTCATGTTTAATTTCATAAATCAATGTCCATTCGACATAAACAAAGTGAAAAATAAAATAAAAAATTATTGTACAAAACGAGAAGGGCAAGCACGGTTTAAAAAATGGAAAACTTAAGTTGTCAAAAAACTTTCAAGCGAATTGAGCAATTTTATTGTTTACATATTTGTATCCATTAGAAAATTGTCCTTTTATTTAAAAAAAAAAAATCTTTCTTTTTTCAGAACGGAGTAAAATGAGTTTTTTAGTTTGGGGTGAATTTTAGTTTAAATTTATGAATAAAACCGAAAGGATATAAATTCGAATATGTATGGGACACATATATGTTTTGTCAATTTTTCAAATTTTTGTTCTATATATTATTAGTTTCATGAAACAAAAAGGAAACTACAAATGATTTAGGGCATACAGATGCTAAAACCAAATTTTTTTTTCTTTTTGTCCAGAACCATAAATTATCCCATTTAATAAACCTAATAGACGTCGATCACTTTTTTTTTATTGTAATAAATTGTTCACAACAATTTTTTTTTGTGAAAAACAATGGCAAAATAAAATCAGTTCAATTGAATAAAAAATTTAAAAAAAAAACTAGGAAAATCAGTTTTCTTCTAAAGTCTATTATTACATCCATTAAATAAGTGTCAAATTTCCATGATTTTTCATTTAAAGTGTATACATTTTGTTTAAACAATAATATACACAAAGTAATATGGAAACAGAAAATTACAAAATAAATAATTTTAAAATAACTTTTTTTTTATAATAAAAAAAAAAGGAAAATTGCAAAAAAAAAACGATCTGATATCATATTTCCGTTCTAAATACTTTGTATTATTGTATTTTCCTTCATTGCAGTTAAAACAATAAAATAAAATGAAAATATAAATAACGCAAAAAAAAGGAGAATCTCGCGATAATTTTTATCCTTTATGAAACAAAGAAAATATAAATTTTAAAAGTTAAAATAATTATTTTTTTGAGCATTTAAAAGTTTTACTTCTTTTTTTTAATGTCTAGAAAGTATATTTCATTTAAAAAAAGAAAATTACAAATTGTTACTGAAATTGTAGAATGTTGTGCTCTTGTTTCTTATATATTATATATATATATATATATATATATATATATATATATATATATATATATATATATATATATATATACATATATATATATATATATATATATATATATATATATATATATATATAAATATATATAATATATACATATTTACTCTAATGTTTTTTTTGTTTTTCCTTTTCAAGAAATATAAAATTTTTTTGTTTCTCATGAGGTTGGTCAAGCTAATTAAAATAATTATAATTTATGAAACTTAATGTTTTAGGAGTTTAAAATGTTTTTAAATGAAATTGACGTTGAAGTGTTATTTATTTGGAAATTATTATGCTTAATCTAGTGGAAAATTTAGCTTAAAGATTTCTTAAATATGATTATGTTTATATATATATATATATATATATATATATATATATATATATATATATATATATATATATATATATATATATATATATATATAAATATATATATACATATATATATATATATATATATATATATATATATATATATATATATATATATATATATATATATATATATATATAAAAACAATGAACTCGCCGGATCCATTTTGTTTATTGTTTGTGTCACGGAAAAAGTCGAGCTGCGGTGCACGAATAGGTAAATCGGTTGGTTTCAAATTATCAAATATTTCCAACAGTTAACAGAAGATTAGGGGGTCGAGAAATATTTTTCGCTCATATATATGATCATGCTTGCCAAATTCAATACAGACCCAATGTCAACATTTTAAATTTAGTACGCAGAGATCTCACCATTAGCATGAGACTTCTTTCAGTAAAACTTGGTTTTATTAAAATAAGGTATAGCGGGTAGTTCGTAGCAACCCATCTCATTACAATCTTTATTTTTTTAAGGATTTGCATAAGTAGGATCTTTTTTGCATTTTCTGCTAATTGGAACTTGAGGAGAAGTAATTATGGCTACTGGATTTTAATAAAATTCAAATTATCTTTTAAAAAGACCATTACGTGCATGGCCAGGATTATTTTTTTTTAACATTCTCATTTAAGTAAGTGGGTAAACCATTAAAAATGGTTTCTGCATTCTGATCACAAATTGGTCGTTTGCAATTTGAGTAAATTTTTTCCGTATTGCGTGGAAAGTTGGTACTGACCGACCAATGGACCCGTTTTCTCCACGTGATTCTTTGATGTTGATGAAGCTGACAATGCTGTTGTAAGGGCTGGTCAACCTAAATGCACTCTATTCCTAAATTTTTTGGAAAATCGAACGATAACTTCTGTGATCGCGGCCCAATCTTCTATTACTGGCATTGCTAAATCTTTCCCAACATTTTTTAGAAGTGTATGTCGACTGTGAGTTTTCTTGGTGGTAACTGCATTATTTTTTATAAATGTATGTACGAAGCAAGAGTTTATTCTTGGTTTAAAATTTCCAGAAAAATCTTTTTTATTTTCTGCATGTATTGTCAACATCAATCTAACAATGAGATTTCGCTGAAACTGGACAGGCATAAGTATATAGTCTAAGTAGGCTTTCTTGCAATTTTTTTGAAATCGTTAGATATGCACGTTTTTTTCGCCGGTTTTGAATTAATTTTCCATTGAGTAAACCGGGCCCTACTTCGATGTGGAAAAAATTGACGTGGCGTAATGACGTTGTGATGCTCATAATTAGAGAGATGCACACCCATCATAACTTTAGTGTTAGCAAATATGAAAAAACTTCTTTTTATATTAAGGGAGCCCGGTTCTTGGCCTGCAATGTAATATTTTGCGTGTACAATAATAATATCAACCATACGTTACATTTACTTTTTACACTTCTTCCGATTTCGCTTCAGAATACATTTCTTTTACATTTCTTTTATTTACAATTTAAAAATAAAACGGTTAAATTTCTTAATTCTTAATAATTTCGATTTTTTATATTGCCATTAAGATCCTATTTGCTTGAATGGATTTTCATTAGCCACCATTTACAAACTTTTTAATAATTTATACTTTTAAGGAAAAATGTGTATTTAAAGGTTTTTTCCGCGCATATAAAAAATATGAAAGCACAAATAATCCTTAGGTGTCCTTTAAAATTAATTCTCAAGTTTCTAACAGCTGATGATAATATAGTAGAACTATAATTCTGTGGCGTACGCAGTCTTGGAGGTGCCGTTTTAAAAGGTTCTACTTCTTAAAAGTTCTATTTAAAACATTGATGTCTAGACTTTAGCCGTTACCTACTTCTTTATATATATATATATATATATATATATATATATATATATATATATATATATATATATATATATATATATATATATATATATATTGCATTTTTTTGCATTTTTATTTATGTATACAAATAAGAATTTTATAAGAATGCTTTCACGCTAAAATGCCAAATACTCATTTAACAGTCTTATTACGTTTTTCAGGCTACTATTTAACTAAACATTAAAAAATTACTATTCTTGCATAAAAACAAATATTAGTTGTGCACAAAATAATTATTAAACGAACGCAAATAAAAGAGTTTTCTGTTATAAAGGAAAAATAATAATTTGTGCATAAAAAATAATAAATCTTGCATAAAATACTACCACGAAAAATTAAATTGATGTTCACCAATTTTGTTTAGAAAAAATACTTGGTACATACAAATAATGAATAATGCAATTGACGGCCATTGACAATTTTTTTATGAGGCTACGTGACGTCTCTAGTCTATGTCAATAAACCAACAACAAGTTTAGAATTGGAAGACAACATTAAACGTGTCATTAGCGAGATGCTAATGACTAGCCAAAATGCTCGAAAAATTTACATTCCGCATATACCACTTAAACGTAGCCGTGGCCAATATTTTATGAAATATTCTTTAAAATTTAAATGGCAAACATTGACTTATCGATTCAAATTTATTTTGAAAATTATAAACCATACGTTCAATCATTTGGATGGTAAAATTATGTGCGTGATTTATTTATCTTATGTACGAATAATATTATCCTTTAAAAAAATTTAATTTTGTTGAGGCTTACCTTTGATATCTCTCGCGGGCTCATTGGATTTTTATCTCGAATATTTTAATCCATGAATTTTACCATAGAAATTTGTATCGTTAGATTTTTTAACCCAGGATTTTTTATCTCGTGATTTTTTTATCGCGATATTTTATCCCGGCTGTTTTATCATAGTTTTATTTTCAAAGATTATTTGTTCTGTATTTTTTATAGTCAATTTTTTGAACTTTTTATCCCGGATTTTTCCTCGAGGTATTTTTAAGGGATTGTAATTCTTTGGATTAGAAGAACTTTATAAAAACCTAGGTGGACTTATAGGAACTGGGATCAACAAACATGGTTTACTGTGTGCTGAACATATAGGAGCGGCTTATTAAAAGTGCATTATGGGTTGATGCAATGAAAAAATGTTATCAGAAAAATAATTATTGAACAAAAAAATATTTTCATTTTACAATTTTGTGCAAGATTTGTTATTTGTATGTGCAAAGTATTGCACAAAAACCCACTCAAAGTGATACATTTCAGGAAAAGTCAATGTGCAAGTACCCTCATTCCAGGTTTCTCTTTTATGTGTTAAAAAAAAACCTTTTTAATCTTTTAAGGGTTACGTTCAGTAAAGAAAACTGGTTTCAGAATTATACGAAACTTTTGACATGGTTAATTCTGCGGAGCAAAACAGTGATATATCTGGAATAATGGTACGCCTTGAATGATTTCATATACTCATGTCATATCTTGGCCTAATTGGATATATCATGAAAGGAAGCAGACTAGAACAATTATGGGAAACAGTGTATGGCAATGCAACAGTCAAACACATGCTTACTGGACATGCTTTTTTACGTGCTTTACGAGTACATATACTGATGATATCTGCAATAAATTATTTGATTATGGGCAATTCAGAAGATTTGAAACTGTAATGAAATGCGCTGAAGCCATGGAAACGTATTAAAAACTGGTCGAAAACAGCATGTCACCGGATTATGTGTCATGATTTGGAAGTAGTACGTGACCTGAGAGCTGCTTTGAAAGTTAAATCAACAGACTAAGAAGAACAAACAGAACATGTATACTTTAGTTTCAATATTTTAAGCAAGTTATGATTGTGCTGCAGTATATCCGAGCTGAGAGGAGATGAAGAGTACAAACAAGTTCCAAGTCACAAGAAATATTCCTGTGATAGTGCTTTGAATAAAACTGAAATGCTGCTGCATAATACAGTAAGAGTTTTGCGGATGTCGTTTACGCAAGAAAACACAAAGTTATTCCAATTGCAACTCAGGTTTAGGGAATAATAATAAATAACGAAACTTTCGTTATAAACTCGAAGCAGTTATTCCATCGAATTTTTTATCGTAAAAAGTTCAAAAGAGTTGCAGTCCTATTTTAAATATGAAATGGCTTCAGCTTCACTTTCCCTTTTCAACGACGGCCTCCTATGAAAGGGAACAAAATCGAGCATCAAAACAATATTTAAAATAGTTGACATTAGTATGGACAATTTTCCAACAAATTACAAATATGATGTAGATGGAAGCCAATGCTTCACTCAGTAGTATGGCCAAAGCCAGCGACGTATGGAATGGTTCTAAAAATGTATGGTGATTAAGTTTTAAAATATTATGGCATAAACACAAAGGTAGTGTTTAATGGTTATCTGGACTACGCCATCACGAAATGAGAAGAACAAAAGAGAAGAGCCATGGCCAAAATTTTAGTCAAAATTTCTCAAAGTAAATTTCTCGCACACCCATAATAGTTGGAAATTAATTGGCAAACTGAACCAACACCTACATTTTTTTTTGTTTCTTGTGACTTAAAAGATTTCTTAAAATTAAAGAATATGAAAAGTTTGTTCCGAATTTGTTCAGACCACTTCGAATCCAAATTCATTTGTATAAAAGAAAAATCACCAAAAAAGAAGAACCTTCGTAAATTAAAATTAACACTGTTAAGATCAGCATATCAGAAAATGAAACTAGACAGGAATCGGTTAAACCAGCAAATTATTCGGCGAAATAGAAAAATATCTAATTTAGAGTCGTTGTTAGTCGTTCGGAAGAAAAACTTAATTCAGGAGGAACATATGTTTAATTTGTTAGCTATATCGCGGCCTATTAAAGAACTTCTAAAACGACAACGCCAACTATCTAAAGGTTTGGCAGTTCCAAAAAAATATCCAATTAAAATAAGGTCATTTGCGATTAATCTAAATTTCTATTCGCCAAAAGGATCTGAATATGTTCGTAAAGTATTTAAGCATCAAATGCTGCATGAGAATACTATATTGCCGAATGGTATAAATGCGTAACTATAAAAGTCGGTTTTACTGATGAATCGTTCCATAGGCTGCATCTGCTTGTGAATAATGAGCGAGTTAAAAACCAAAGTGTCTCTTGCAATTTGGTTTTTCGAAATATTCGTAGCCAAGTAGAATGGGATGGAAAAAAATCTGCAGGTGGTGTAAAATCTGTAGATATAGGAAATGGCGAGAGAAATGAGGAACTGGCAACTCAGATTTTAATTTTTATGGCTGTAGGGCTTAATAAGCGATGGAAGTTACTCTTAGGGTATTTACTTAATATGTGCATTAACAACATTTTTAGTACAAGTGTCAAAGGTATATAGTAATTGGTGTCACTTTTGATGGTTCTCCAGTTAATTTATCAGTATAGCGAACTTGTTTATTGACTTGTTTTTTTATTAACTTCCCATATCATGAGCATTATCACCTGCTTATAAAATGTATAATCAAAAGATATATGGATGTTTGCGGAAAAACAAAAAAGGCAAATACTGTTAGAAATAAATTAAATCGCCTTGTTATATTTCAAGGCATGTAAGTAGTTATAAGTTATTTAGTTTCTTGTGTTGAAGATCTTTTTATGATGTACATATGTTAAATTCTGAAATAGCAGTGGAACTATTCTTAAATTTCTAAAAACCCAAATATTTTGACATAAAAAAAAATTTTTTTTCACAGAAGTACCTTTACGCACAAAATATGTTATCCTACCCGGTTACCAAGAATCGTTAATTAAAACCATTACTAAAGCTGGAGCCCGTTTTGGTATAGTTGCCAATTTTGCTAGTATAGCAAAATATTGTCAAATGAATTGACTGATTGATCTTAGTTCAACTTTAAAAATTCTTTCACCATAAAATCAAAGTACTAACTGACTTAGATACAAAAACCTCAAATTCAAAAAGCTCGAGTGGAAAATTATGCAAATTACATTTTAAATAGTACTCATACATATATTACGATTAAAAATGTAAAATACCATAACTTATGTTGTGCTTATATACAACACAACCGTCATCTAGTTAACCAACAAACATAATAAACCGGAGAAAGCTCATTATTTTATTATCTTTTGTTTTGATAAAAGAAAAAGCATAACAAAAAAAAAAAAAAGATTAAATTTAAATTTAAATGATTTTTATGGTTTAAAAATAATTTTACAATAAACATTTTTGTTTTTGTTTTGTAATCGAAATTTTTTTATTTTTATTTTTAAGGAAACAAAATCAATATTAGGTCTTGAAAATGGCAATAAATATCGAAAACAAAAGAAAATCTACAAACCGTTAAAGGGAAATGAGGTCATCAACATTTACGTTATTGTTTTTTTATTTTGATGTTGTTGTTGTTTTCTAATCTAAAATCGAAAACAAGAGCACGTTCTAAATTACTTCTGATTAGCGTTCATATCATGACTTGAATATCAATTGCTTTACTCTCTCTGAGTACATTTTGGTATATTGAATGTTTTGTGTTTTATTGAAATATGCATTTATAGTACATAAGAAAATTGCTCATTTGATGTTTGCCCCAATCGATATTTTTTGTTATGTTTCAAATGTATAAATGACAGTTTTGTTGTTATCTGTTTGGTCACATACACACCAATTTATTTAATGCGTAAATCATATATATATACATATTATTATGTAATACATTTGAAAAGTTAATGATTTATGAAAAAGCATAACGCATACTCGTACACAAATCGTAGGCATAAAATTTTTTTTTAAAAATGATTAACATTTTTTTTATACGGAGTGCGATGATAAATCTTAAAATAAATTCGATTAACTTCGCACGATTAAACATAAACCAAAAAAATAAAAATAAAAAAAACTTGACCATAAGTTCTAATAAATATTATTGATTCCAATAATTTTACTGCGCCTCATTTAATCATACATCGCGGCGTAGATAGGATTTTCGAATGAATTCGCTTACAGCATATCGAAAAGGCCAAAAATTGATGTTTTATTTTTCGGTTCATAATTTATTTAAAACAGATCTGATTTACTATATCAGCCATGAAAAAAAAAAAAAAGACGGAACATAAAACGAAAAGCAATTTAAATTCTGTGTCGTCGTTTTGCCCCCAACCACTTTTTTGGTTCTTTTAACCAACCGCAAAAAAAATAAATTAGTCTTCCGCACCCCCCCCCCACATTTTGATGGAAGGAAAACGAAAATAGAATAATTTTGGTATTTTCCGTATATTATTCAAACATAATAATATAATATTATAATCAAGATGACTTCTAAAACTATATAAACCAGCAAAACAACCGAAAATTTGAATTTGTTGTTGCCGAAAATAGGATGGCAGAAAAACCTTTTTAGTTCACAGATTTACGTTTAATCTTAAATCAAAATAATTTTTTATTTTTGGATTTCTTTGAATGAGTTTTTATCAAGATGTTGGTTACGCAAGGATATATATATAAATATATATATATATATATATATATATATATATATATATATATATATATATATATATATATATATATATATATATAATATTTAAAATATATGTATCAAAAATTTGTAAATTTTTCGACTTTGTTCTCGTGCCCGTCGACTGCGTTATGAAATCGTTCGGCAAAAAAAAAAAAGAAAAAGGTAATGTAACATACATGCTGATAGCAAATCATGTAAACAAAAAAATATAATCAGTAAAATAATAACAAAAAGTAATGCTTACCCAACAAAAAAAAAAGTGAAAAGAAAAACTTCTTAGATAAGAATAATTGAATCAGAATATTTTAATTTTATTTCTCATTTTGATCATCATTTTTTTGAATTTGAATAAATTTGATCAAAAAAAAAAAAAAAAAGCACAACAGAACAAAACAAAACAAAGTGGAAAATAAAAAAGTTTTTCTTATTTATTTATATGCGGTAATTTTCTTTTCTTTTTATCTTATTTTATGTTTTGTTCTCTTTGTTTAGATATTTCTTCTTCTTTCGTTTAAGAGTTTTTTTTTTTTTTTTTTTTAAATTAAATAAAATATTTTATTCCGCTGGAAAATAGATGATATGGGATTTAAATATTGCTTAAGTGTAGTAAATCTAACGAATTTATGTTGAATGCGGAAAACCATTCTGAATTTGTAATTTGTATAGAGATTTGAGTTTTAATGGAAATTTTTACAAAAAATGATACCATGAGAATTGAATGGAATTAAAACAAAAATTTAGCAACGCTTATTCACCCTTAACTATACAGTTTATAAACGTTATAATTAATTAGAGATTAAACTTTGTATGCGTATATAAATAAATTGTGTGTGTTGGGTATAGGCTTAAGATTAATAAACTATTGCTTTGGGTTAAAATATTTAAAATAAATGTTAGGTCGAATTAAAATGATTTACAGATAATTTTAATGCAAATGTACACCACACCACAGCTGCAAATGTACACCTTTACAAAAAGATATTTACTCAACATTTATGCAAATGATCTTAATGTACAAAATCTTTTTTTTTATGTTTTAATCCATGCAATATTTTTGGACCGAATGGATTAAGTTATATGTTAATCCTTACTATCGATCACAATCAAGTAAAAACAACCTTTTACATCCTTTCATCGTGGGGTTCCAACTCGGTACCTCCAGACCCAAACACTTTGGGTTTAACCACTTCGCCAATAGTGTGTAGCCCCAATGAACTTTATCAAGCTTGATTATTTGCTACACTTTGCAATTGAAATTTGCCAGAAGATACGCGAAAAATTGAAAGCACAATGTTTTAAATTGTGGTTAATATGACATATAATTTCTCACTCATTTTAAATCAAAATGTAGAAACGTAGCTGTAATTATAAATAAGCGAGGCCGACTACCAAAAAAGGTAGATATACTACAACAAAAACCAGAATAGTGGTTAAAGAGGAGAAACAAATTTCGACGTCATGCATACAAAATACGAACAGCAGTAATTTTATTGCAGCAACACCAGCACCACCGAACAAAATAAGTAAAACCGAAGAAGCCGAAGCAACTGGACATTATCAAATCAATATGGGACAACTACTTACAACAGCATGCAACACTACATCATTTTCTATGCAACATACAACATTCATCAACCATTCAACAACAACTAATGAAAATTAAATTGGTTGAAATTTGGTGGCCACGGATTATTTTTATGCCAAAAAAAAAAATATGGTGGTAAACTATCTAGCCAAGAATAATATGAAGACAGTTTTTATAAGCAAAACCTGGGAACAAGAGACCAAGACGCGTTGAATGTGTGGTGGTATACACATTTCTTTCCAAACCAAGAAGCATGTACGTGGAAATCAATTGGCCATACTGATTCAAGACTCCGATTTGGTAATTTTGAATAATGGGTACCCAACTAAAATGGAAAATGTAGGAGGTCCGACCAGTGCGTTCAATGTTGAAGAAGAGAATTTAGGTGTGGATCACTTCATTTTAAAAATGATCGTGAATGATAACAGAGAGTTTAAAAATAGCATGGAATAATAATAATAATAAGAGGTGGGTGCAGCAGATGAATAAAATTTTCAGAGAACATGAAAATGCTAGTTTGTTAGCAAAATAGAACTAGTGAAAATGGAGTGTACTAAAATTGTGGATATGAATATGAGAGTGGATGACTACAAAAATACCAGATAAATGGAAAAAGTGCAGAGTAGTTCCCATTCATAAACGCGATAAAGATCCAATTGTTGCAACAAATTATCGAGGCAATTGAATGCTTTAACTACATTTAGATTTCGAAAGAATCACTGTGCAATCGAACGTGTGGAAATCGAATGTGTGCAATCAAAAGTATGGGAAATAAGAAAGAATAATTTGAAGGTAGTTGCGGTAATTTTGGACACTGAAAGGGCTTATGATTATGTGTTTCCGTAAAAATTACAACAAACTCTTTCGAATTTGGCATTTTCACGGAAATTAGGTATGTGGATAAAAGATTTTGTGAGTGATAGGAAAATTATTTTTAATATAATTGGATATAAGTTGGAAATAATGGTGAAAATAGAACTTCCGCACGGAAGTAAAATATCATTAACTCTGTTCAACGAACGAAGTACATCGCACTAATGCTAAAAATCAAATCATTCTGAAATTTGCCGGCGATTTGGTTATAATAGTAAAAGGAAGAAGTATTTAGGTGGCTGCTCAAACCCCGCAAAAGAAGGTAGATGAAGTAATGGAAAAAGTGCTAAATTTAAGAGTGAATTCTAGTAATTGTGCTGGATAATAATAAAATTGAACACATCTGGTATTTGAGTATTTGGATTGACATGCGTATGAATTTTGGGAAATAGTTATGAACATTTTGGCAGACAATTGCAAGGATCATATAAATGTAATTAAATAGGCGGGCAAACTTAAGTGACGCGCCCAAGTGTGACTAATATGTTAAGAAATGTGCTAATTTTCTCCCAAATTATATATGGTATTTTGTATGGAAATGGTTCGAAAGCGGCGTTTTGCCATTTGACGAAAGTGGAGAATGCATGTACCAGAGTAGTATTGTGAGCGATTAATTTAAACCCAATACATATAGTCTGTGGTCAGAAATGGGTGATTTACCCCTCGACTCCAAGAGAAAGTGGATAACTGTGAGAGAGACAGTGAGAATTATAACAAAGCAAAATAAGTTTTGGAAAGAAATAGTAGTAAGGCTTCCAAGTAGGGCTGTATACAAATCAACATATAGAACTAGCATTGTACTTGAACAAATAAATATTTTTTAGAGTATAGCCAATGTTGGTCCGCAACTCATTCCTAGCAACCTTGCTATATGAAAAATATAGAGGAATTCAAGAAAGGAATGCATGACATAATCGCCAAAATTAACTTTGGGAAAAGCAGCCGGCAGTATTTACAGCACAGTATGGTTTATGCAGATTACAGAATGAGTGACAATGGTGTGAGTGCTGGTACTTTTAAGCCTAGTATGAATTTCGAAAAATGTTTTGAAGTGGATAATAGCGTATGTGTAATGAACGCCGAACTGATTAGAATACTAGAAGGTATCACACTGGCCGTGAATAATAGGAATAAGAAGATAGTAATATTTTCCGATTCAAAAAGTGGTGCGTATATTTAATTAAATGTGGACGTGGAAGGCAAGGTAATATGTATGTGGATAAGATTTTTAATCATATTCGAGTCTGTCAATATAGATGTGAAAGGGTTTGCTTCGAAATTCTCCTTTTTATAATTCTGCTTTACAAAATTCTGTTTTACAAAATTCTGTTTCATAAAATTCTGGTTCACAAAATTCGGTTTCATATAATTCTAATTCTGTAATTAATTTTTTTGCCGCAAAAAAAATAATTATGAATTAATTTTTAGCAAAATTATATGAAATATTATATTAAAGTAGTATCTTTGCTGATTTTGTCTTTAAGACAAAATAAAAGATAAATTCTTTTCTTTGTACATACATAATATACTGTACATATAGTGAAAGATAAAGTTTAAAATTAATTCAAAATGAACGGTTAAATGTAACAAAGGCTAAAACAAACTTAATGTTAACGGTTTCTGTTATTTTAAAAGGAAGTACAAGAAAGGAACTTTTAACTGGACTTTTGCTAAAATAATTCCCTTCCACTCTAAAAGAAAATGGAATACATAAAGTTATGAAAGATCAATCTGAAAAACATACGCATCCACCAGTGGCCAGTGATCTGGAAGTTTGCATTGCAAGCAACAACATTACAACTTTAGCCACAATATCAGAAAATAAACCATAACAAATTATAAGAAATTTGGTTGTTCAATGTCCTGTGAATGTAAGAGCTTTTGTGAAAAAGAAGCCCAAAAAATGAAGATCCATCAAATAAAAAAATACATAATTGCTGAGCCACAAAATGTTGTTTTTATGGACATTCCTGAAGAATTACGTCACTTAGAAAGAGAGTTGTTTGTTTTGTGCGAGGCTGAGGTTGACAACGAAAAGATTATCATAATGGGTTCCAGATCATCTCTACAACTACTAGCAGAGTCGATATGCTGGATAATGGATGGTACATTTTTAATGAGTTAAAAAACTTTAAAATTATACGATCATTTCTTTTTTGAATTAAAAAATTATTTTTAAAATTCGAAATGGGACCAAAGCCCCAAAGAATCATGTGTGATTTTGAAAAAGTTATTATATCATCGGAGAAATTTTTTTTCCAAATGTAAAAGGATGCTTGTTCCACTTCGGGCAAACTTTATGGCGTAAAATCCAAAATGAAAGGAAAAAACAATATGAATATTCAGTACCATTTGATGAAATTAGAATGATAAAGAACCTAGCCTTTGTTCTCAAAGATGAATTTAATTCATATTACTTAGAACTAAAAGAGAAGTTTAAGCACAGAGAATCCGTAAAGTTTGGGAATTGGTTTGAAAACAATTTTGGTCAGTAGACCAAAGCAAACCCAGAATGGAGTATTTTCCAAGAACGCAAAACAGTATGGCAACTGACGTTTGAAAATGGTAGGTTGGTTAACGCCATGCGGAGCTTTATAAATGGATAGGTGATTTATCAAAGGAGATGATAATGTCAAAAATGCAAGTGGAAAACATAAAATCGGGGAATTTCATTAGAAAGAAAAATTCGATAAAAAATTTCTTCTTTTCCTTAAAAAAAATTGCATATGGTGATTTTGAAATGGTTGCAGTGTTATCTCAATTTTATATATTTTTATTGGTTATTGGTGCCACACCATGCTAGCCACTATCAAAGCTAAAATTGTCCCTGTAATGTAGATTGAAGATCGCTTAGTTGAATCTGGCCAATATCCAATGGTAAGACGCACTTTTAGAAATTCGCGGAAATTTTCATTGTAAGCCTTACATCGAAGCTTATATGATGCAATCGTGTATCGCATTTTAATACAAAGCATATGGATCAAATCTATTTAAGTTGTAATTAAAATTAGTGCAACACTTGTATCGAAATCGAACTACGTAATAATTATATGCATTACATACATATAAACCCATTTCAAAGAGTATATACTCATAAATTCAGATGATGGCAGATACATAGTGAAACAACCATTAAAAGAGAACACAATGGATTTTGAGCCCCTTTACTATTTATTGAATTTAAGGCATAGAAGGACATTTTCATAGATATTCCGGCAAATATTATGAATACAAAACTTTCTAGAATGATTATTAGAAATTGGGTCCCATAAAAAAAATCAAACAAGAGAAAAAGGATAGTTTTCAAGGGCCCCATCATGAATCACTCTAGTACAACACCTAAGCGGCGTGTCGTATTGGATGCATCATTAAAGGCGACCAACCGTGTATCGCTGACGTGGAAAAGAAGTATCATCACTGCATCATCTGGATAAATCAATCGTATTAACTTATTCAATATTACGACTAACCAATTGTTACATAAGGTCCTTTTTTACCACAAGAGTACTTAAAGGAGTCGGATTGGAACATCTTAAAGCGAATCCAAAAATAGCAAAAATATATAATACGGTTAAAGCCGGATATAACTGCAGCTTTAATGGAAGAAAATTATAAGTTATCCCAATTATAGATGAAACGAACGCCATGAAAGAATTGGGAGTGAAATTAATCCCAACATAAGATAGTTTTTATTTCGATGTAAAATTTGAAGACGAAGACATCATTACCTAACGAAAAGTTATATCATTAGGTTTTTTGGCTCCCATTGTTACCCAAGTCAACATATTATTTATGTAATACCTATTGATTGCCAAGTAAAATTGGGATGAACCATTGAATGTACATCTTTTAGTGCAATAGAGAACTATACATGAAGGTTTAAAAGTGTCACGTCTAAAGATTTATAGAAAGTACCCACATTTTAAACATTGAGCTCCATTGCTTTTCTGATGCAAGTGATAGATCATATTTTACTGTTTTTACTGCAAGATCACGCTAGATGATGGTTTTATTCCAGTAAATTTAGTAACTAGCAAAACTAAAGTATCACCTTTAAAACAAATTTCGATACCATGCCTCAAGTTGTGCAGCGCCGTTTTACTTATCAAGCTGATTATTTTTAATAAAAAAACTCAACACTGCGTGGACTGTTTGTTGACTCCGATAAATATGACTGAGAATATTTTTCCGAAATATTTTCATTAGTTTGAAACAATGCGTCTTCGTTTTTACCTTTTGATCATGATGTTTCAGATTTAACATGTGATGGTTTAGATGAATTTTCTATCATTTTTCATTTTCTTTGTATATATTTTAATTCTGTTTGTATACTGTGAATTAGTTGAAGAAACAGCTGTTTTCCGCCCACTACCTAAATTTGAAATATCAAATTTGCGATACTCTTCAAGATGCCTGCAATCTTTTTTTGATTTTTCAATGATGTTTATGTATCAAAAAAATACAACATTTTTTGATTCTTTCGGGAAAATAACATTTCCAAAATTTCATTTGGGTATTGAACGTATCATCTATGAATTGCGTGGTATTAATGTTAAACAAAGTTAAGGACTCGGTTTGACACCACTTTTCATTATAAAGATAAAACAATTTTGCTACCTATTTTCATTATTTAAAATCTAGTGGCTACTTCCTTTATTCGTGGAAATATTCAATTATACATTTTCAAATCTGGGTCCCAGAGAAGTATTGTAAATTATAGAGATATAAATATTATATCAGTTTCAACTAAACGTTTTGGAAAAAAAAACGGTTAAGTACCGTTTATTCTTTAATACCTAGAAAATATCCAAGAGATGTATTTCTTTGAAGCAGCATCGGGAAAAGTTATTACATCAAATCTAATGTTGCTAACTTACTTACTACATTTCAAGTGCATTTTTTAATGGCAACAATGTTCAGTTTTTGACAAAATTGATCATAAATTACTTTTGACCAAACCTAGCTTGTTAGAAAGTGACTTTATATCAGTAAAATGGATTGAACAATATTATCCTGAATCCAGATGCCAAATTTTAAAGATTTGTTGTTTTACCTCCCACTCAATTCTAGTTACAAATCGAAATCACAATAGAATCGAAGTTAGAATCAAGTAGTAACTGTTTAAACGAATAAATATTATTAATTGGGCTCCTAGAACAAAGGGTTGGTTGATTTTTCGGAGAATTTGTAAATTTTAAGCATCATGTTTTTTATGTCTACAGCTGTATACCTTTTATTTGCACCAAGGTCATATTTAGATCACCAGTAATAAGAATACTTTCATTCCTGTTTTTATCCAATAACGGTAAAATAAAATGGCGAAATCCCTCTTTATTTCCACTTATAAGCTTCAATAAATAAGAATTCCGACAAATCAGGACCATTTTGTACTTTAGAATATTTCGAATAAATAAGGCAACACCACCAGACAGGTTCAGCGTAATTTAATACTAACACCAATTCTGGGATATTAACCAAACTAGAGAATATCTAAGGTTCGAGCCATGTTTAGGTTACAGCGACAAACTAAAAG
Source organism: Tipula confusa (assembly GCA_963556175.1). NCBI lineage: Eukaryota > Metazoa > Arthropoda > Insecta > Diptera > Tipulidae > Tipula > Tipula confusa. The sequence continues at coordinate 186,601,352 of OY744475.1, read as the reverse complement.
TCAATACTATCCAACAAAGATTTTAATAAAATAATTGCACATATATGACAAACCGCCAAAAAATGTTCAGTATTTGAAAATAAAAAGCCTTTATAATATGAACACAAGTAAGCAAATCTATAATCTAACATGCACACACTGCTGCTTGTTGAAGAGTGAGTTATATATATATATATATATATATATATATATATATATATATATATATATATATATATATATATATATATATATATATATATATATATATATATATATATATATATATATATATATATATATATATATATATATATATATATATATATATATATATATATATATATATACTATATTGATCACAAATTTTTAAATTGCAAGGAATAACTTATTGCAGTTTAGGATAGAAACAGCAAAATTTTCTGTATTATTATACACACAATACGCCATGTTGTATATGATCTTTATAAACTTACATTTGTGCAAGCAAGCAAGAAATAACTATTTAATGCTAAATCTAGTGAAAACTTTTTATTTTGAAGTACCAAACTTAAGACTTGTCACAATATGTCAAAGCTCAAACATTTACTGGCAATTTGGGGCTTTTATAAGAAATATGAGAAAAAGTTTCTTCTTGAATTTGGAAAAATATTCTCACCATTTGTATTGTATAAAGTTTAGTTTTGTACATAGGTCTCGTTTCCTCTAAATTTATAACCTGAATAAGTTTGACATGTTCAAATTGTATAAATATTTAATTGTGTTTTCAAAAAAAAAAGTATGCTTTTTGCCTATCGATACACTGTTAAACCGTATGTTTTTATACCTTCGTTACTCTATTTACATTTTACTTGATTTTCCTCGTTTCTTTGCTTTTGTTTTTGTTTAGGGCAAACAACACAACACAACACACACACAAACAAAAAACTAATTTTCATTCTGCCAAATAAATAAAAATAAAATTTCAATGGTCCCAAGTAAATAGTAAATATGATAATTTTATGTATTTGAAATACCCGAAAACCTAAAAAATTTTTAAACGTTTCCAATATTCATATACACAAGAGTAAAAAATGTAAAGCTTTAAGCAACAAACCACATATACACACTATATATATACATATACATGTAACCCGTATCTCAAAGTGATTACTAAAACAACAATTTCTATTTTTTAAACATAATACAACAACAAAAAAAGGGTAAAACATCATTTTATTTATACATATGTATGTTTTCGACAGTATATACAAAATTTCAACTCGTAACCTTTTGAGAGAGAAAGAAATATATATGTAAAATAAATAAACAGTATACTGGGACCTAGCACATTACTCTTTGGTTACAATTTTCGAGCGACACACAACGAAAATATTAAATTAAATATTTGTTTGGACTAAACTGTTTACACCATAATATAAGGTGTGGGAGGTGGTCGAAGAGGAGGAACTTTTTCATTTAATTAAATATTTAATATCGACATCGTTCACCAATTATCTTACATCATTATTCAACTTTCGATAATTCATTTAGACACAGTGATCATTATAAAATAATAAACTTCATAATTATCTCTACCCTTCAAGAAACGATTTTCTTTTTTTTTCCGACTTAAGTAGTTCAATTGAAACAATGAATATTAAAGCGTTTTGAAAAAAAATAAAAAAATTATATTACTACACGATATCGTATTATAAAGCACAGTACCTCCCATATACTTTGCTTAACTACATTAGAAAAATCGAAACCAAACCTATTTCCCCTTGTCTATATTAAAATTTCCCATTTGCATATACATATACGTGTATTACCGCGGCGTACAATGTGTTTTGTAATTTAATTAAAATGTTCATATTGAAAGTTATAATTTTTTTTTTTTAGTTTATTGAAAACAGTATTTATTGTAATTATTTATAAATAGTTTTAATGTGTAGTGTGTATGATTAAATTTTATAATTTTGATCATTTGGCTTCGCGTGTGTGTTATTTTAATTTATAATATTTGCTCATTAATTTAAATCAACCACACTAATTAAATTCGGATTAACCAAATGTCTGTTATGAAGAAAAAACATTTTGATAGTTTTAAAACATAATATGTCATTTAATTTTATAAAATTAAGCAACAACAATAATTTAGGTACGATAATCAAGTATTATCAAAACTTAAGCCTGGAACGAATTTGTTGCTATATTTTGTTGAAAAACCAACGGACAGACATTTATGAATTTATAAAAAAAAAATAATATATATATATATATATATATATATATATATATATATATATATATATATATATATTTATATATATATATATATATATATATATATATATATATATATATATATATATTTATATATGTATATATATATATATATATATATATATATATATATATATATATATATATATATATATATATAATTAATTTTATTTTGTATAATTTACAAAACACCAACAATTTAAACTTACTTAAAAATAAAAATAAATAATTATTTTGAATTTTATTTATTTTTATTTACTATAAAAATTACGACTTTCGATCTTGTAAAGATCATCGACAGGTAATATTTGCAACTAAAACTAACTAAGTAAAAACCAATAAACTAGAGCTCGAAACATATTACACATAATTGAAAATTACCTCTAAATATTATTTAGATAGTGTAAAATTTAACTGTTTGTGGTTAGAGTTCGATAGTTATGTTCATAGAAGAATATTCAAAGTACAAAAAAAGCAAAACCAGATTCATCGCAAGAAAATTCAAAAACTTAAAAATAGTCGCAGCATATTAGAGAACGGATACCGATCATTGATTTCGTCCATAATATGTCATCTGCAGAATTTACAGTCAACGAATTGAAAATACTTAACAAGGGGTTAAATTTTGCTTCTAGCACCTATGGAAGATATCATAGTGGATATTGAAAGATGAATAACTCGTTTCCTCCCTTCGGTCAAAAATAATATTAGGTTTGAGGCACAGAAAATTATTCTTCAACACAACGGAATGAAGAATAGCCAAGCCTCATCTACATTGAAAACCATAACGGCTCTCAAAAGAAAGAAGGACATCGTTTTCTTAAAAGCAGACAAGGGTAACGGGGTTGTAATTTTAGATACACGGAATTACGATGAACGAGTATTATCAACCATAGCCGAAGGTCAATACAGAGAACACACTTAGAGAAACAACAACCCAAGGGATCCTCTTAACAACATAGTCATACAAGCCAAAAATGTAACAAAGGAAATAGCAACGTTATTAAATTATCGTCAATTGGAGTACAAATTTCACGTTACCAACCCAAAAGTGAGACCAATTGCATCAAACATATCGACACCAACAGAAAACATGGCTAAATGGTTGTTAAAAGAGTTGGAAATGAGTCCACTACCAGAAGGATACAGTATAATAAATTCAAAGGACTTAGTAGAAAAACTAACAAATATAACATTAGCTCCCAATGAAATTTTAGTATCTTTTGATGTGACGGCTTTGTTCCCAAGTATCCCAATAAAAAACGCAATTAACAATTTGGAAGATCATTTTTTAAAAAATCAAGTACCAGCAAGTCAAATACAAGCTTACATCAAAATAGTAAATATTTGCTTGGAAAAATTTTTTTTTTCAATTTCGGAATAAATTCTACCAGGAAACATCCGGAACATCCATGGGAAGTAAATTGGCGCCATACCTAAGCATCGTATTCATGAGCAACATGGAGGTAAACCTTAAACAAAACTTCAACCTGTTTCCGAGGATCTGGCTTAGATATGTAAATGACATCTTTTCAATAGTAACACAGCCCAATTTATCAGCAATTTTCAACCATATTAATACAATAAATCCAGCAATTGAGTTTACAATGGAAACCGAGGAAAATGGTATTTTAAACTTCCTAGATATAAAAATCATCCGAAATAAGAACAATAAACTAAAATTTGGAATTTTCAGAAAACCAACAAATACGAATAGATTCATCACAGTAGATTCATTTCATCTTATAACACACAAGCAAGCGGCGTTTCATTATATGGCACATAGATTATTTAATATACCAATGGAACAGTCGGAATTTGATGAGGAGGTTAAATTTTTCTAAAACGCAGCCGTATCCAATGGATATTCTACTAAATTCGCGGATAACATCATCAACAAACACAAAGCTAAGCTCATCAAATCATCACTAACCACATTACAAACATATATGGAAACGGTGAACACCACTAGAGTCAGCGTTCCATACTTTCCAGATATCACAAATAAACTGCAGCGCGTCTTCCAACATAGAGCTTGTCACCCGTCCATCAACATCCATTAAAAAGGATTTAAATAACTTTAAAGATAAGGTAACACAAAATTCACGGTCTGGAATTTACAAAATTAAATGTTCTAATTGCCAGGACACCTACATCGGTCAAACATCGAGAGACTTCAGTACTAGACTTAGGGAACAAGAAAAAGCCAGCTGCAATAAATCTAGTGTTGCACACCATATGTTCCACAATAATCACAAAATAGATATCAATATTTCAAAAATAATAAAAATAGTACATCAAAAATGGAAATTAGCGGTGCTAAATGGAATTTTCTATTCTTGCACGTGAATTTTCAAAAACCCACGGGTGAAGGTTGCTTCTTCTTTTTAATTATTATTTTATTACGACTGAGTAGTTTACTCATTCAGTACGTAATTTACATTGCATAATATTATATATTTATTGGAATTAAGCTTTATAGTATAATCCTAGTTCACAATGATTCCTCAATAGGTTTCTTGCGCTGCTGTCATTCTGTCATCTACGTCACGTTAGTTCCAATGGTTTGGTTCTCTGTAACCTTATTGTTATAGTGATATTGGACATCATATAACGTTTATTCCTAAAATGCTCTTGCACGCGTTGAAAAGGTTTTCTTGCATGACAAAGTGTGAAAAGTATGTTTCACAAAACTATCATTGTCAAAATGTCTTTCAACCAACAAATTACAAAACTCCAATTTTTCATGATCTATTATCGGTAATATTTCTTGAACGAGTATTGTATGATATGGATAAAAATGCTTCTTGTTCAACTGTAAAATGATTCTCCATTTTCTATAATAGATGAATTTGCTGATACATTACTAATTATTTCTTAGTTAGCATCTAAATATTTTGGTGAGATATTCATTTCGAGATCGAAATGCATTAGCATCGCAAAATCCATCAGCAAAATTTCAATATACTCCTCACCGTGAGAACTGTGCTATCATAATAATGCACAAACATTTTCTGAAATTATTTTGACTTTTTGTTTCACAACAATGACAAAGCACTAGACAAGTTCTCATAACTATAATGAAAATATTAAATTTTTGTTTTTTCAATATTTAAACAAAGGAGTTGAGTTCATCGCCTACTGTTTTGCTGGTACAAAAAAAAATGATTGCAAAATTATTGTTTAACTACAGCATTTCTTAATAAGATTGAGAATAAATATCAAGGCGAATAAAAATTAATTTGAAAACGTGCATTTTACTTTAAAGCGTCATTGATCTCAAATATAGCCTATAAAATGAACAGTCAAATAAGACTACCCCTAAAAAAAATCAGACACTCTTCTATGTTAAACCAGAATAATGAATTAAAGATTAAATGCCAGCAATTTGTGATACAACGTAATAAATACCAAGCTATTTGGTAAACTTACAAAACAGAATTGAAACACTAGAGGTAAATGAAATCTTCTGTCTACTAATGTCAGAAGTCAGAGCCTACAAAATCTCAATAATTAATAATTTACGAGTACGGAGGAACTCGAGAAGGAAATCACTCAAACCAGACAAAATAAGGTAAATTTAAATAAAAAAGAAGACTCTGTATAACACCATCCCAACAGTATATCTACCACAATCGAATGAAATACCAAAACAAACACAACCGGCTGCTAAAAAAAACCCTTGCCACCACCAAATATAAGGAATTAGCATCCTGCTATATTGCAAGTAGTACAAAAAAGTATCTCCAAAAAAGGTAAAAAGTATACCTCGGTGTACAAATTGCCAACAGTTAAAATTCACAAAGAACTTCTGTAATAGGCAAGCCAAATGTATCAAATGTTCAGAAAACCATCAAACAAATCAATGTCAAAAACTACGAAATATTATGCCAACTTGTTCACTGTGGGGAGAAAAAGGCCATCCGGATAGTCGAGGCGAGCACGACTCATAATACCAAGAAAAAGAAAAGAACTCCTAAGCGCAATTTAAATGTCAGGTTATAAATATCATATATCGCGTAAGCCAACGTATTGTTCCTGATTTTTATATCTCGAAGGAACAACCTCGTATTACATTACATTTGAAGATATTGAAGACTTTACTTCTGATCACACATCGGTCTTAATGACTCTGAGTACAGTAGTCATTAAAAAGAAAATAAAACTTAATCTCACTAATAAATTTAAGGATTAGGAATTACTTAGAGAGAATTTGGACAGCCTGATTGAGTTAAAAGTTTGTCTCAAAACTTATCAAGAACTCGGAAAACAAGTTGGATATTTCATTAATTCTATGCGTGAATCAGTCAAAGAGGTCACACCCATATTAAGGGGGAAAGATGTGCAAGAGATCAATTACCCACTGGAGATTCGTGAACACAGAAAAGAAATGCGTAAGAAAAGACAAATATGGCCAAAAACCAGAAATGTTATCGACAAAAGAGAATTTAACCGAGTAAGTAATAAAGTTAACCGATTAATTAAAGAGCAAGAAGGTACTTGTAATGAATTATCAGAAGGTCTGGGTCCTGGATTGGACAAAAAATAATCTTTCCGGAAAGCTACTATACAAGATATAAGAGACTAATAAACCAAGTGCCACCTATAAAGAACACAAATGGATAATAGGTGCGTCGTAATGATGAAAAAGTTGAACTATTTGCATAACATCTGGCATCAGTATTTTAATCACTCGAAATTCAATCTAGAATTGATTCCAAACCAGTCTATAGATATCCATTAAATAGTAGTAGTGTGGTCCCACTAGAAGTCGCACAAGAAATATATACGAATCTAAATCCCAAAAAATCACCTGGATTTGACGAAATTTCCCCAAGACAGTTTTAGGAGTTATCAAAGAGAACAATTGCTATGTTAACTTATATATAATGCTTGCTTTCGACTTACATGCTTGCTTTCGAGATTCAAGGCTGCAAAAATAGTAATGATAAAAAACACAGATAAACCCGGGAAGCAACTGACATCATTCAGGCCGATCTCTTTGTTACCTACTATCTCAAAGTTGTTTGTGAAGTTATTATTGAAATTACTAAAACCAATGATCATTATACTTGATTTCCAGTTTAGATTTAGGAAGAAACACTCCAATCAAGTTCATCGCGTGACTGCAAATATAGAACAAGTTTTTAATGAAAAGAAATATTACCTAATATAGGCTCCTTTTTCTAATAGACACGAATTTGCTGATGCATTACTAATTATTTCTTAGTCGGCATCTAAATAAGTTGGTGAGACTGAATACGAAAACTGTCCTGATATTCAATGCAAGCTCCGTAATACATTACCATCGCAAAATCCGTAAACAAAATAGATATCTATGTACTACTCACCTGAGAACTATGCCATCGGAATATTAATTTTTTTTTATTATTTTTGTTCCACAACACTGACACAGCACTAGACAATTTCTCAAAACTAATGAAAATATTAAATTTTTGTTTATTCAATTTTTAAGCAAAGGAGTCGATAATCATCGCCTACTGTTTTCCTGATAAAATATTTTTTTTTACAATAGTAAAACTACAGCAGTTCTTAATGAGATATAAACGGTATACGTAAAGTACTATGGCACTTGGGTATAAATATTGTGTTAGGGAATTGTAAAGAATATCAAGGCGAATTTAAATTAATTTTAAACAATTATTTTACTTTAAAGCGTCATTAATCTCAAAAATAGCCTATAAAATTAACAGTCAAACAAGACCAAGTTGGTGCTCCGATAAATATTTTGAAAACGACAGTTTAATATTTATGTGTACTTTTTTCCAAATTTTTTAAATACTTTGTACCTCGTGCAAAAATTTCGTGCAGTAGTGGTACTTGGGCCATTTTCATATCCTGATTGATATTTATATATAGAAAGTCAAACCCTTACAATTGTTTTTTGCATCTCTAAAATAATATTGCCTTTTTAGGTGAGAGTACAATTAAAGCTACGTTTCACAAATTGGAAAATTAAAAAGTTTCGATCAGGTAAACCCTTCCAAATTTAGCAAACTGTCCCACTAATAAATTTTTTTTTGACTAACTAATCGAACACGGATGTAAAAACATTTCCACAAATGGACGGTTTCAACCTCATAAATTTCAGTGTTTTCGTTTAAATACATTTCGTAAATAGTACTCTTTACATAGTTTTTGTTTACCAGGACTATAGTTTTCCCAAAAATAAATATTTTATTTAGATACACAAAAATTACTCTTAGAAAATCACAAAACACAAATTTTCAGGCTGTTTTTATATGATGAAGTTATTTTAAAAATTTCGATATTTTAAAAATTGATTTTGCAATAACAATTTCGAAACACATATCATATACGTAAATTTAACAAAAGTAGACGTTCAAATTAATTTTATATGAAATATGATTACAGAAATCATTAAAATTCTTTCCAAATTTAAACTTTAGATGATTTGAAAACAAAACATCATAGACATCTTTTGTCGACAAATTCATGTCGACAGCTATCTCTTAGGATAATATACAACGATATGGTTGATATTCGATATAGATCTATAGAATTATATACAGTATATATGCTATATATAACATATGCTAAGTTAAATTTTACTAACATAACATAACCATATATATATTTTGAAATATTCAAATAAAAATATATTTATTAATAACATATATAAACATCAACTTGGATGTAATAATAATAAAAATAATAATAACAACTATTATTTTTAGTTTTATCATTAGTATTATTATTATCATGAATAATTTCATTTTCGTAAATGTTCCAAACTAAAATACAGTACACGGATATTCTAGAGAACTACATAATATATAGTTGGATATATATTATATCTCTTTATAGTGTGACTGTATATTTATGATGTTGTAATTTTTTTTTTAAATAAAAATAATAAAAGTCCACTAGAGATAATTATACCTAAATATATCATAATAATTTATTACTCCCATACGCATAATATATGTCAGTTTCTATGTTGCTTTTGGTGTTATACTACCAATATTAGTTCAAAATGTAATATGTTGTTTTACATATTTTTGAAAAGTTACAATTTTATATATATATATATATATATATATATATATATATATATATATATATATATATATATATATATATATATATATATATATATATATATATATATAATATATAATATCATATATATTTTAGCATATGCCAACATATTTTCTACATGGTTATGTATATTTCATCATAATATTTCTTCAAAATACTTGTTGTATAAATATATATACATATATTATATAATATATAAAATATAGAAATATATAGTTATATATATACATACCTGTAGAAAAATATTAAGATTATCTTGACTAGAAAAACCGTTTGGGTTCTTTACTCAGAAGAAACTTTAACAAACAGTTGAAGCGAACATATTTTGTTACAAAATATTTAGTGAACAAATTTTTCCCAATTATTCCCACATAATTTGCCCTCTGGACAATTTTATTTCAAAATAAAATTAAAAATACAGTTAAAAAAAATAATCTATATTTAAATATTTTCTAAATATGATAATTTACTAAAAATATTATACAATTTTCGTTTTAGGTATATATTATGCAATGCTGCTCAGACGCTCAAATAATTAGCTTAATAAGCTAGGTAAGTTTTGTTTTTTACAGTTTTTTTATTTAAAATAATTAAAATACTTTACAAAAATTGCTAGGTTAGTGTTTAATAAATATCTCTAATTTTCATCTGCAACATTTTTTTTTTTGTAAAAGTTTATTTGAAAATGTAAATGTAACTCAAATATTTGTTAAATTATCAATTTTTTTTTGTAAATTTAAAACTTGTAAATTTGTCTAAAACATTCCCGTTGGTCAACAATTTCAGGAAACTATGGTTTTATACAAACCTTTATTAGAAACTTATGACTCTATTTTTAGCTCTGTTCTGATTTTCTTTGCTCAGTTTGCTTTTATTTGCTTTACTTGTTAACACTAAAATTGCTTGCCTAAATGTGACTTAACATTAGCAGAAGTGTTTTATGGCTTATTATAGAAAGATTACTAATTTGGAAATTGTATACTCAACACTGTAATATTGCAATTGGCCATCGCAAAATCTCGGCCAACATTTTAAATTTGATCTTAAACTGTTTTAAAAATAATTTCTTTATTTAAGTCACTGCTTTTAACATTTAAACTAATTATATTATCGTGAAAAGCTTAAAGTTTTTAGTTAGAAAAATACTGGAAAACTTAAAAATATTAAGCAAACAAGCGTAAGTTTTTTTTGTGAGATGCTATTTAAAATGCTAAGGAAACATTAGACACTGCAAAATCTACCAAAAAATGATCAAAAAGGCTAAAAATATGAAGCATTGTGGGCACTGTGATTCTTGTGAGTTTAACAATTTTAGTGTTAAAGAGACATACTTTTTTAAAACTCTAAAAGCTTTCAAGAGACAACCTTTCAAAGGGCATTTAAGTTGTTTTTGCAAGGTTTTATTTAAAAAAAATCAAGACTTAACTATTGACTTGAAATAAAGATGTCAAGAATGATGGCCAGAAATGGCTTTCTGGCTATAAAATTAGTAACTTCGTTCGGTTTAAGATGATTTGTTATAAGTGGTACAAAAACTTTGTGATACTGTAAGATGTAAAAGGTATTTGACACTTGAAAATCTTAGGACTACGACCGTAATTCAGGATATGTTTTAAAATTAGGAAATCTATTTCACTTACTAACGGGATGTAACCCAAGACTTCATTAAAAATGACAACCTGGGCTGGAATATAAATTGTTCCGAGACTTGTTTAAAGGATAATTTCAAAATTTGAAATCCTAAATTGCTAATTGATACTTTCGTATTAAATATAAAGAAGAAGTGTCCAAACTAAAAAAATAAAAGCAGGGACCCCAAAAAAAATAGTCCTGGGACCAGTATTGTATTTCTTTTACACAAACAACTTGCCTTACATAAGAGAAATAACAAAAGGTATTTTTACGGATGAGCCAACCAGAGAATTGCAAAACAATTTGAACCTGGAAAATAAATGAAATAAAAACAGGTGCAATATGTTAATTGAAGAGAAAAATCAAGTTATGCTTACTTCACTAATCAAACAGTTAATTGAATTCCAAAAGAGCGTAATTCCAAACCAAAACCAAATGCAAATCCAGCTATAGTTGAAATTGAAGCGTGTGAAAAAAAAAATATGTACTCAACATCAAATATAGAAAAAAAAATCGGTTTATTGGGTCCTTGCCTCCTTTTTTGTTCATGGATATTCACATCTATTATTATTTTAAAAAATGGGGCTGTATTAAGAAATATAATATTAAAATAATACAAACCTTCCAAAATAAAGTGTTATGAAGAAAATTGAATGCTTTTTGATACAGCAGCAAAAAAATCACCTACCAGGCAATTGGTGCAGTGGTTAAAGCTTCAGTGTTTGAGTCGGAAGGAACCGGGTTCAAATCTTAACGAGGGAAGGAAGTAAAGGGATTTTTCATCACTTGATTGCGATCGATGATGAATATAAACACAACTTTGACCTCCTGTTAGAGTCCATCATCTATGCCAGTATAGTCCGACTAAAAAAATGCAATATGCAAATAGATATTTTAAGTGAACCTGTATTGGTATGTCCCCGAGTTGGCTTGTGACAGTGTAAATTAGGACGTTAAATTAACCGCAAAAGGTTTGGGTGAGCTTCCAGAACAGATGGCACAGATTAAAAAAAAGTAATCACCAAACAATGAAGGAAACCTATACTTCATTTTAGATAGCACAACTGAGCATTAAATGCTGAAATGTATAGTAGGCTGAATAAAAGAAATATAGCCCGACATAAATACAAAGGAAGTCGAAGCCGTGGAAATTGTAAAGTTCAGAATAAGACGTCCACAAACTGGATAAACTGTTTAATTGTTTGTATTATTGTAATATTAATGATTGAAAATAAAATACTTTTTAAAGATGGCGCTGCTGCTATTTTATTCAGATAAATATTACAAAATGTATAAAGCCAAAAATTAAAATACACATTTGTATGACTTCTGCGTGTCTGCTCCTTGATATCCGATGAATCAAGGACCTAAACAAATGGGCTTACAGCCCTATAGAGTGCCGAAAGATTGTGAGCATTGTAAAAAAAGGTGGTCATCCGTGAATCTCTAAAATAATTTTAATTCTCGATAATTGGGATCAGAGTGTGATTTAAAGTTTAAATGCCATTATTGAAAACAAATGAAGTAACAAATACTTACTCGTATTGAAAGTTAAACTGTCAGTTGTCGACTAATTTAGTGTTGCAAGTATAGCTGATATTTTCATTCGGGAAGATATAGTCACTAGGGTTAATTTTAATTACAAAGCACTTGTGAACTTGCAAATCTCACTGATCAAGAAATAACTGACTTTTATTTAAATCTACAATCAGCTGTAAACATAAAAAGTAATTATGTCTCCAAAAGACCAAGGAATGGAATTAAATTTAGGATGGTTCATTGGTTCCATGTTGAACAAATTTTAAACCATCCATCAGTTAATTTTGAACTTGAATAATATAAGAGAGATGGGTGACCCTTAGTTTTATTAAAACAAAAAATAAAAATTAGAATTTAAATTATTATGACATTAAATTAAAATAAATTATTAATTAAATCAAAGAAATACAAATTGACAAACAGACAAAAATTAAAAAAATATAGTCGATTATAGTATCACTGCCTGATCGAGGAATGGATGATAGTGATGAGTGCAAAATATGGTAGGGTTGTAGTTATATACGTAACAATGGTTTTTCTTTAATTCAGGTAGTACTTTTTTAGCAAAATCACCTCATGTCATAACATTAAACAAATGCTCAACGTCAATTAGATTAGACAATCAGTTTTTAATTTCTTATATCAGAGTTTTATCTTAATATCAGTCAATTATGACATATGTGGTGGCAGTTTTTCATTTAAATGTGAGTCGACAAAAAAAGTGGGCAAATAAATATATTGTTTTTTTCTTATTAAAATTCCCACTTCTAATAAAAAATAATTTCAACACTTTAAATACATATATAGATTTCTAAGTGGTAGTATTCTATTTAGCTTGAAGAGTGGTTTAGTAGAATCAACTTTCTTTTTGAAATTAATGGTTCTGAACCATAAATATCGTTTTAAATTTTGACAAGTAAGTTCCTCCTCAACAAGCAAGACCATTTAACTGACAATCTAAGTTCAATCCGAGATTTTTAAAACATTTAACATTATCGATATTAAGACATTTATTTGTGCAGTTAGCATTACACTCAAGATCATGATAAATGATATTATTTTTTCCACTGAGCTTTTGAATCACCTCTCCTAAAATTAAATTTTAAGTTATAATTGAGTTACCTGATTCACACTCCTTTTTTTACGTTTTACAGTAATCAATTGACAATTTTTTTCAACGTGCTTTATTTATATCTAATGAAAGAATATTAAGGTAATGTCACTATTTAAAATATCACTCAATTCATCAACAAGTACTTTCATTCCAGTAAATTGTAATCTATAAACACATACTATACACACCACTCAACAGTTTGTGTACTTTGACATTACAACTGAGATTATCTCGTACACAATCAACACTCCTCCAGAACGATAATTATTATTGCAACCATCATAGACTATATAATTATCCAATTGATACAAATTCATCTCATCACTGCCAATCCAAACTTCACTTAAGAATATCATATGCGAAAGTGATTATAAATAAGCTAGATTAACCGACCAAATATTGAAATTAGCTTTCATACTTTGAATATTTTGATAAATAAGAAAGAAATTTTGAAAAACAGAATCAATTACAGAATCTGAAAATTGAAAAGGTTTTCAGAATTAGTTAAACAAATGTTTGATTATAAAAAGTATGAAGATACTAGATATCTTCTAAATCCAACGAAGAATTTATGTATTAAATAGGTCATCTTTCAATTTCCCTCATCTTTATTTGTCCACTTCTTATCCAACAGTATTTGTAATGGCTCTGGTCATTGGCTTCTTTCGCAGTTTTAATATATATATATATATATATATATATATATATATATATATATATATATATATATATATATATATATATATATAGATATATATATATATATATATATAGATATATAAATATATATATATATATATATATATATATATATATATATATATATATATATATATATATATATAGATAGATATATATATATATATATATATATATATATATATATATATATATATATATATATATATATATATATATATATATATATATAATATATATATATATATATATATTATATATATATATATATATATATATATATATATATATATATATATATATATACTGCACGAAAAATGCTTTTGCTTTAGCAACAACATAAAATTGACTTTACCACTAATAAAGTGAATAAATTATGTTTCTCAATTAAAATTTACATAAAATAAAGGCGTTATGTTCGTAGATGTTCATTTATTTCCAAACAAAACAAAAACTTGGAAAAACACCAAAAATTGGCATACAAATATATTATACGAAATATTTGAGTAGTTGAAGGTTAACAAAAGTGTTATTGAAAATAATCGATACGAGACAGGTAACGAGGATTAGCATTTTATTTTTTTGTTCATTTTTTGTTCGAAATAAAAAAAAATTATAAAACATTCTGGTTTGTGTTAAAAATTGAAAAATCATGCCAATTTCCTAAATAAAACCGCTAACTACAATTTCGGTGAATTTAATGTTATAAAAATTTATGTTATACGCCTTATAGACTATTAGCATTTTAGTTAAATGCTCGATCAATTTTAAGTGAAGATTAGTTACAGATTTACGAATCGTTTCTGCACATTGCTATATATAGGTATATATATATATATATATATATATATATATATATATATATATATATATATATATATATATATATATATATATATATATATATATATATATATATATATATATAAAATATATATAGTTAGTATATTAATTTTACAACAACTATAATATATAACTAAATAATAATACATAATAATAATAATAAAATATTCATTTGAATCGTGATGAGAAACGATGATTTGAATCGTTTGACGTTATGTGTTACGGATTTGCTGGTGGTAACAAAGAAAATATAGTTTTTTTTCCATTTCATTTCCTTTTGTACCATATACATGGTATGTATATAGACATCCAAAAGTTAATACCATCTAGACAAATTTCATTTTGTGTTATGTGTACAAATTTATATACATTATTATGTATATATAAGAAACGAGCCATATATTTATAAATTATATACATCTTTCTTTCCGTTTTAGTTGTAATCTAAAAATGTTCTAATTTTTTTTTATTTTATTGTTTTGTATATTACCAAATGAACGCTGCTGGTTATATATATATAGTAGATAAACATATACGATATTATATAAAACCAACAATATACATAATAGTACCAACATAATACAATTATGTGAATAATCTTATAAAGAAATTTGGCGACATATTTTTTTATTTTTGATTCATGATAACAATTCTAAAATATTTGTGCCATTTGTTATAGACAATAAAAAAAAAGAAATAAGAAAAATTCTAATATTCAAATTTCAACGATATTACATTTTTTTTATATACACGAAGTACAGTGAATACTAATATTGCCGAACCAAATTATATTCACGAAAAATTCTTTGTCGTAGGCTTCAATTTAAATTTTTTCACTAATCGAAACAAATTTATCGGTATATATATATATATATATATATATATATATATATATATATATATATATATATATATATATATATATTTCGTATATACACCAAAGCCCTAATTTGCAAAACGAAAAAATGCAAATCAAAGTGGACATTTACATAAGGATATAAAGAAAATCTTGTAATAGGTTCCAAAAGTTGAGGAAAATACCATACTTTTTTTATTTTTTAGGGTAAAAGGACTTTTTAGTTTGGTTTGCATTTTTTTCCATACAAATTACCTTATAGCAGCTTATTGAAATACTCCCCTCACAACAGTGGTACGTTTTTCAGCATCAAGGGCATCACTTTTAAACATTTATAATGGCTTGCCAATTGATTGTAACGGTACAGATAATCTAACTGTAGTTAGTTTTAATTCTTGTACCAATTTTGCCACATTTGTTAATTTTCCAATCCGTATTTGCTCTAATTGAAACTACATCTTGATTGGTCATGCATGATAATGTCATCCTCCTAGTTCAATATTTCCGCCAAATTTTCTTCTTCTATAACATGAAAACTAAGACTGTGAGCAATGTTAGTGTTTACAATCAGGCCAGATTGCATGCCACATGCCATTCATACTCGAATGCTTAATTTTCAACCACAATTCAGTAATATTTCATACTGCTTTTGTAATGCTGTATTTTTTCAAAAAAATTTTCATTCAGATTTTGTTGCTGCTTTACGTTGCTTTAATTAGTTGTTCAGACGTTCTCCGCAGATATATGATCTAAAATTTGAGATAATCCCTTGATCCATGGGCCGAATCAAGGATGTTGTATTCGGTAGTAAAAATAAAAATTTGACATCTTGACAAATATCATCCAAAAAAAGAGGATGAGATGGAAATTGCTAGATAATGAGCAGTATTAAAATGTTAAAAGCAAAATTTTCTCTTGTACGTTACTTCGTTAGTTCCAGAATTGCACTATTTAGCTCCACTTCATATTTTTTTATTTAATTTCCAGTACACAGGTAGCTCAGATTTATTAATGCTTTTCATTGACCTCCAAGTAGAAGCGTAAAACGCTCCTTATTTATTTTATATCTTGGAGCAGCTTTTTCTGTTTTAGGATGTTGTATTTTCACAAATGAAGCAGGAAAGTGACTGGCACCAACTATATCAGCACAAGCAATTTCTCCTTCCATGGCAATATATGGAGATTAGCACGAATACTAAATCGATCTAACTAAACATGGCTTGCTTCAAATGTTTCCTGATTTTTAGAAAAACTTGTTGATGGTAACTCTTTCTTCAAATTATCAAAAATAATTTTTGCTTTGGCTTGAATTATGTTTTTGGATAGCGGCATCCTTTTTTAAACGAGGCAAAAAAACTCAAATCAAAATTTCTCGGTAAGATAAAACAAACCACGAAACTGCGAAAAAATGCAAAACGAATCGGTGCAAATCGGGGCTTTGGTGTATAAATAAATATATACAGGAAACCATCCATTTTGGTCACTTCTATATGTTTGAGATCAATTCTGTTTGTTGGAATTTTTCTTTCAATGCTTTTTAACTTCATACAAAATTACAAAAACATTCATTTTCTAGCTTCATTTTCTATAGAATAAAATAGAATAAAGCTTTGTCCATCCCATTGAAAACATTTTCAAATATAAATAAAGTTATTTCTGTTTCAACTGAAACTTTTTCCAAATTGATTTAAAATTTAAAATACTTTTAAATTTTAAACTGGGTCAACCCTGTCGTGCTAAAATTTAAGGGTTATTAATTATTGCTTAGCTATTTGCGATGTATATTGCTATTGAATTTAACGTCATAACACTAATAATTGGTGGCAACAAAATGGGATCGATAAAACTTAGTTGCAATTTTTGTTTGGAAATATTGGAGTCTTAAACTAATATTTGAATCTGATATAGAAACAATATCAATCCATCTTTCCAATTTTCAATTACATTGCATTTAACAGTTGAAGCCACAAATATTACTCTGCCCTTAAATCTTTTAACGGAATAATAGAGCACGACTATCTCCAAAATTGTAAACTCGTTATTCTTATATATTTGGTCTTACTGAATTTAAACATTAAAGTTTTTAAAAAATCCAAAATTTTATGTTAAATATTAAAATTTAAAATATAAAAGTTTTAAAATTGTCCATAATAGTTCTTGGCTCAAAAAAAAACATAAGAGTTAGCTTTTCCTATTAAAAAATTAAACTCATCGTAGGAGTAATAAAAGAAATTTGCTTTGTTTCAATCTTATATAATTCACTAAAACAACGTGATTATACGGAGTATAAAAACCTAGTATTAAACAAGACATTTTTGTAGTTTGATCGCTGCAACCCGATGTGAGACCGAATTTTTATGGTGTATCAAATATAATTCACATATTCTCATGCGCTCGAATTCGCGAAACCAAACTACAGTAACACGAAGGAAATTTCGTTTCTTTTCATTGTAAACAATGTTTATATTTCTTATATGTTTTAGTCAATTAGGCAACACACTAAATTCAATGATGAACCTAGAATGATAGTTCAACAAAACTAATACATTCACATTTTATTTTAAATTTAAAATAAATACTTTTTAAAACTAACAAGTTTATATTTTAAACCAACCCTGTTATATTTTAATAACAAAGGTTTTCTTTTTGAACCAAAAGATTCTATTTTACAGACATTTTTGGATTAACATTGAAACGTTTATAACTCAGCCTAGAGTAAAAACTTTTGAGCATTAGGCTTAAACATTATATTATATTATATGCAGTCAAAAAAGTTTTAAAATTAGTCTCGATTTTTTACCGTAATATATATATATATATATATATATATATATATATATATATATATATATATATATATATATATATATATATATATATATATATATATTTTGCCACGCAATAACAAAACGTTATAATTGTATTTATAACGAGCCTTCGATAAATTCTGTTTCTTTTGCCTCTATGATGAGAGATGATCCCGCAAGTTCCAAGTGTTTACCACATTTTCTTTCAAAAGCGAGGTGCCAAGTTGAATGTTTTCCTTCAGTCTTAGATTATGAAATTATGATTATGAGATTATGAAATACTCGACGGCAGAAGGACCTGCCCGTCCTTTCGTGCAACCATGGTAAAAGAGTATAACCACACCATTCACTCTAGTACCAGTAAAACCCCTTATGAATAATACTTTGGGCGTATCCCTAATTTAGACAATTCACACAATTTTTCCACGGTAATATAGGGACATTAAAAAACAAGCAGGATTGAACATAAAGTATTACAATAATAGACGGCAACAAAGGCAACAAACAAATGGTAGATACATAGCTAACAGTTCGATATGTTAAAAAAATTATTTAAAAAAATAGGAATTCTACTGTTCTAACCATTTCAGGAAAATTATCTATAAAAACAATATCAGAAATTATCACCATTTCAACATAAATTAATGACCATACACATGGCGGAGTTCATCTGTAGACTATATACGGATTCACTACTAGTTACTATAAATGCAGGGCGAGGTAAAGTTCAAAACGAAAATGTTATGAAAACTACAAAGATCTTAACAAATAAACAAAATTAGCTATAAATACCTTCAATAGAGAATATTTACCTTTTTCAACAGTATAGAGGAAGCATTACATTTTTTCGAGCTAAAAATTATTGCTCTAATTCAATATTTTATCTCGTAAACAAACCTATTCCACTATCATCCTAAAACCACTAAATTGAAGTGTTCACTGCAAACTGCAAATCTATACTAAGTATTTCAATACATGGTTTAAACCAGTAGGTGAAATTTGAAATAAATTGAGCTAGTTGAATTTCTTTTACTGTATATATACTTATCACACATAAAGCTAGCTACATATTGAGTAAAAACAGAAAGCTCTCAAATAAAAAAAAAGGAAAAATATTTAAATGTTCGCTTGCTTGTTCGAAGGTAATACCATTCAATGTCAAAAACATAATATATATATATATATATATATATATATATATATATATATATATATATATATATATATATATATATATATATATATATATATATATATATATATATTTGGAAAAATACATCCTTAAATATGATATCATTCTTTTGAAAATATTTTTATCTTTTTTCTCCAATACATACATCTGTACATTATAAAAGCTCGCTAAAGAGCAGCTCGTTTATTGGTTTAGTGTATATACCACATCACAAAAAAAGAGCCAAATATAATTTGACTTTATCAAAAATAATCCACTTTTCATCAGTTTTTTTTTTAACTTTTCTGTTTAATTTAATTTCAAATTCATGTGATTTTCCTTTTTATATTTTTTGTTTTGTGTTGTTGGCAGTTGTTGTTATTTTGTTTGTGGTATCTAGAAAATGGTATATTATATACTGTTGAATTAACAACAAAACGAACATAAAAAAATAAAAATAAAAAAAACAAAACAAAAAATCAACAACATACTTGACAATTTACAACAGCTTTAACCTATCAACAATTCAATTTTTTTGCTGTTGTGTTTTTTGAAGAAGAATTATGTACATTACATGTATAGAGAGGTTTAAACTGTGTTGTTGTACATAAAATGAGTGTACATAATAAAAAAAGCGCCAGCTCCGGTGAACATTATATGTGTGTGTCCATGGTCAATATAATAAAACATAAAGTAATGGTTTACCATATCGTTTGGTTTATTCTCCACGGATTTAATTAACTAAATTAAATTTAATAATTTAAAAAAAAATTTAATCTATAATCACATGAGT
Organism: Tipula confusa; assembly: GCA_963556175.1. Lineage (NCBI taxonomy): Eukaryota > Metazoa > Arthropoda > Insecta > Diptera > Tipulidae > Tipula > Tipula confusa. The sequence continues at coordinate 186,580,571 of OY744475.1, read as the reverse complement.
ATTTATATATATATATATATATATATATATATATATATATATATATATATATATATATATATATATATATATATATATATATATATATATATATATATATATATATATTTATATATATATATATATATGTATATATGTGTATATGTATATATATATATATATATATATATATATATATATATATATATATATATATATATATATATATATATATATATATATATATATATATATTATGGGTTGATTAGAAATGAAGCATGATATTTTCTAAAAAAAAAACATAAATGAGTTTTTTACCAATTTTTTTTGGAAACATCTTTCTTCCAATATTACATGTCAAAACATTCACTAACATTAAAATATTTCATTTGTTAAACGTGAGGTTGGTTTCACGACTAAATCGTATCTACTTTGGAAAGTTATTTTTATCAAAAGTTATGTACTTCAAAAACTATGCTAAAAAAATTTATTGTTCTTGCTGATGAGAGTTAAAGTCATTTGATAACCATCTAATTTTAAAGAACAAATCAAAATTTAAAGTATTTTGGACAATTTAAATGAAATTACATTACAATGCTATTAATAATCTCATTGTGAATGAGATTACAATACTAAAAAGAAAATGGGTGATCTTTCTTAAATTAGTTAGAATACAAGGTGGTCACTTGCTTCTTTTCTTTAATTAACTGCCAACATAATTGTTATAAAATAATTGAAATGTTCCGTATGAAGATTTGAGCTCTCCAAACTATTTTGCTACTATAAATGTTGAATGATTTTACTTATATAGTTCTATAGCTAAATCAAAAATGCATTGTTTAATTGTTCCTGTTCAACTATAAATGAAGTCAAAAATTGACATAGAAAAAAATTTGGACGTTACTGAACAGCTCTTATTCTTGACAATATACCTTTAAATTTAGAAAATTTATTTCTGCAATATACAACTTCATTCCTGCTGTCATAATAATACCAATACAGTATTTTTGTAAAAAAATTAAATAACCAAACTTATCAGAACAACATTAGGAAGGATTTTGCTCGAAGAAACAAAGAACTACGATCATAAAACTCTCTTTTTATCTTCATTAAAAAGAATAACCTCTACTTAGTTTTAAGCAGATAAGCCACAAATATTTTGAGGACAAATTATTTTGATTAAACGATCATTTGAGAAAGTTCTATTATTTAATTCAAAAAATCATTTGGTAGAATCGTTACTATTTTTACACGGTGGTCTGAAGAAAATGATACTTTACTTATATGATACACTAATGTAGAGTTTCTAATGAAATAACAAAGAAAATAATACAGAATAATGCAGCAAAATCGCAGATAACGCACGTGCTGCGCAGATAAGAATCGAGAAGTCATATATTTTTGTTTGTTATTGCTTCATTATTTAATCAGTGATCAGTCCTAAAAATTTATCGAATTCCGATAATGCAAGCACAGTCTAAAAAATTTTCAAATTTGCTAAGAAACTAACGGTCAGGTCCACTGAAAACATAAATAAACTATACGATCAAAACCAACATTTGAGTTACTCGATAAAATTGGGAAAATCAAAGCGGATTTAATTATACAAAGCTCAGAAAAAAATTCTCGTCTATATGCAAAGCTGAACTCCTTTTTTCTGCCGTGACAAAGATTAACGAAATCTGCACTCTGCAAGTGGCAAAGTTGTTTTTGTATCATCACATCCCAAACGTAAAAAAATATTTTGTTGGTCTGCTTAAAGGAGAAGAATACTCGCTCGTCAGACACTTCAAAATTGCAGAAACAAACTACTGCGAGGCGTTGCATAAACTATCACGAAGATATAATCTCAAGCGAAATATACTGTCAACTTGTTCATTCGAAAGTTCTTCGAGTAGCCCAAAGTAACACCAGGTACAGTTTCAATAGTATTAAGAAACATCTAGATACTACCAATGAGGGAACACCTGGCCTAAAATCGTTGAGTAAGCAGCCGTAGTCTAGCGATCATTGGTTAATAAACCTGATAGTGCAGAAACTAGGTAAATATACAAGAAGTTAATGGATACAGGAAACAACGAATGAAGGATGCCCGACTTTAAAAACGTTGCTTGGATTTTTCGGGAAACTAATTTATGCTCTTGAGTCTTTAAATGCGGTTAGGTACGACCAGTGAAACTATAGCTGCAAAACTTCAGCCAAAAAAGGCGTTCACAATTTGTATCAAATCGGCATCAAAGACCAAAAAATGATCGATTGTGGCAAGTTTAAGGAACTGTCCGTAAATGAACAGAAATTATTTTTGGGCAGTAATAAGATATGCTTCAATAACACCGTTATGGACTAAGTGGTGATTTCGAAAAGATATATCGGCAGGTGCGCATTCACAATGAAGCCACGAAGCACCAAATATTTGCAAATACAGTAACGTATGGTAGGCTTCTGCGCCATTTATGATTATCAGATGTTTGTTTGACCTTGCTATAGACTGCACTTAAATAAATTTCCAGAAGCTGGTCACGCAATTAAAAGTGACGTATATATCGACGACCCAATGACAGTAGCTTTAATTATATCACACATACTGAGTTTGAAGTCCATATATCAAAAATAAGTTAGGATGTTACTCGAAGGAAATATCTTTAAACAAGAACTCGCTATAAAAGGATCATAGTCATCATAGTGAAGTTAAGCAGTTATCGGAGCATGTAGAAGGATCAATTAAATTATTGAGGATAGAATTACAATCCACGACCGATCGATACATTTTTCAACCTAACATAAATCTGCTATAGATCCATACGAAAATAAGTCTTCTGTCGGAAGCAAGTCGTATTTCCTGATATCTTCAATAGTCCTGATATCTTCGATCCGAGTCAAAGTCCTGTTTCAAAAGCTATGTTTGCTAAAAATAGATTGGGGTGATGAATTACCAATCAATATAAAACATAATCAACTAAGCTTATGAGACGCATTAAATGGTACATAGAAAATTTAAGTTCTGAGATGAATAGCGACCACCCCATATGATGTAAATCATATCAAGAGATCTTAAGGGATGGATTCTGTTGGCATTCTAAGTGGTTCAATAAAAATTAATAAAATGGCCAAGCAAACAAAAAATTCTTTCCATGGTTGAAGAATGTAGTTCTTAATTATTGTCACAGTGCAGTAGTTAAGAAGGAGGGGCATTCAGATATATTATATGCTCTGATCAACAAAATTGTCAGCCTGCCTAAACTGCACAGAATAGAATACACGCTTATATTCTCCGTTTTCTTTATAATTGTAGGTGATCAAAATTTAGAGCTCTTACGAGAGTACAAATTGAATCAGCCGATTAAATATTAATTTAATCCCAAAGCAAAACAAACTACGAATATTAAATTCATTTGTTGACGACCACCAGCTTATGCGTGTTGGTGAAAAATTGGATAATTCATCATTTCCATACGATACAAAGCATCCCGAAATTATATCTAACCAAAATCGATTCTCATTTCGCATCAAATGCAGAATGAAAATTATCATCATGGCATCAACCTATTGACAAGCTTATAATAGTTCGTCAAAGCTTCTGGGTTTATACGAGGCAAGAATGTTGCCAAAATGGTATTTGGACAACGTGTCAAATGCTCGATGCAACAACCAAAGATGGCTCGACCACGAATGGTACCGCTAAACCTCGAGACCAAGTGCAACCAGTATTTCCATTTGCCATAGTAGTGATAAATTTCTTCGGCCCATTTAAAATACACGCGATCCGACCACGGAGTGCCACTCCCAGCAAGGTATACTTATGCAACTTCATATATGTTTCTGTACACAATACAGAAGTCTGTATGGAATAGACGACTGTCAATTGGAGTCTTTTAAGGGTTTAAAGCGACTCGTCATTGTTTTGGCAACACGATTTATTGCGTCAAGTTGTTTAACTGAAATAACATTATGAAAATCGCTGCTGAAATTTCCCATTTCTCCAGATTGGTAGTCTAGAAATGAGGAACATTTATCGAGTGGAAATTTTGTTCAATGTACTGCGAATAATAGTAATAATGGAAAGAGACTATTTTACGTATAAGATATCAATTGTGGTATTGGTATGTGGTGCAATACACAAACCGTACGCAGGATGGGGCTATCGATATTAAATATTATTCTATTCTAAATAAATTTTAATGAAATTATCTGCAATGAAATAAATTCTTGTTTGATATAATTGTGGCTAGAGATTAAACCTCGCCGGCACAAATACTTCCTTGCAAGTGCTTCCCCCTCACAAAAACATCCAATTATTCAGCAATACGTAAGAATTTAATTAGTTTGGGGTATTTTATTTGATCAACCTAACCCCGCAATCCATAAGCTGGCTTCAACCTATCGATTGAAATAATATGGTGTTTGTCCTTTGCCAAGATGACAAAATATTTTTGAAGATGGCGTACAACTTTATATGAAGGGCAATAAGTAGGAAAAAGACCCTTGCGGACCTTGTCATCTCTGATAAACAAGTATTTGCGCCTTTGCGAGTTGGCGTAGGAATAAGGTTTTGCGTGATTTTACGAAATTGGTTGAGGACTGTGTTGTGATCGGGTAAGGGTGAAAGACGATTTTCTAAGGAAAATTCAGCAGGTAGAGTGCTTGTTTTGCCCTAGGCCATTTCAGCTGGTGAGCATTTCAATACTTCCCAAGTATTCCATGTGAGACAAATAGTTTAGTTAACTCCCCAAAAAGTTTGAACTCAAACGATGAACCCTGATCAGTCGTAATCTGTAGAGGGACATCAAAACAAGACACATAATAATTTGACATATTTGTCAAAAAGTTTGTTTCTGTCGAACGAGTGAATCGATCAACTAAGGATAGTATATACACTAATATATATCCACCTGGTAGTGGTAAAAATTCCACTATATCGATGTGGATATGTTCGAATCGACCCGATGGAATTTCAAATATACCAAATGGTGACTTGGTGGGTCGACGATCTTTCGCTTTTTGACAGAATATAAACATTACTGGACCCAATGGGTTACGTCTTTATTTAAACTAGGCCAAATATAATGAGATGTTTCTGTATGTCAAACATAAATTGAGACATGTAGTCCAAATTACGTCATTGTTTTATGTTTTATATGCTTTGATATATTGCAAGTAATCTCCTGTCAAATGCAGAGTATTTCTTTTCTGTATCAAACAGTTTTTTCAAAAAATATCCTAATGGTTCCCAATGACTATTATAATACTGTTTTTGTACAGGCTCGATGGCAATGCTTGATGCATCCGTCGTGATTCTAATTTTGGATTCACATAGTGGATGGCATAACAATATCGTTCTCGCCAATTTGGCTTTAAGCTAGATGAATGCTAATTGACATTTGTTGGGACATAATATGACAAATAGCCATAAATTGAGGTGAACATTTCAGCCAGTTTCGGAATAAAGCGGTGGAAATAATTAACCATACCTACGAAACGCTGTATGCTTTTGATGTTAGTTGAAGCTGTGAACTTCACAATGACACTGATCCGTTCTTGCGAAAGTAGGATTTCATCGAGTGTAATTTTATGACTAAGGAACTCAAGAGTTTATCCTCCACATATATGAATTTGGCTGTCTTGATATCAATACCAAACTCAACTTTTGGAATAGCTGTTCCAAGCGCAGTTGGTGGTTCTTCCTCGGTCTACAAAGAAACCCGAATGTCATCGATTTAGACAAATACAACGTCTAAGTGTCTAATGACGTCGTCCATGAAACTTTAAAATGTTTGTGCTGCATTACGGAGATCGAATGGTATTCGATTAAATTCGAATGGGTCAAATTGGGTCGGAATTGCAGTTGTGTATGTACTTCTTTAGGAGCTACCTGAATTAGATGATATGCTCTGACTAAATTGATCTTGGAAAATGTTGTAAAACCATGCACTTGTGATGGCATTAAACCTCCTATCATTCCAATATGGTATACAATTGTTATCTTTATTTTTCACCTTGTGAAGCGGATGCACTACGGAAAATGCCGATGGTCGCCAAATTCCAAATTCTACCATATGTGGAAATTCTTGACTGTGGTTTTATGCTGAATTTATACCACGTGATGTTTGACTGGTAAATTATAATTCGGCGCTGCTGTTAATGCAGAAAACTTCTTAAGAAATTTGCTGTAACTATTGTCGATGAATTCGTGTTGGTGTATTTATTGCGACCGCAATGGTGTTAACTTTTACTGTAAAGTTTCTGAATAAACTAACCGTTTTTGTTTAACATCGACAAGTAAGCCAAATTTACTTAGAAAATCGGCGCCTTAAATTGGAAGGTTAACCACAGCTAAAATAAAAGCATGCATAAATTGGAGCCAAAGTCCTATATCTATTTTGAGCAATCTTGTGCCATAAGTGTTTATGGTTGTACCATCAGCTTCTGATAAAACTATATCATGTGATGTTTGCAAGATATCAAGTGTTTTTTTTGTATTTTAAATATGGGATGACTGATAAATCAGGGCTCGTACCGACTATAAATGTTGGTGGCTATATTCCTCGCCGATTAAACTTGGAGATTTATTGGGGTTTTTTAAGAGGAATTTGTGTTATCCGTTCTGACCATACAGCGCCAAAATTTCACGATTCCCATAGGACCCATGATAAAAACACAAACCTTGTTTGTGAAATTTTGTTTGAAATCGTGATGACGTGTTTATGATTTTGAGAATTGGCGCGATCTTAATTCAACTTGATCTTGAACACAAAAATGTGTTGATCTTGGCCACTGAGCACCTTTTTCGGTCCTCGAGACTTAATTATTTGGGTTCCTAATCGAGAATTTACCAATACGGAGCTGTACTTAGTTTTGGGTCACGTAATCACGATATTTGTGAAATTCCACTTGAATTAGTCACATTTGTACCGAACAGTTTGTCCGCCAATGTTGCCATAACTTCTAACGCAGAACCTTCTTGTTGTGGATTATCACAATTCGGATAATCTCCGGTAGCCGTGATGTCCACAGCGAATGGATTACTTTATTGCTAATTTGTTTACCAGAGAGGTTCTGTATAAACCTCAATATCTCTGATGACCACCTGTCATCCATATTTTATCCAAAAAGTAATGCTTTTCGTTCGACCGACGGTTCGAAAGATTAGCTATCTTTCGATAATGGCTTGTTTTAACGTTAATTACCGGCTTTCCACTGGTGGTTTTTCCAGGATATCTGATATTTCAGGCAAGATTGTTGGTGGCAGGGCCGTGATTATATGACCAAACCTCTTTATCTGACTTTAGCTATTTTTTTTGGTCAAATATGATTTCTGTTGTGCTGAACTAGTTTCGGGCGTCTTTAGGATAAAATTGCTGGAGATTGATCCCATGCAATTTTTTCTGATCCAGACTATGTTCTGTTATATCCAACTTGCTGTTTGGGCTATCTTAATAATCTGATAATTTGCTTAAATTTAGTAAGAAAGAAATGGTTAGCTTGATGTTAAGAAAAAAAAGACGATGATTTTTTCCGGAATAATTTTAGACTTTTGCCTAATTCTTTTAAATACTTTTTACTATGGAATTTGACTTGGTTCTAACCCAACGTATCAGATTTACTGATCTATTAATATTTAAGTATAATCAAGTGATCCTAAAAGCAACGTATGTCTTTCTTTAATGCTTATGCAAAGTGTACGTCTATGTCCTTGCTAATTAGAGAATGAAATTTTTTTAGCAAGAACTAACAGGCCGCATTGGAAGGAAATAAATTCGTGTCTCTTTGGTAAATTGATGCCATTGGTATTTTGATCGGCTTTAACACTGTGACCTTTTTTTAAATCTGGCTTCTAATTCTTTATCACATAACTTTTAAATTAAATTTATATTAGTTAAAGCTTTTAAATAATAATATATTTTTGAAAGCTCCCATTTCGGTAGGTAATTTTTTAAACAGTTCTGAGTTGACATGTTTATAAACATCATTTTTATTTTCCCCGAACCTTTTTCTGAATCAGTATCATTGTCATATATTTTTTATGATTTTTACTTATGGTATAGACCAACTATAGGTATAAAGACCACCATAATTGATGGCAAACAATGATTGTGAGTAACCAAATTCGTTTCGACTTGGTTGTTTTGTAAATAAACCGAATTACCTCTATTGGAGTATTAACAACCTTCAAATAATACACCAAAGAACATTCCGGCCTATCCTAAGCATTAGATATTTTTTTAGGTATCTTGTAGCCCTAATAGATTTATTATCCTAATACCAAACACTTTTTTACCTAAAGTATTTTAAATATTTTGAAAATATAATATAGTGACAAAACTTATATTTTGTAATGACATCTAACGATTAGTTGAAAAGACACAAAAAGACATTTTGCATAACAATCGACTAACAAAATCGAAAAACTAAAGTGATGGGACTAATGTTATATAGAATGACATGACACAACTTTGGTAATCGAGGCCATTTTAAACATATTAGTGACTGACAATATTGTCGCAATATTGGTAAAATAATTTTTAATTTCGAAGCTATTTTTGCAATTTTAAATTTGATGACGCACACACAATTAAATCGCACAGTGGTTTTGCCATTTATTACACTAAGCATAGTATATATAAAATAGTAAGTCGTATAGTATAGTTGAAGAGATTGTCACTAAAAAGGACAAGACAACGACACATTGTTTTATTATAAAAGATGATGATTATGATGAGATAGCTACTGTGTGATAATAATGGCTACGAAGATGATGATAAATTTAACTAACACAAAATTTTGATATTGAGTGTAAACGATCGTATATTAAAAAAAAAAAAAAGTGGAAACATATTTTGCTTAAAACTCGTACAATATATAGAGGAGTGAAATATTATGAAAAATGTATCCATACATATTTTGACTGCATTGTTAATATATCTCGAAGATGATAACATTTGAATTTTTTTTTTTATTTGGTTTACTTGATACTCTATATAGTTTTTGTTGTTTTGACACGTAAATTAATCATACTTTATATTGTATGTTACTTGCTGATGATTTGGCTGAAGATTTTTGTATGTTCGTACATATATGTAATATATACACACACAAATAAATATAATGCACATAAAAATATATAAAAGTAAACTATAAAAATGGTTCATATATATTATATGATGATTCATCGATGCTTTTATGTTGAATTCTTTTTGTGTTGAAAATATTCTCAAAAGATATTAGCATTATATACATGTATATATTGTAGTATATAAACACAGCACATACTGATAAATCGAAATGTAGAAATATAAATTTTGTAAAGTGAATTTTCAATTTTGTGTTGTATGGTGTGTGTGTTCGAACTTTATGTAAAGCTTGTAGTGAAACAACAATAAATTTAACTACTAAATGCTCAGCATTATCCGAAAACAATCCAATTTAATTTAATAAAATTTTTCAATTTTTTTCATGTATATGTACGTTTATCTTTGATATCTTTCAATATTGATGATAATCCAAAAATAATCTGAATGAGAATAAAACTATATAGTACTTGTGCTGAAAGTTTTTTTTTATAGACACAAACACACACACTTTCACCCATACACATGAAATATACAGTATAAGAAAACTATAAATTTTTTTCGTTTTTCGTTTTGTTGGTATATTACACCATGAAAAATTCTTGAATCATTTCCATTTTCTATTTTTTTTTTGTCTTCATTTATGTCTGTTTAACATAATTTTGCTTAGCATCGCACAAAAATCACATAATTTAGGAGATACATGATGATTCTAGACTATTTTCTACCAATCCAATATGTATATGATTATTGTGTATTATATCGTATAGTTGAGGCAATATACATAGTTACAACAAAAATTATGTTTCAATTTATAATTTATCATAAATCTACATATTTATGATTAAAAATAATAATAATTTTGATTAAACCGATTTAACGTCTATTCCGTTTCAATGGATTAAATGTGATGCGGGATTGTGTAATCAAATTCGTCTGGATTAAATTTTAACATATTTACACCGAACATATTTTAATTGGAGTGATCGATTTTTTTATTATGTTGTGTAATCAAATTTTGATGGCATAAAAAAAACTGGGCGAAAAAGGTGATGCAGCACAGCGTTACCTAAATTTTGTATGCACTTGTTTTTTTTTCTGTAAATTCGTTTCACAGTTAAGCAATATATTTGGTAATTCAGAGTTTACTTAAATGAAACTGGTCCCGTATCACATATTTGGGGAAATCGTGTTTGCCACTCTGGATTAGCGGCTTGGATAGTGCGCGTATAAATGCGAGTGGAAAATGCATTGCTCGATTGCAAAGGAGCTAAAAAAAAATAACTTAGCAAAAACACCTTGAAATTCAAAGGAAAACACATCATTGCTAAAAAACAAAAAGGCAGATCGTGACGCAGCAAGAAGTGTCATAAACAGACCACTTCTATTTATTTCCCCTACAATTTGCTCACCAAGTGATTCATGCAGTATTTTTTCCCAATCCTCAATTAATAGCCAAAGCAAAGGATTTATTAAATTATTTGTGAAAAAGTTCCGACAAGTGAATACAATTACCATTTGAGATCAGATAGTAATAATTTGGAATTAGCGAAAGAAGTGAAATAAACTCAACATACAAGGATATGAGCTATTTACCGCAGGTCAGTCAACAAAATGCGTATTTTATTCTGGAGGTAGACCAACATAAATGCCTATGGATCCAAATAAAATTCCAGATCTCAAAGATTTTTATGTAAAAAACTGGGTATCAGTAAAATACGTACCCAAAGAAAACAGTGAAGGACTATTGTTAGATTGCTTTCCAGTAGTCATGTCTTTCAGTGCAAAGTTTCTTAAAAAAGAGTCGCCAGTTTCATTGCTTCAAACTTAAGAGAATCAAATTAATCGTAGAACAAAGAGATCGGTTTCCTCCCCACTAATTTGATTTCGGAAAAAAACATTCGACTAAAGAACAAGGCCAATGAATCAAAGACATAATTGAAAATTCACTGGAACGCAAAAAAATATGTTTATGTATTTTCTTGGATGTAGCACAAGCTTTCGATAAAGTGTGGCACAGAGGGCTAGAATATATAAACTGCAACGACATTTACCAATGCAGTTTTATTAGATTCTAATATTTTACATAGCTGACCGACATTTTAGGATAAAATATGAAGATCAGTACTCGTTATTTACGAAAATATTAGCAGGAGTACTTCAAGGTAGTGTGCTGGGTCCAATTCTGTACATTTTATACACAAAAGATTTTCCAAATACAGACAAAATTCATATAGCAACTTTTGATGATGACACTGAAATCTTAGCAATTGGTTACAATGTAGAAGAAGCAACAAAAAAGTGCAAAAAGCCACCAAGATATTGAGTAACTCGACAAAGACATGGTGAATCCAGCAAAAAAAATTAACTGGATGCCAAGGAGAATCAACTCATAGCAAGTTACACATGAAAATTCAGCCAAATATCTAGGAATGACACTTGACGCTAAGCTTAAGTGGAAGAAGAGTGTCAAAAAGATACAGCTTTAGATCAAATGCAGAAAAATGTAAACGCTTATAGGTAGGAATTCCGAGCTACCACTACATAATAAACTGCTGCTATAAAGGCAAATTCTAAAACCAATATAGAACTACGGTAGTCAGCTTTGGGAATGCACCAAGAAAACCATGTAAATGCCAGTCAGAAATTATAATCTCTATAGGGACTTAAAGAAGGAATTCTTTAACGAAGAAATCAGGAAGCACACGAGGAAACATACTTTGTCTTTATCAACATAAAAATTTCGAGATTCATCGTATGATGGATAAAACCAACTTAATTAGATGTCTCCTTAGAACGAGATCTCTAGTATTAAGACAATTAGAATAAAATAAACTAATTTGGGACTAGCCGATGGGTTAAATCCCCTCAAAAAAATACCATTTAAAAAAAAATGCATTTGCGAACCACATAGCAAACTCCGTAAAGTGTCATTTTTATAAGTGTGAATTTTTGTAAGTTAAATCAAGATTGATTTGCTCGAAAATATACGTAATTGAAATACAGTGCTTTCGTGTTTCGCGCTATTTTGCAAATGTCAAATATGTGAGTGAACATTTTATTGGTAAACGTAAACATTATGCATAGCGTTTTTATTAGATAGACTTGTATCAGGACCTTTTGAGCAATAAGTTAGGCGTGTCTTTCAGCTATAAAAAGTTTTTAATGCAGCTCAACCAACAAAATGCGTATTTTACTCTGGAGGTAAACCAACATAATGATCGAATAAAATTCGCAAAGATTTTTATGTAACAAAAGTATCATAAAACTACGAACCCATAGAAGACAGTGAAGGACTATTGTCCGATCACTCTCCAGTAGTCATGTCTCTTAGTGCTTAGTTTCTTATAAAGTATGGTTGCCTAAATTAACAAATAATAAAACAAATTGGAAATTGTTCCAAAAACTATAGTACGTAACAATATCAATATTCAAGTGCCAGTTAAAAAGTCGGCACAATTAGAGGACCACTTAACAATATTATACAACAAGCAACTTGGGACAGTACACAGAATAGTCAATAAAAAACTCGAACACATATTAACTTCCCTTTGGAAGTTAGAGAATTAGTTAGAGAAAAACCTAAAGCACAAAAAACATGGCAGAAAAGTCGGGCCTGAAAAGTTTCTTCCGAAAAGCAACAAAAAGTTTAAAAAGACCTAAAACGCAATAATATCATAGAGATACATTCAGACCTCTCCCAAGACAAACTGCAGATGAACAGATAATACTATAGTAAACAAAATTGACAGCCAAAGCATAAAACCTGTATCTTTTCAAAAGTTAAAAGTTGAAATCTGCAATAATTTGAGATATCGAAAACTACGTCAAATAATTAGCGCAGCGTTCAGACTTAACTTTACTCCATAACAATGGAAAGTGGCAGAAGTGATAATGATAGCAAAACCAAGCAAATCACCAAAACCAAGCAAATCACTTAACGACCAAAAATCTTATAGGCCGGTTTCGTTGCTTCCAACTATTTCTAAATTATTCGAACAAAGAGATCTGTTTCTTTCCCACCAATTTAATTTCAGAAAAAAACATTCGACTAAAGAACAGGTCCACTGAACCACAGACATAATTGAAGATTCACTGGAAAGCAAAAAAATATGTTCAAGTATTTTCATGGATGTAGCACAAGCCTTCAATAAAGTATGGCTCATAGGACTAAAATATAAACTGCATCGACATTTACCAAAGCAGTTTTCAAAGCAGATTTTAAAATCTTACTTAGCTGACCTACATTTTAGGGTAAAATATGAAGAGCAGTACTTCTTATTGACGAAAGTATTAGCAGGAGTACCTCAAGGTAGTGTGCTGGGTCCAATTTTGTACGTTCTTTACACAAAAGATTTGCCAAATGCCGATGAAACTCATATAGCAACTTTTGCTAATGACACTGCAATCTTAGCAATTGGTAACAATGTAGAAGAAGCAACCAAAAAGGTAAAAGAGCCACTAAGGAAGGAGTTTGTCAAAAAGAAAAAGGAAAAGCTTAAGATAAAAAAAATGTACTAGCTTATAGGAAGAAATTCCGAGCTATCACTCTATAATAAACTGCTGCTGTATAGGCCTTTTCTAAATATGAACCGACGGTATTCAGCTTTGTAAAAGCACCAAAAAGACCAATGTGCAAATAACACAACCATTCCAAAACAAAATTTTACGTGGTTTTGTAAATGCACCATGGTACGTCATAAATGATAATCTCCATAGCGACTTAAAGAAGGAATACGTCAACGAAAAAATCAGGAAGCACGCGACGAAACGTCTCCTAAGAACGAGACCTATCGTACTAGGACATCCAGAATAAAATAAACTAATTTGGGACTAGCCGATGGGTTATATCCCCATAAAAATAGAATACCATTTAAAAAATAAAAATAAAAAAATAAAAAATACATTTGCGACCTAAATAGCAAACTGCATAAAAGGTCATTTTTATAAGTATCAATTACGTATATTTTCGAACAAATTGATCTTGCTATTTTGTAAATGTCAAATACGCGAGTGATCATTTTATTGGTTAGTACAAATAACGTAAACATTATACATAGCGTTTTTATTAGATAGACTTGTATCATTACCTTCGGAGCCATATATGAGATGATTCTTTCAGATATAAAAAGTTTTTAATGCTGCTGTATTTTTTATGTCAAATATCATAAGATGTTGGCGCCTTTTTTTTAAATAATTCACGTATAATTTTTTAAATTAATTGGTTGGAATGACAGGCACTGTAAACTATTTAAAGAAATCAAAAAGATAAAAAACGTTGATGACAAGTTTTCCACCGAATTATAATTGTCTTCGTCTCATATAGGTAAAGCAATAACCTGATTTTAAGAAATATAACTTTTTATAATTGATTGCAGTTAAAATTAAGCAAGTTTTTTAATTGTTCCCATAAAATTTTCTAATTTGTAATGACTTTTTATATTATAAACCAGTTAATGTCATTTGAATTCAAAGCAATTATAGTACCAAATATTGACAGCATCAATTAAATAATGACAACAATAAACAAATTTATAACAAAGTGTGTATTTTATAGTAAACGAAATGTTTTTTGCATAATTACCAGTTTTTAATTTGTTTCAAGCCGAGTCATACTTTTCTAAAACGAACGAAATATATAAGTCACTCTAAGACTGTGTCCGAAAACGATGATAAATATTTGTGAGAACAATTTTTGACATTTATTTGAAAAATATTCCTCTACATTCCCATTTTGTTGTTACGCTGTCCGAAAAGTATAATAATTGATTAAAATATTTCTCCGTGTTATATTTTGCTCAATTTACTTTTTGTGAGGTGCATTGTTTATTTAAATTGTCATAGCAACAAATAAGATTAAATTTTTACTATATGGTTTTTGAATGCTACTACTACGAAACCAAGTAGTCAATTTTATTTGTTTTATTGTATATATCTGAGTGTGCTTTGCGATAAATTTGGCTTTGACTATAGAAAGTTTTGAAATTTGTCAAGAAAAATTTGGATGCCTTCGTTTTTATCAAATATATATAAAATTTGTATTCACAAATATTTATCATGGATTTCGGACACAGCCTAAGTAAAAGATTTTTTGTAAAAATGGAGAGAAAACATGCTGCCTGTCTCATAAAATGATCAATAAATCATTTTGTTGGTTGGTTGCTAAGCAACAATCTGAGCTTTTTCCTTCACTATTCGATAAAATATTTGAAAACAATATGATATTAGTTGGCCCTTTATACTAAGATTTTTATAAGACCTTTCAAACCATACTTTTATAATTGGTGATCGTTGTATGTGGCACAAATGGTCGCGGTGTTATGGCCAAGAGAAGGGATCGAACTCAATACCACGATTTATTTAAGCAAAAATATTAACCATCAATATACGACCAGTGACAATATTGATTGTGCTGTTGTAGTGCTATGACCTGGTTTAAAGATTGAAATTTAAATAGAAAGTCAAACCTTTTGAAGTGCTCCTGAATCGGAATTTTTTCCTTACCCTTTGAAAAGATATCACTAATATCCGAGGCGAAATTTTTTTAGGTAAAGGAATGGTGGAAGCAACCTTCCATAAATTCAGCAAAAACGGATTTGGTCAAACACTGTGGCTTACGATAAATGTAATGTGTGACAGAAGAAGATTTATAAATAGTTTGAGTATTTCGAAATTAATCATATCATATTTAATAGATTCTGATTTAATATCAAATTAGATTTAATAAAGGATTCAAATACAGAAGAACTTTTAAAATCTATATCTGGTAATGGAAGAATTCTCAAGAAACCACAAAATTTACAAATTTCTTTCAATATATCATCAGCAGAGGATCCAATGACTAAAACATCAGTGGTGCTAGAAATGCCAAGCTCCTTCAAATTGTTCCATATTTTCTTTGTACTGTTAGTATTTCGAAAATAGAAATATTGTTTAGCTTGATTGATGCATTTTTGATTTCTCAAATACTTAAAATATTTCAAACGTAGAGATTTAGCTTTAAAAATTATAAAAAGTACGGACTAGATATTGAAGTCCATACTTTTTATAATTTTTATAAGCTACATCTCTACATTTTATTAAATTTAACACTGGCCAAAAGATATGATCAGCTTATCAGGCTGATACACAATTTTTAAATCTAAGAGAATATTATTTCTATTCGGCCTAAATGGTAAATAGTAAACATTTGGTTGCTAAATACCATATTATAGCTGAAATCACTAAGAAAAATAACTTTTTCATAATCATCTAAGCACTGAGAAAAGAAAGTAATTCAAAATTACGAATATCAGCACTTATCGCGGAAGGTAAATTGTAAAATACCAAAATTAGAATTTCTGTAAAACAACCTGATAGTTCACAAGTTACAATTTCCACTTTACCGAAAGTAGCAGCAGATAATTTTCTAACCTTAAGAATCGAGCAAAAATATAAACCAACCCCACCCCACCTGGTGAGCCTTGCTACTAAATTGGTTTATCTTACCATATTTTATTAATCCTTTAATACAATTTTTTTAAACTAGATCTAGTTGTTCAACCATTTTCAGATCAAAGTCATGTTTTTTGCGAGATTTTTAAATATAATGTACATCTTTAGTGACTTCTGCCACTCAATTTTCCTTTTTCCTGAATCGTCCCATTGCAAATACAAGCACATGATTTCAAATAATCGAAAATTGGAAAACAAGTATATTATTGCCAAAAAACAAAAATGGCAGTTTTTGACGTCGTCATAGAAATCATTATAACATGCTGATAAGCGGGCGGCAAATTGGCCTTATTGGTCCGCATAAATATATATTTTGAGTGATTTTTTTGCTTCGAAGTTAATAATTGGTGTTCGTTTTGTGTATTATTTGTAGTCATTTGGTCCAAAGTAACTTATATCATTCTTCCATCATTTATATTTTAAATGATGACTGCACTAATGCATGTCTTCGAAATAAGGAAAATGAAATATTTCATTAAACAAATTTTTTCACTTGCTATTACAGACAAAATTGTTTTGAATAAGTTCTTCGCTACTTAGACAAAGCATTTAGCAAATTGTTAAAGGGCTTCAAATTGCAGCAACCTTTGCAGATGGGAATAATGATGCCCTGAAAATTAATTTATCGTTCTAATTCTACGTTATTTTTTCATCTTTGTTGAAGATGTGGTTGGGGTATTAAATGTTAAAACTATACTTTTTTTTCTAGAGCAAATTTTCCCTTTTTCCAATCAGTTTCAACAGAGTCCAATTAGAAAGAAGGAGAAATAAATTCGATGGTGGTCTTGGAAGTGACTATTCCAACGTAAAGATGGCAGGTGCAGCTTTAAAAAAATTACTTTGGTAGAAAGTACCAACCTTAACCTACATAAAGCTTTAGTTTGATAATTTGACGACACTATATTGTTCAGTATTTGATTGGCAGCAATTCAATAGTGAATGCTCTCAGTGGACGAGCTAGCAGTATGGTAGGCATTTAAAAAATGCTGTAATTAATATGCATGATTAATAATTTATGGATATGAAGAAACGGTTCAATTACTCTCAATGGAAACAAAACAACGTAGTGAGGATGTTCCAATCGAGTTCTTCCCAAAGAGCTTCACTTGAAGTTTTAGCATCGATTTTTATATGCATGGTTAAATCACTTCACTCCTTATTCAAAGAAACAGTTAAAACAATGGACTGAAAGTAAACGAATATGCTCCAAAGAAGATAAGCGCTCTTTATCCACATGTAAAGTTGTATAAGTTTTTTGGGGGTACACATGATCTGGAGAAAGGAAAAACCATATTTGATTTAATTTTTTTATTTTGATTTTAAAAAGGGTCAATTTATTCTGGAAAAGGTTGGATTGGTTTGAAAATATTTAGTTTTTCGTAAAGTTAGTTTAAACCGTTACCAAAATTTTTATTTGTTCCTTACTTTTTTGATCCTGTTACTAAAAATTAAATACGCGACTAAAAAATAGTTTAACTCGAAAAACGGGTATAACTGTTTTAGTTGCGAATATATAATTCAAATATACTACGTTTACATAATCTGAAGATCATCAATTTTTGAACTTATAAATTTATAAGTTCTAGTGACCTATGCATTTTAAGGTAGATACTACTAATTACCAGTTTGTCCAATTTAGACTTTTGTCCCAATTTGACCAATGCACTTAAAACATATTCCAAATTATAATACAAACTTTATTACATACTCAAACTTATTGCACAAAATGTATATACAGTAAAAAAGCTCTAAAGCACTAAAAAAAATCATAATTATTTCATTTTAAAAACTATCATAGTATTATACATTATTTTACCCGACTAGTTTTATGTTCCAAGTTATATTATCTACTATATAAATAAGTAGACGAAGAAAAAGACGATGTTGGTTTAAGGATATTTTATATAAAAACGAATGAGATAATTTATTGTCGATTCTGGATCGGAGAAAAAAAAATACTGAAGGTAAATTATTTCCAAGTGGATTTCGTACATTACAATTTTATAGTCTGAACGAGAAAACTGCAAATCTTATGTATTTTAAGTATCAAACATATATATATTTTATATATATATATATATATATATATATATATATATATATATATATATATATATATATATATATATATATATAAAATATACTTATTTATAATAATTGATTTTGGAATGTCATTTATTTTCATTCCAAATCGAAATTTACTAAATTGATCACAAAAAAAAAAAAAAAATAAAAAATTAATGATTTATCGAAAATAAATTGAATGGACACCATACCATCGTTGTAATATCAATAATAATTTATTTAAGATGGTTAACGTACAAGTCATACATATTACAATTATATTGCATGTACTTAATTTATAACCTCGTCAAAAGTTCGATTACCGTAAAACTACAGTATATATCATAGATATATAGTACATGCAAAAGTATATCAATCAATCAAACATTTAACAAATCATGATTACGTTTTCCAGCCAATACCAATAAAATTTACTTATATATGTACAATAAAAAGAATTAAACTCGAATGACTTGCATACTCCTATTGACTTATCTTGAAATCATTAAGAGCAAAAAAATTATTTTTTTATCAATAAATTTACCAGTTTCAAATCATTTAAATATTAATTAATTATAATCAAAACTAATCAATATCCTTAATACAGAATATACATTGGAATGGTACATTTCGTTTTGTTACATTAAAATTCCATTATTATCTTATATATTTGATCTTGAAGAATAAATAGAATTTTAATTATAGTGTTTTGAATTAAAATTAGAATAATATGTGTCTGGGCATATGACCTTTCTTATCGAAAGACATTTATCTATAATATAATTGAAAATGATTTATTTGCATCGTAAATATAGATCATAAATTTGCCTGTACTATACACATTTATATACATAATATTATAATATACTTCCGTATAGTTTAGGAAACATCTTAAAAAATTCTATAGAAACATGTAAAATCCATAACACTCGTTAGAACGTTTTATAATATAATTCAACAACAAAAACATCAACAACAACAACGAAAAAAAAAGGATTTTCTATTACACAAAGGATTTGACAAGAGATTTCGGTTTAAAATAATAACAATTTGATGCAACTTCAAAGTTTTTTATTGTTGTTATTTAATAATTCATGATAAGAACGTATCGCTATGTAAAAGAATGCTGCTGTATATAACTAAATACGAGTTCGTTCAAATCTCATGACAATTTAGTATCGCGTCAAATCTCATTTCAAATAGATCCCTCCGAATATTTTTTTTTTTTGTACATATATTATATCGTTAAATTTGACACGTGACTCATTTCGGGTGTGCGGCAATATGATGGCATATATACAATTTTTTTTTGACATCATACATTTATAAACATATATGTGTGTTATTTATTTCGGCACGAAACAACAGTTTAAATTCGATACATGATTTTGAGTTATTTAGGGTTAAAAAGTATTAAATTTTTTTATGCTGGTTGTATGTTTTAAATTATATGTTTGTCAATTATATTATATATAGACTTGATTAAAAATTAAAAAAATTAAACATGTTTTTTCTTTATATCAAAGCACTGTAATAATATTTTATGAGATATGGAATCTTGCGTTGGTGCTTTAATCGTTTAAATTAGCACTTCTTAAATTATTAAAAAATAATTATACAAATGCTAATTTGTACAAACTCGAATTTAAATTACCTTAAACTTCGGCTGAGTATCGCAACAATAAGTGTGTGCCGTTTCCACTAAAACTTTATACATACATATCAAATAATTGCAAAATAAACGATTGTAATGCATCTATATATCGCATCAATAACTTAACGAAAATTATCAATTTAATCCATATAACAATTATTAGTGTCTTGGAAATGGCTTTTGTTTTTTTAGTCCATTAATCAAAATTTTTTTTAATTTAAGGACCCAATGAAATATTTTAAAATTTAACGAGTATTTAACGAAATATTGAAAGTTTAAGGTAAATTAAAATTTTGATAGATTTATACTTCAAACTTTTATTACTCGAGAAGCCTAATTTACGATGAATTAATAATTGTAAAGTTACGACCAATATCAGTGAGATATTAATATCTTTAATTTTTTATTCTGTTTCGACCAAAAAACCAAGAACCTGTCAAAAACGGACTTAACGAAAGTCACTTTTATAAAACCACCAATTCAAATATAGTTTAATCAAAGGTTATTTATATCATTCGTAATTTATTTAAACCATTTAATTTGTTTACTTCCAGAAAAACACCTTTTCGTTAAGTTAACTTGACGAAACTTTTCAAGTTTAGGTAAACAATAAATATTTTTTTATTTTGATCATAACGTTTTTAACCAATAAAAATTAGTTTCTGTCCTCAAATAACTTAACGAATACTTAACGAAACCTATTATAAAAATGTATCTTTCCAGGTTTTGAAAGTAAATTAACGAATTATGAATCTGAATCACGGTTTACATTTCAAGTATATATGTAGGTGTAGAAAATCACCATTTAGAAGTAAAATATTATTAGAGCTAGTAAAGTTTTTACCACTTAAAATATAATAGCTGTTGGTATGGAAAATACAAACTAAAGCAGATAAGTTTTAATACGCGTTAAAAATAAGTATAAATAACTAACTTAAACGTGTTTATGAAGCTTGTGATGGTTTTTAATGGCAACTGGAAATATCATTGTAACTTAACACTTCAATTAAATATTGAAAAACTTAACGAAATAAATTTTTTATTTAATTTTAGCGTGACTCAATGATTTAAGTAACTTAAGAGAAATTAAACTTTTTTTATCTGAAATGGTTTATTCACTAGAGATAAATTCTCATCCTAAATGTCGAAGACCCGAAGCAACTTGTAAGATTAATTAACAATTATAAAACCATAAAAGCTATCTATAAATATGATTTTCACAGTTTAAGTTTAGATTGGAATGTGTTTTTCTAATTCTACCATTCAGATAAGAATGATATGAAATCAAACTTAACGAAACATAATCAATGAAAATTATGTAGATTAAGTACTTCATTAAAAAATTATTGAAATTTTAGTAATTCTAATCAATTTTTTAACAAAGTTTCGTTAAGTTAATTTAACGAATCTTTTTAAATTTAATAAAACATAATTAAGAGTTAATTTTAGAGTGAAAGTCTTCACTTTCTAAAAATCTTGCACCTAGAACTAAATTAGCATAAAATACATATAACCTTTGAACAGTCTCAAAAAATTGTCGAGACTGTGCCGAACGCTAAACTGCGTCTGTAAGTATTAAATTAGCAGAATGATGTGTACTCGGAACTAAAGATGTATATCGTTCTAATCCTTAAAGCTGCGCCTATATATCAATAGTTTTTTCACTTTATAAACGACTCGTTATCAAATCCTAATTCGCTGTAATCATTTATTAGTGATCCTAAAAGGTGAAATTTAATGAGAACTTTACCAATCCAATTAGATTAACACACAATTTTACTACGTGGGCCAACATTAAATATTTAGTGAATTTTAGTAAATTTAGTGAGTTATTTAGTGAATTTTTGTACCGCTTTATAACTTTGGCGCCCAGTTCTAATAGACCATCTGCACCTATGGAAGCGTTGCTTCTTCCTACAGAGGCAGAATTAAATAACCCTCCTTGATCCAGTGAGCAGACCTTTCATTTTTAATACAAACAATACCTAAAATTTTAAACTAGCACCACAAAAATTTTAAACATTTTTCATTAAACTAAACCAAACTATTCAAGAGATATTAGCCTTTAAGACGTCTTTGGGTATTTGATTTATTTTTGTAAAATATCACTCGTAATATTCCTTCAATCTTTTTTCATTATGAGAAGGTTTTTGGTCAAAGAAAAAATTAAATGCTGGAATATAATCCAGCAATATTATAAACCAATTTGGAACATTTTCAAGATTTGAGAAATGCACTCAGAACAAAAAAACGGTCAGTACTAGTTAAGCGACATTTTTCAATCCATATTTTATGCTAAAAATTTGGAAAAATCCAAATTTTATGATTAGTATTTATTAATCGTGATTGACAATTGTAATAATTTGATGAATTAAACCGCATATAATTTGTCTAGTATTCACTAAAATAAAAATATTAAACTTGAAAACCATCACTTTCTGCAATGTTTATATTTGAACCTTACACAAGATACAATTTACAATGAGTATTTGAAGGTAATAATGACATCACGTAACTCCCCGAATAGTTCAATCAATTCAAAGTATATAATTAATTATATATCTGCCAATGTTAACTGTGGAACGGTTAAATTATAATTCCCAATTTGCATAAAAATCAGTAGAATGGTGTGTATAAGTGATGACCATAATATTATGTACGATATATTGTAAGGAATTTGATTGTCATTTGTCACCAATTACCTCTTCGTTGTTTTATTTTACTTCTTACATTTTTTTAAATGCCTGGCAATGCTTGATTGTAAATTTGAAAAATGTATAATTTGTAAACCACATTTAGGCTGATGTTACAAAATTAATTTTGTATTAATTGTGAAGCATACTAATTATGATACTAAAATGCAGACGAAAATCCTGCAGCTTAAAAAAAGCAGAGAGAGAAAAAAAGAGATGGCGACCTCGCCAAAACCAAGAAATTATGAACTCAATTCGGAAAAGGGAAGCTAAATGGCATCCTAGTTGACTACAACAAGAAGATGAAATGCAACTTCAACGTGTAGTAAATCTTCGTTTTCAACCCAGTCATCGACAAACAGATGTAGATGAACCAAGCAGGGCTTAATTTTAACTTGTGGGCAATTCTAGACATTAGTAAATGTAGACCCTGTAGCGACCATCGCTACACACACAATTAAAATTATTCAGATATTTCGTGCAATTTTCATATAATTCGCTAACGCTACATGTACACTGTACATAAATATATATAGAGCGTAAAGTAGCTATTACACATAGCACTCGGTCGCCATGGCCTGATGAGATGACAAATAATTTTTAACAAAATTATTTACGATTCCTCATCAGATCGAAACTGAGCTTTGCTTCGCACAACATCTACATCTGAATAATTAAAATAATGACGTCAACCGCCGTCGTTATAACCCTCCAAACAAAATTTTTCGTCAGGACAAGGACACATTCCATTTTGGCGAAACTGAAGTGGATGAGCACTGCCGAGTGTCTCTTGAAATAAAGGTATACCTATGCTGAAAAAGAAAAGGAAACTAAAAAGAAACCAGGTGAGTTGAGTAAAAATGTTCCCGAGTATCATCGATTCCTTAGAGCTATTTTATCAAAACATCCTTTACATTGACGGGGGCAAAACTTTAACTTTCTTGGAGAAGGAATAACGTGTTCAATATTCATGGTCAAGTTTTTGATAGAACAAGCCAATTTTAACCAGTGAGTAGTTAGTCTTTCAACAAACATTTTTTTCACGGATTTACAGAAATCACAATCGGCTCGCCAATTTGCCCTACATGCTTCGTAAAGTATAGACTAGATGTAAGTAATTCTGTGTGGGTGCCGATAAAGAACACCTGCTTATGCTGGCAGTCTAGTGGTACCATTATAATCTCTATTTATTGTTAAAATTCAATTGTCACATCAACTTCGAAGTGTGTACGTCGTTTTGCGCTGTAAAATATATTTGCAAAGGTATTGACTGTGTGAATATGAAAATCAGGACTGGTATAAAACTTCCTTGTAAAGACTCTTTGTATTAGATGGTCGCTTACATGCGGTTATGAGACTACCAGTACATTTACCAAATCAAAACCGAATCGTGTTTCAAACATAAGACTATTTAGAAAGAGGAACTTTCGAACCAGTAAAAAAAGGAAAGGACTTGATATGGTGAATACGACAAAATCGGGAAAATTTCTCGGAAAAAATCGGAAAGCATGTTTGACGAAATTTTCCAATGCATTAAAAATAAAAATTCGGAAATTAAAGCTTATATATATTTTATTCGTGTCGTTTTGGGCCAAAACCTAGGAAAATCATCTGTATTTCAAATTAAGGTTTTTGATTTTGAACCGTTTTCTTTTTAAAATTTATGTACTTATATTTTTGAGGTACGGAAAGAATGCTTTCCGCAAGATTTTTGGGGCATTAAGGACTAAAGTTTTTGTTTTTAACATTGATACGAATTCGAGCATTTTCTTTTAACTTCCAATTTTTGTGCAGACTATTTTATTTTGCTCTGAAATACACAATTCAAAATGTGCTCAGGAACGACCGAATAGTGTATGCCAAGGCCAGCCGTGGCTCCAATTTGAATAATATCATTTTCCATAAATAACCAGGATGATTGTACTTTCAAAGAAAAAAATTAATTATGAAATATACTAAGCCGTTTTTGTTTTATTAAATTTTTAAATCTGAACTTCTTGCTGAGATCCCCTCTATTGTCAAATTATCCAGCCAATAAAATATGTGGAAGCTCAAAAGCAACAATTCGAAGGTAATGGTGGTTTCATTTCCCAATGGTGAGTCACTAAAGTTAAAACTGTCCACCATCCAACCAATGTTACAGAGTATGCAATTATGATTCAGGAAGTTTCCATTGTTTTTCTTGCTAACATCAAATAAATATTTAGGCTCATTTTGATTGAACCAAACAATATTGGTTTGTTAGGTTCACCAAAAATGGTTGGTTTTCACATTACAATGCTTTACATATATATTATTGCAATCTGGCGCCATATTTAACGATGGTGCACGTTTAAGTTTTTACACTTAAGTTTACTCACTTCCTAAATAACGCTGAAAATAACTGTTTCCAAAAATAACTTTGAAAATATATGTTTCAATGCTTGCATTGATTGAATACTACTTAGGATCCATTGCAACAAAACTACTTAAGATACGTGAGAAATGTCATTCTAAGTTTCCCTGCCACGAACACAACGGAAAATAATTCATTTGGTAGAACATTTCCAAGATATAAAACATGAACACAGAACACAGTGATAAAAGATGAGATTTTTTTACCCCATACTTAAAGCGCAAGATTTTGTTTAGACAAATACAATCTTGAAACATTCTTTTGTCTCTAATAAGAAATTTTCACCAAATTTTGTTCTTTAAGTTTAAAAAATTGCAACGGGCGCACTTTTCAACTATAATACCGCTCACACATACATGGATGTAATCGACGCACATTCAATAAAAATCAAAATTAGATTGTATTTTAACATAGAAGGTTTTGATTTTATAACCTATATACGTGTGAGCGATATCGCTGACATTAGTAAGGGAAATACAACAAAAGCTAAGTTAGTTTTCATTGCTCGAAACAAAAAATATAACTCGCATACCTTAGCTCAAGTGTGCAATTAGCGATAACATATTTCCCATCACTTAGCTTAGCTTAGCTGAAATGTGCAAATGGCCTATGGGTCTATAAATTTTTAACAAATGTTTTTTGGCTCAGTTTTTTATCCATCCAAAATTGGCTTTCTTTTTATTTGAAGTATACTAGAATTTTGCAAAAATATCAGTTGAAATATATAGATGAATATTTAAAATCGTTATTGAAAACTATTTTCTGCTTTTTTAAAATTCGTCTTTAAAAACACAATCTTTCGCATTATTGACAACTTAATTGACTTGAAACTAATTAAACATAACATCATAAAATTATAAAAAAATATTTTAGCCCAACAGCATTGCCAACTGAAGTTAAAAAAAGAAAGAGAATTGAAATAGAACAAACATCGTAATAAATTAAATATCCCTAATTTAAAACCAAACATAATTTTGTATAATGTGGGTTTTCCAATTAACAAAACTCAGATTAAACAACTATTACTTTGTTTATTTATATTAATATACATGTAGCAAAATAAATATTTACAATGAATATTTGTGAGTGAGAGTGACAATTTAAAAATTTATTTTTTATGTTTTAATTATAGATGAGGAAAATTTTAGAAAAACGCTAACAAGAAAAGTTACCATTAAAAACCCTAAATTATTAAAATTATCACGAAAATCAGAAAGGAAAATGAGATGAAATGACTTGAAACTTTTCTTAAACGACTATAATTATTATGTTTATTTTTAAAATTAATTTTTAAAATTTTAAGGCATTACGAAGCATAAAATACGGTTTTGTATTACTATTAACTCTATTAAAATTTAATATATATATATATATATATATATATATATATATATATATATATATATATATATATATATATATATATATATATATATATATATATATATCATATATACAGTAGTAGTAAGATAACACATGGATATAAATCTTAAAAAAACCAGTACTATTCTAGTCAATGAATTGTAAGAAACCAATTCATGATCACTAACCTGAATGACCACGATTGCTAAATCTAACTTGCTAAGTCTAAAATAGCCAAAAGTTTAAGTCTTGGAAGTATTTTTGTTTTTGAGCACAAAAAATGTTTTTTAGTAAATTTCCCACCGGTTTTACTTTGTTAATATTGATGAAATTTATAGTTGTATATTTTCCTATCCTATAGTTTTACGAACGGAGTTATCTTAAAAAAAAAGTTTCAAATATAGTTGCGTAAAAAAGAGATAGTTTTCTGCATAAAAAAATTATATCAAAGGTTAACTTTATAGTTTGATACTTTAAAATATTTTCATAATCTTTTAATCTCATAATTTTTTTAAATTTAATAATTTCCAAAAACGTTTTTTATTGGACGGCCCTATGCGAAAAAAATCATTAATTTAAATTGATTTAAAAGCTAACAATTGAATTTATGTCTTTGTGTAAATGGAAGCATTTTTACAAACTTTAAAAAACCTTTGCAAAAAACTCACAAAGTTTTTAATTGTTATTAATTAATCTAGAACTACCAGATAAACTGAAAACTTTGGTTTCTAACTGTGTACACACCTTGTGGTAGTTCGATGAAAATTTTTATCAAGTAGCTTATGATGGCCCTTTCA
Source organism: Tipula confusa (assembly GCA_963556175.1). Classification (NCBI taxonomy): domain Eukaryota; kingdom Metazoa; phylum Arthropoda; class Insecta; order Diptera; family Tipulidae; genus Tipula; species Tipula confusa. Next base: position 186,553,068 of record OY744475.1, on the reverse strand, counting down.
AAGTAGATGAATATCATCAACTGTTGCTTTGATTACTTTCGGCCTCATTGGTCCCATTTGTTGTCAATCATTGGAGTAATTTATTGACAATTAACTTTAAACAAAAAAGTGTCACAAAAATGTTAACATTATTTATAAGGGCATCAGAAAAATATTTATAAACATTTTAATTTAAGCCGTTTTAGGAAGTATTTAAAATTTATTATAAAAACTGATAAATTGTGCAATATTTAAAAAAAAAAACAATTATTTTCCCCCACCAAAAAAGTATAAAATAATGACCATGAATAATGACAACAGGGAAACTTAAACCTTGTACGTTTTACTCATAAGATGGTACAGGTTAATTTGTTAAATACGAGTATCATCAACAGTCTCATCATCTCAAACTTACAAAAAATATAAATTTCGTTAAACCAGCTGCTAGAGAATATCCAGGTGAGATCTAGATGGGGGTAGCATCAATAGGTTAGGCGTCTGATTGTCTATGGTTATGAACCATTTTCCAACGTTTTAACTATCTAAATTTAGCAAGAGTTTAGTATATCTCTACGTGGTACCACCCGGGCAACGATATATTAACGATCGCCATAACTACTAGTAGCTACTAAATGCGGAATCAAATAGCAATGATTAAAACCATTAACAATAAAACTACCCCAGGTGATATACCTATATTCAGCAAAATTCACACTCTTTGTTATTTTTCAAAAGATTAGGAAAATTGTAAGATCTCCAACGACTAAATCGTCTCAGGAAAATATTAAAATCCCTCAAATTGAGGAATTACTCATAGCTCTAGCGGAATCTAGACAAAAATTGAAGAACTTATAATGATACTATGAAATGGATGCGAAAGCACAAACAAATTCTCGAGGAAAAAGTAAAAAACTAAAAGAAAATGTAAAATTGGACTATCAAACTGATCCAGAAGATCCGAAAAATATCTTTTATACTATAATGATGAATTAGCAGCAGGAACTGAGTGGTTTCGAGTTAAGGGTCACAGAAAGAAAAGGAAGTTAAACAACACCTAAACTAAAGGAATCTAAAGAGACAAAATCAGTTAACGAAAAAAAAACAACTAAACAAGTGTCTCCACCACCATTAGTAATAATCGATGGAACGAAAGAATATAACTCTCTTTATGAGAAAATCAAAACTATTATTGCCAAAGAAAAGTTTTAAAACCAAACTTATGAATGGTAATAATGTTAAAAATAATGTGGAAGATTCTGAAATATATAAAGATCTCACTAAAACGTTAAATGAAGACAAACATGCTTGGCACAATTATGAAAATAAGCATAGAGGCTGCAGCTGTTGATTTGTAGAGAAATAAAGTCAAAAAATGAGTGGCCAAAATACACAGCACACAGAAACAATTATCAGCCTAATCGTCGCTTAAGTATCTTAACAAAAATAGTAGAAATACTGCAGTTACATCTAGTGCAGCTATAGATGGGAAATTCTCATATGCACAAATAACAGCCCGAGCAACTGGCGCAGTGGTTAACGCTGCGGTGTTTGGGATGGGAGGTACCGGGTTCGAATCGAAACGGGGAGGGTTGCAAAAGGGATTTTTCATCACCTGATCGGTGATCGGTGGTGACGATGAACACAACTATGACCCCCTGTTGGAGTGCAAAATCCATGGGCCGAACCATCACCCATGTTAGTGCAGGCTGGCTCGAGCAATGCAATGTGTAGATGGATTTAAAATGGAACCTATATTCGTGCGTCCTCGATTTGGCTGGTGACAACTTAAGGAAGGATGTTAAAAATTAACCGCGAAAGAGTTGGGAGAGCTTTGGCCCCAAAACAGATTGCAGAGTTCAGAAATAAACAAACAAACAAGTAACGGTTGAAACTTGTCAAACCCATCAAGTGATTCTAAATAAGCTTAATTTATTTGACGTGCGGTTACAACGAATTAAATATAGCAATAAGGGAGCTATCCCTAAACAAAGAAATGTGTAAATATGTAAAGATTTTATGCTGGAACGCAAATGGGCTTCAGCAATATCAGCTTGAATTACAATTAGTTCTAGATACACAAACATTGATATTTGCCTTTTATCAGGGACACATTTTACCAAAGAATCAGATATAGAAGTGCAGTCATAATGAAGGAAAATATAAACCATTTTGAAAAGGAAAAATATACCACAGATGAAATCCATCATACGACGGTTGCTATAAAAAGACAAAATATACAGTGGTAGTTACAGGCTTGTATTGACGACCAAGACAATCTCTTAGGAAAAACCGATTTAAAATTTTTTTAAACTATATGGGAAATAGGTTTATCTTCACGCAAGCGGTGATTTTTCAAGCGGGAACAATGACCAAAGAAATGAAACTACTGAGAGCAATCAAAGAAAGCAATTGTGATGCATTATCAACAGGTAAACCAACGTACTGGCCATCAAACGCAACCAAAATGCTTGATTTAATCGACTTTTTTGTAACAAAGAATATTTCAAAGCAAATACATTTCAGTGGAAGAATGCCACGAAATTATCTCAGATCACTCATCTGTCACTTTAATATTTAATAAAAACATCTTACCAAAAGAAAAAATAGCCTATCATTGTAACAAGCACACAGATTGGAACTATTTATATAGGACATTTAACAATTAGCATGGGAAAGCACTCCTATAGTTAAAGATAAATTAATAAGGCTAAACTATCGTCAAGAAATAACTGATCTACTGCGAAAAAAGAGATTAACAAGAAATAAATGGCATCAAATTAGAGCTCTCCAGGATAAAACAGTAGTAAACAATTTAACAAAAAAATTATCAAGAGAGAGAGAGAGAGATACATAAGTTTAAAAATAAATCTTTTAGTACATATCTTTCAAATATGACAAACAGGCACTTATCCGAATATTCGTTATGGATGGCAACCAAAAGTCTAAAAAGACCGATTATCCAACAGCATCCAATTAAAAAACTGGATGGGAATTGGGCAAGACAAGATAAAGAAAAAGCTGATAGGTTAGCCGAACATCTGGAAAGCATATTAAAACTTCTAAGCAGTCAACAAAGAGAAACTTCCAATGACAGTTTTAATCAATAATCAAGCAATATCGTGCCACATTTGTTGATGACACCGCTATCATGGCAGTAGAAAATAATATTGAAAATGCACTTAAACTACAAGCAAGCATCGATAATATAAACTATAAAATGGCGAATGCAACTAAATGAAAATAAATCTGCCCATGTAAAATTTACTTACAAAATAGTTTATCATCTAATACAGCCAAGTATTTAGGTATGATACTAGTCGCTAAATTACAATGAAAAGCCCATATTAAGAAGAAAAACCAAGAACTACGTTTAAAACTCAATAAATTGGATTGGCTTTAATAGGCAGACACTCCCAACCCGTGTGGACCTACGAAATACTGCTCTGGGATAGCTACAAACATAGCCACATCGAAATAATGCAAATAGTTTAAAATAAAGTTTTACGTACTACTGTAAACGCATCTTGGTATATTAGAAAAAGTAATCTCCAAAAGGTCTTGAAGACTGAGTCAGTTCCAAGACAAATACAAAATTGTGCAAAAACACACCAAGTCAGGCTACAAACACATACTAATGTAGAGGCATTACTGTACTTAAACGTACTTAGCCTTTCGAATTAATTGAGTAAACCATAAGATGTAAGCTAGAATAAAATTACTCATTGGTCCTCATATAAGACTAGATTGTAATACTATGTATTGGTAATATTGTAATAATTCTTCTAATACAAAAAATATAAAAATAAAAAGTATATCCAAAGAAACAATTGAGAGATACTCTGGTTCGGATCAAGTTTAAAAAATGTTGGTGCGTTTAAGGCCGCAAAAGATTGTATCACACATCTTTTATATGTTTAAACGAGTTGGAAAATTAAATGTTAAAACCACTGATTGTAAATCAGGACTACGATAAATGAAATTTTGTAAGTAAATTTTCTCGAAATGTTTCAATGGCGCAATTTATTTATAAAGACTTACAATTCTGTTAAATATATAAAGATAAAGTTTTGCCGAAATTTGGGACTGTGATCTCTGTAGTATAGTAAAAATTGATACATAAATAATTCTAATTTCGGATTGTTTCCCTTTTTAACCTGCAAAATTTAACGTGCTCAAATAAATCCCACCCTGTTTGTATGTTTGTATATAAACATTTAGGTTTTCCTTTAAGTTCTATAACAAAAAATTATTTTAACGTTCAAAACAATCCCAAATATACCATTTTCATATCATAAAAATGTTTTGGAGGAAAATAGCATTTTCAAGGTATATAAATAAATATATGCACATACATATAAATATTATAATATAATAATGATAATACTAAAAAAAAAAGAAAATTCCATATCACTTTGCACCCCCATTTAAAAATTCTTTATTATACACTAAAGTATTACTACTAAATTTTTTGTACTGTGATTTTCATTTTATTTTTAACTTTTTGTTGTTATATCCTTGAATACATCAAAAATAAAAATTATAGCATATCATTGCAGATTTTTACAAGAAGCACATAACAAAAAAAAAAATAAATTCTTACGGCTTTTTTTTTGTTATTTTCTTTTCGTAAACATATTAGCCGAAAATAAAAGCAAAAAATGAAGAAAAACTTTTTCGTTTTTCATTTCGACAATACAAAAATGTATAATTTTCTACTTTTATTTTTCGGATCTGTTTTGTTATAATAACAATAAAAAGAACGAAAAAATATTATACATATTATAATGATAGTGATAGTAAAGTTTTACAGATGAGGTGGAAAAATTTAAGATTTTCATTTTGTTGTATATACTTTAAATATATATATTATGTATGTATATGTGTTTGGGTATAAGTAAAACGAAGGAAATCGTCTAATGACACTTTCTTCCGTTTCGTAGATATATATATATATATATATATATATATATATATATATATATATATATATATATATATATATATATATATATATATATATATATATATATATATATATATATATATATATATATATATATATATATATATATATAATGTATATATCCTTTTAAGTTTTTTTTTATTAAACTAAAGTTAATTGTAGCGCATTCTTACCAAAGTACATTGCATACAATGTTCATGTGCACAGTATGTATAGTACAATAGCGACTTACCTGAAATGAGAAAAATAAAAATTACATTTTAATTTTAATGATTACAGAAAATGATTTATTTTGGTTTTATTATAAGATTGCTATTATATTACTTAAAGCTTTAAAATATAGATTAAAATATAATTACATGTGGTCTTATATATTATTATTATTATTATTATTAAACTAAATGCAATCTGTGCTTTTTCATGGTTGTTATATTTTGTCTTTATGTGTATAGGTATTGTATGTTTAACCTTAATATGTTGTAAATGTGCGATGTTTTCGTTTATCACGCTATCGAATATAAGACATGTACAGCAAACATATAAAATCGAAACCTTATTGTTGGGAGAAGTTTTACAAAATTAACAACATTACATAAATCGGTGAGCAGGCTAATAAATGGAAAGACATGTGAGGTCTAAATATTAATTTTATTTAGGTATCTTTAATTGAAAGATCATCTTTATATATATATATATATATATATATATATATATATATATATATATATATATATATATATATATATATATATATATATATATATATATATATATATATATATATATATAAAGTAGAATAACTTCACTTCCACAAGATTCATGCCATAAGTGCCCCTCCGGAAATTATAAAATTTTTAGAAACCACCAAGGAGTCTAGTCTGTGAGAATATATTCTATTCTGTTTCTCTTTTTAATCTATCTTGAATCCCGCTGTGGATTTAAAATTACAACTCCCATTTTTATTTGCACTAGCGACCTATAACTTTTTTGATTGATGACTCATAGCATCTTCATTTTATGTAAATCTCTAAAATTCAACAAACAGTCAGTTTTTTTAACAGAAACTTATTAACCCACTAATTGAATTTCTCCCTCCAATCTGCAAATTATCTTTCCATATAATACAAACTTTCCCATTACACATTTTTCAAAGGAAGCCTGCGCTTAAATGAACCGGAAATAGTTTTCCTGAAACTACATAATCACATGCTTGGAAAAACTTTTCCAAGTACTCCATAAAAAATTTAACGTAAATCCATAAAAATGTCTAAAGGTGTTAAATCACACGCGATTTAGACGGACAATCCTGTCAGGACCATTTCTGGATATAACACGTTCATCGCATTTAGATTTCAATAAGTCGATTGTTACACCCGCTGTGTGGGATGTCGTACCGTATTGAAACCACATATCATTATTGTCTAGCTCATGCAATTGACCAAAGAAATAACGTTGCAACAAGTCTCTGAAGCGACGGTCATTTTCATAAACGAAAAAAAAATGATCCAACGATACCACCAGCATGAAAACTACACAATACAGTTATTTTTTGTTGATGAAGTGGTATTTCTTGAAGCAGATAAGGGGCGGATCAATAACGCATATTCTGTTTGTTGACGAATCCATTTAGCTAAAAATGTTTTTCTCCAAATATTGGAGTTAACGTTCTTAAAGTGGCAGTCACAAACTCGGAATTTTTTTAGTAAATTTTAAATATTTGTAAACGTTGTGTAATTCGTGTACTTCACCATGGTGTATTGTCTTTACTGAATGTTTAACACAAACAGTTTAGTTATTTGTTAAAGAGTGCGTTTACAGTCAAAGTTCAAAGTTGCTAAGTCCCAAATAGAAAAACCTGCAAATATATATATATATATATATATATATATATATATATATATATATATATATATATATATATATATATATATAAATATATAAATATATATATATATATATATATATATATATATATATATATATATATATATATATATATATATATATATATATATATATATATATATCAGCGTTCTGCCGAAAGTTTACAAATAGTGGTTTTGTTTGTTGTTTACGATGTAAACAAATAAACTACTTTATGTAAAAAAAGTATTTTTCTTTGTGTAAACATCGTAAACAAGGTAAACATCATAATATGCTATGAGATATAGACCAAAAACTTTCCATACCGAGTATCTAAATATTTATTTATTTATTTAGTTTTCAACAATTTAGCATGATCACTTGTAGTCCATCTTGAGCAGGTGCTTATCCATAATGAGTCATAAAGGTGGAATAATCACAAAATTCTCTTGTCGCTTTCATCCTCCGATAAAATTTTATTGAGGTAGAAAATTTTTAGAAACAACATTTCCCTGCATTTGTAAGACTTAACATTTTTCGTATCTTTTTCGATTTTTATAGAGCACTGTATTCGTTATACGAACCTCTTGCGTACGTGAATTTGAATCACCATCAACTTCACATAAATTGGACTTCAACGTGGTAAGAAAGTATCATAACAATATTAAGTCGTTAGGCAGACCATCTTTGACGTTCGCCAATTCGTAACAAGTGGTTCAAAAGGTGAAAACTATTAATTCAAAAGGAAAACTTCCTAACATTTCTTTGAATTTTTAAATTCGTGTTTTTATTTTTTATTAAACAACATAATAATCTTTTTTTGATGTAAGTTGGTTAAACTCTAAAATTCTTTGTAGAGATAAACTCTCAATGATGAGTTCTTCAACCATAAAAAAATGTCAATAACTTCAAAATCAAGTACTATATTCGCTTCGCGCTCCTGAATCTACCAAATTAAATGTTCACATTGCCAGGACACTTATATATCGGCCAGGTTTCAAGAGAGCAAAAGATTTAAAACACATAAAAAAGTGAACTGAGATTTTTTCTTCCTTTTTTAAAAGTATATCATCGAATTCAGGATTAAAGAAATGAGTAAAAAATTCGTAAATGTTGAGCTTCATTTTTTATGACGATAGCATTTTATTATTTTCCTATAGGCAGGTCTTTTAAAGACCCTTTTTAAGGTGAATAAATACATTTTTTACAGTGATCAGATTCTATGACCGCAAAAGGAAATTTTTTTAATGTAAACAAGAAAGAGAGTGCAAATGTAACTGTAATAAAACATACTTAAATAATTATAATAAAATATAATATATTGACTTTATGTACATGGACAATGAAACGTTTCCTTTTTATTATCCACTGATCATCCTTTTTTTATTGAATTGTTTACATTGTTTACATTGTTTACATTTGTTTACATACATATCAGTTGATTCCACTTTTTTACGATCAAATTGTAAACAATGTGTGCTTACTTGTAAACAGTTATCGCCATATATAATATTATATATATATATATATATATATATATATATATATATATATATATATATATATATATATATATATATATATATTATATATAAATATATATATATATATATATATATATATATATATATATATATATATATATATATATATCTATATATATATATATATATATATATATATATATATATATATATATATATATATATATATATATATATATTTACATATATATATATATATATATATATATATATATATATATATATATATATAATATTTATTTATATTTATATTATATTGCAAGTTATTTAAGCTTTTGAAATGAATTTATATAATTTACAAGGCAGTTGTACATCGACCACGTTGAAACTAAAACGAATTTAAGGTTCTGTTCCTCTTAACCATAAATCACTATTTTTCCTTTACGCCATCTTTTTAACCTTCCAACACTGATTATTCTAGTTACTAGCATTTTTTACTCGATTGAAGTTTAATTTTATTAACAGAACTATTATCAAGCAAATGTGTAAGTTATTCAATTGCTTTTAATTTATCGCTCTCGAATGATTAACATTTGATGGCTATTTAGCGTTATTATTCGTTTACTTCAAATTGGAAGTTCAATTCCAAAATCTAATTGATAAAATCAAAGAATTGAATTGGGCATAAAACCGGTCTTTGCTGAACATCTGTCTA
>OY744475.1:186481550-186543864 GCA_963556175.1 Tipula confusa | reverse complement strand
TTCAATGAATTAATTTCAGTAATGAAATAAGAATTTTTAATTAAATTTTATGATAAACATCCAAATTTTTGTGAATTTAATAAAGTCTGAGGTTAATAAAATAGGATTTATAAATGACTATTTATTAACATCAGACTTTGTTAAATTCACAAAAATTTTAATGTTTGTCATACAATTTTTTTTATCATATATTAGTTATAACGGTTTTCAATGTTATATACTGGTATGGGCATTATATGTACATATTCCAACAATGTGATCATAAACATCTTTAAATTATCACCAAAATAGAGTAAAGCGAGATATTTGGGACTGCGTTGACTAGGGAGTTTGTCACTATTAAAAATTAATTATACGTAACTAAAGCACCTACACTTAGATAAATAACACCTACTGTACCATAATAAAAACACTTAAAACAAACAAGAACGATTATTTATTTAATGTATCATTTGTATGACTTTTCCCTCAATAATATATATATTAAAATAAAATAGAAAAATATAAATTAGATATATTAGATATATTAGATATATTAGATATATTAGCTATATTAGATATATTAGATATATTAGATATATTAGATATATTAGATATATTAGATATATTAGATATATTAGATATATTAGATATATTAGATATATTAGATATATTAGATGTATTAGATATATTAGATATATTAGATATATTAGATATATTAGATATATTAGATATATTAGATATATTAGATATATTAGATATATTAGATATATTAGATATATTAGATGTATTAGATATATTAGATATATTAGATATATTAGATATATTAGATATATTAGATATATTAGATATATTAGATATATTAGATATATTAGATATATTAGATATAATAGAATAGTTGAACATAATCAACTATATCGCAAGTCAAAAGGACCTGCAATTATCAATAAATGTTTTGTGATATTCATAGACAAGCAAAATCAATTTATATAGACTGTTGTGAAAATCACAACACTTTTAATGTTAATTACAAATTGTTTTATGAATAACTTGTGCAGCTTTAATGATAAACACAATTTTCTTTTAAATTCACTAAAGGCATTGTAATATTCACTAAAAAATTTACAGTAAAATAAAAAATACTGTTTTATTTGGCAAAGCGTCTTTTTGATTAAAATTGTTGCTTTGCTAGCCAATTCACGTCACCAGTTCGACTGATAATGCAGCCATCGAATTTTTGACCGTAACGGTTGCACCGGCCTCATCTTTGAAGAAATACGGCCCAAATGCCGCCACGCCACAAGCCGGAGAAAGATAAACAGAAACTGAAGCTAAAACAGAACAGAAAATTTTTGTTTTTGTATTAAATTTGGTTTCTGTTTGCGTTGTTAGTTCAGAAACACAAAACATTTTCTGTTAAAATTTTTACTATTCTGTAAAATTTCATTTCATTTGTATAGTGCGCGTGCACCGACTGTTTTATTTTATTTATTATGAACAAAACAATAGAAATATATAGTGACGAGAATTGTATAAAGAAATTTGTCGAATGGTGGCGTATAATAGAGCAGAGCAGTAATTTGAAGATGATTTATTTTTTTCTGACTGGAAAGTAAAAAAAAAGTCCACACGTGTTGTTCAGACATCGGTGTATGAACGATTTGTCACTTTGCGGTCACAAAATTTTTATTTCGTATACATTAAATAGACTTTCATGATTTTTCACAAAATCTATTATTTTTTCCTCCTCTTAAAACGAAAATGTTGATTGTTTCTGTTTTGTTGCTAAGCAGTCATTTTCTATCGGTAAATTCTGTTGTTGATTCTGTTTCTGTTGCAAATGTACTGAAATCTGTTTCTGTTTCTGGTTCTTGTCACTCCAAGCACAGATATAAAATACATTAAAATTAACGGTTATTTTATAATAGATATATTAAATCTGTGCAAGGCTTAAGAGGCAAAAAATTCTTCGACAAAGTTTCGCATATAAGATTATAATGATATTAAGTTAAACACTTTTATTGAATGAATGCCATATAGTTACTGAAAACCAAAATTTTTTAAATACAATACTTGATCAATAGAAATGAGCAAGTTTCACACACATACACGCAGGTTTAGGTCTGATTTAACAGTAGTATCTTACAAACAATCTAATAAGTTGTATCTAATCTAACGATCTAACAAACGCACTTTTCCTCCAATAGCATTAAACCATAGATAAAAAATGTAGATTTCTCATTTTCGCAATTAAAATAAAAAAATCAAACTTCCGATATTTCCAATTTCACCGTTGTATTTGTGATTTTATATTATTCGGTAGTATAAAATAAAAGAAAGCAAACAAAATACAATGAAAGAACACTTGTGTAGGTGTAAATAAAAAAAAAATAAAAAAATGAATTCAAAAATTACGAGTACATGAAATGAGAAATCTATTTTGTTTATCTATGATTAAGCGGTGTGACTATATTTTATAGCAATCCAATATTAGATACTTAGGCTTAGCTTGCTCTGAACAGAAGTTGATATAGAAGCAAAGTATAATCAAATAAAATCCAAATTTGTTAAGATGTATTGTAGGCCACATCAAATCAAGTTTGTAAGAATTGTTAATATATTTTAAAGAAAGATTTAAGAAGTAAGTCTTAAAGTCTACCTATGGTGGCTGTATTACCTGCGCCCGGCGCCAGGTTCTAAGCAAGCCATTTATCAAAGGAAATAAAATTGAATATTCATATAGGGAGAAAAGAAGACTTTACGTCATGTGGACCGAAATAAACAAAATCTATAGGATTGTTGATGCGCGGACAACGATTCCATTAGCTCTTATTAATAGATTATTTTCTTTAAATATATATATATATATATATATATATATATATATATATATATATATATATATATATATATATATATATGATTTTTTTTTTTCTAATTTATATAAATAAAGTGTTGCGATATATATCTCAATTTATTGGATTGATTTTTGATATTTTCAAGCATCGAATTTATATTCAATGCACGAGCCATCTCAATTTTCCTAAATTGTAAAATAATTTGTCTAGAATTCGTATATAACAAAAAAAAAATCAACCACTAAAACTCTCTTAATGTACTTTCAAAAAAATAAAATCTATAAATTTCGATTTTTATTTTATTTTGAGAATCTTTTAAAGAATTTTGTATTTTAACGATTACATAAGTGTTGCAAAGTCATTGACAAATCATTTATTTTACTATATAGACATTTTACTTTTTTGTATATATATATTATATCCATTCCCAGCTACAAGAAAATGGGAAACTTAAAAAAAATGTTTATCTACAAAATTTTTTTTAAGATGTATAAAAGCTTCATTGTACTGCAACAAAAAAAAAATCTATATACACAGATCTTAAGAATAAAAATAAATTTTAAGATATCTGATCTTTAATCACTGTAATATTATGTGTGTGTGTGTGCATGTGTAAAAAAAACATAAAAATACGTATATGCACGAGATAACAGCTTTATGGCTTTTGAATTTTTTAAGGAAGTAATTTTATTAACACCGATCGACAAACAAATTCATTCAGGATGTCTAATGATCTTGAAATGTATTCTAATTAATCACGCGGCAACAAAAAATAACGCTATATCTAAGCTCGCACCCAAAATCGTAACGATGGGAAATAATGTGCGAGAAGCAAACAATGATTTCGACACAAAACATTTTCCTATTAAATTTTCAATGTTTGCCGCTCTGTAGAGGGTAGGTAGGTACATAGTGTATTTTATGTTCTATTTTTATATTTTCGTAAGCAAATATTTATCGTATCGATTTGTGTTAAGTGATTGTTTGTTTTGTATACAATCTTAATTTGGTTTATTTAATTTCTGGTTTTCTCTACATCTCCGAGTACCGTTAAGATTAAATTTAATATTGAATCGTGGTAAATGGATAATATACATAAATCAAAAATTAAGAAACCATATATTAAAAATTTAATTTCGTTTAGTTTAAACAGATTAAAGTATAATTAGAAAATTGGTATGTATATATGTATGTATATGTGTATAAGATTACTGTCGTTTTGCTAATCTAATTTTCTTCATTCAATATCAATAACTATAAATAAACATTTTCATGGTATGCTTCTTCGTCATTTTCTTAATTCTAAAACTATTTTCCTGTCTCCTTGAGACTATATACACACACACACACATTTTGGTCTGTTTAACTTTCGAAAGATAAAAATGAAAAAATTAAATATTTAAACATTATTTAAGCAACAGCAAAAAACCGTAGTAAGAAAATTTCTAATTTGTGTATTAAAGAAAAATAGCACACACACATATATACATACAAACTGGTAAACGAAAATTGGTAAAATATTCAACCATAAGAAATTTTAAGTAACAAAAGAAAAACAAAACGGATATAATCATGAAATTACATAAAAGTAGGGATAAAAGAAAAACATACACGAAAATTTGTAGAAAATCAAGGAAAAATCATATTTCTTCGTTTTATGATTTTCATTTTTTTATATTTTTCGTTCATAATATTATGACAAGGTATGTTATGGTATATACGAAGATGAGAGTTTATATAACATATATGACTTGATATAATGTAAAACTTTCACATCATAAGAATTTTTGCTGCTTTAGTTTTTATTGTATTTCTGTTGTTTTATGATTTATGCACGTCTAGTTTACAAGATATTCGTACAGTATTTTTTTTCGTACTTCTTGTGTTCTACCAAAAAACACCACCATATATATATAACTAACTACTTATGTACGAAAGCTCACAAAAAAAAATCGAATGAAAGTAGAAATAAGACATAAAATGAAAAACTTATTAAAAAAAAAATCAGAACATTTTGCTCTCTAAATAAAACATTAGGGAAAAACTGGATGGATGATATATATGCTGTGTAACATGAAACAATACAAATATGGTGGTTTAGTTTACACATTTTTTTGGTGATTTGGAAAAGGATTACACGATGGGATCTTTTTGGGATTGATGTTTACACTGTAAACAATATTCGTTTTGGTAAATTGAAATTTTGACGGTATAATGGAAAGTCTCTGATTTTCTGATAGACGGAATATTATATCTCGGTGGGTGGTTTTATTGGTTGTTATACTCAATCATTCATGTTTTGTTGCGAGCCATTTTACGATTGGTAAGCGATTGCAAAATGTTTACATATTAAAATTGAATTTGAAATTTGTTTGGAAACTAATTGATGGTCAGAATGTATTTAGCAAGGAAATTTTCCACTTTGCTATATTCAGATTTTAAAAAAATAGTACGTGCATGAATAAAGGCCGAAACATTTGAGGATATTATTTGAGGATATTGGCAGTACTAGCCAAACTATAGGACTATTTCACATACTGTGTCAGAAAGTACCAAAATAAATCGAAAGTGGAGGTATCCTGAAAAGGTTTTAGTTAGGCTGGAAATCAGCAAAAAGCCATTAGTGATACCATGTTTTTCAAAAAAAGGACTTGAACAAGTACTTTTATACTATTCTATATATAATGCAAGTCCTCAAATTACGCAAACGATAATTTAGCTGATATGAGCTAGAAGCATATCGAATATATAACAAACGACATATCAAATATTTTTTATCAGCGGCCGCACAATAGATGCAAAGCCAAAATAATTTAAACTTTTAAAAGCAAAGCAATTATTTTAAGTGCAAGGCATTTATAAAAAGACCAAAAATAACTAAAAATGATTGCGTCCAGTAGAGTGCTCCTGAATGTCAGAAAGCCCAACCAACATTTATAAAAACATAGACCTTCCTCTAAAATATAAATACATCTAACTTGGATTTTTGTGGTTAGTATCTGATTAATCACGAACATAAAGAACCCAAGTCATTGACTTATTAAAACAATGAAAGTTTTTAAACTGCGTTAGAAAATGTTTGCTGTTAGTGAGACTAATAAATAAAAATATCTTAAAAATACTTGAGTGATGGGACGTTTAAAACATACCCTCCCCTTTTTAGCTATGAACCATTTTGGTTTATATAGTACATTGTATACAAAGTAATAAGTCAATTTCATTAGTTTTTGCTTTACTGCTGGAAAAAAATTAGAATATGTTTTCAAACCATCATAGGTCCTTCTTAATATAGAACTGGCTTCAATAAATGTTTTTAAAATGGTATTTCCTGAAGCATATATAAGAACGTGCTTCTTCCACTTTAAACAAGCATTTTATCGTAATATAGCAAAAAAGGACATGAAAAAGTCCTACGATACCGATAGCAGCTTCGCTATTAAAATACACATGCTAGTAGCTCAGGCTTATGTTAAAAAAGATGACGTTTCTTTTACACATAAAATGTTAGTAGTAACAATGCCAGAGGAACTAGAAACCAAGTTTTTAATAATTTGAATCAATTTCCTTGGTAGATATCTAAGATCTAAAAGGAAACACTATTAATGTCAATTGTCTTAATAAAGATTGGAACAACTTCAACAATATTAGTTAGAATAATCACTTGGAAAGATTGTATCATATGGGTAATGCGATCCATTTTTTTTAAATAATTAGCCATCAGTCACGAGTCTCAATTTTGATTTTAGATCTTTTCTCTCATTGTGTTTCGGTTATTCGAAAATTTCAATTTCAAATTTAAAAGTTTAAATGTTTAAATACTATTTTAGAATGGTTAATAAACCAGCTCTTGGCAAAAGAGAATTTTTAAAATTTTTTTTTGCTTTAAAGCCCAAAATTTATATAAAACGAGTTATAAATACGTTACGAAACGTTGGAGTTCAACGAATGACAAAATGTGCCTCAACGTTACCTCACAAGTCTCATGCTGCCCGGGTTAAGGTAAAAACTAAATCTGTTCCAATTTTCTACGAACCAAGAAAAAATCAATTTTCTATTTGGAACATTCCCCGACACGGGGAATTCAAAAAGGATGGCTGCGAAGGATGATATGCAAATGGTTTTAGACAAATTGTTCTTAGACAAATTTTTTTAGGAAAATTATATTAGTTAAAAAATCCATTTCCCCGAGTAATTACATTATATGACTGTGTAATACATATACTGTGCATGTGTAATTACATAATTTGTTTTTTCAGTTTAACGATTTTTCCATTTGATTTTAGTGTTAACTATATTTTTTTAATAGGGACATACATTTTAGATTTCTGTGTGTTTTGATAAATGCATATCAATTGGAATCTTATAATTACTATAATGACTTATTTTTTTATTTTAACTATTATTTCATATAATATTCGTGCTAAGTTATATTTTTGAAGCTAATTTGTGTACATTTTGAAGATTTGTGTTAGTGGCGAGTATTGTTAGTTGGTGATTTAACTATTATTTTTTTAATTGACTCACCAATTGTTTCTCAATTGACTTTTTATACTTATAATGTCGTTTTTTGTCAGTTTAATCGTTATATCATTTGATTTTTGGGTTTAATCATTTTTTTAATCTGTAATTTTTATATTTATATAAAAATATTGTTTGATCTCTCATTTTTTTTTTTAAATTTCTAACATTACATAGTGACCATTGTGTTTTCTGGTGGCTTAGATAGGAGTTTACATGGACTTATTATTGTTTATTTTAGATCTAAATTGTTTATTGTATATGCATATTATTAAAGAATTTTAATTTTTTCAGAGCTGTATTTTTTTTTATTATACATAATGTTGCAATATGCATGGCGCTATAAGGTAGATGAGCTTAGAGATTAGGCCTACAGTCTCATCAATTAATCAGTCAATAAATAATGGTGTGTATGTAATTTGAAAATATAGTAATATTAATTCTTTGGGATTCTGAAAAAATGAATCGATAAATGTATTTAAATTAGATTTTCTTAATTACAATGATGCATTTGGTCTGTTTAACGGTTATTTCATTTAATTCTCGTGTTAATTATTATTTTTTTATTCTGAAAATTGATATACATTTTCGAGTTCTGTGTGTTTAAAATGTATATCAATTTTATTGTTTTGCAATTTCAATGAAGTATTTTGTAAATTTAACTGTTAGTTTATTTAATCTTCGGGCTAAGTAAATTTAACGGTTATTGAATTTAATTTTAGTGCATTTTGTTTTTGAATCTGTATTTATTGTTCTAATTTGAAAGTTTTGTGTGGGTTAAGAGTGTTGGTGGGTCATTCAGCAGTCATTTTTTGGATGGACTCGCTAAATGTATATCAATTGGCTTTTCTGGTAATTACAATGACTGTTTTTGCCAGTTTAACGGTTATTTCATTTAACTTTCGTGTTAAGTATTTTTTTTAATTCTGAAATAATTTTAGAGTGTATATTGATAAAAATGTATAAATTAGATTTTCTTTTACTTACAATGACGTATTTAGTCAGTTTAACGGTTATATCAATATTTTAGTGTTGATAATTTTTTTTGAATCTCTAATTTGTGTACATTTCGAAATTTTTGTGTGTTAAGAGGGTTAGTGGATCATTGGACAATTTTATTGACTCTCCTATTCAACATCAATAGTTTTTTTTAATATAGTTAAATTTTTTTTCAGTTTAACGGTTAAAAATTAAATAATATTTTCATTTTATATGTAATTTATATACATTTCAGAATTTTTTTCTTATAAAAGTTCGGACTGGTTTTGTTTAATCAAAAATGACACGATTGCGCAATTTGCGAAAAAAGCAATATTCTTTATAAAACAGTTTGATTAGACTCTTTCAAACCTCTAAGAATAAAGATTTTATAGAGAATATTAAAAACTGTTCCGAATTCCTGACGAACGCTAAAGTTTTTATTTCTTGTCTATTTAAAATGTTACTCAAATTTGGCCTGTCTTGCATACAAAATTGGTAAATCAAACATTGATACTTCTAAGAATATAGGTGTTGTAGATTATACTAACCTAAATTTTCCATGAATCAAACCTATTTTAGTCAGCTGACATCATTATAATGTACCGCAAACCTACTTGTTGCTATATAATACTTTTTGTTAATATATCAAACATTTGAATAGGCGAGATAACAACAAAGTTTAGTTTTCCTGGGCAGTAAACACCTAAAAACTGTCTTATTAACTTTAAAACGTTTAACAAATTATTGCGGTGACCCTTTAAAAGTCCATTTTTAAAAAAATGATATATGATACTTTTTTTCTGAAAATCGAAGGCTGCAGTAAATCCTCCTTTGAATTTAGAAATAATATAATGAATTTACATGAGAGCAGTAATATTATGATAATTAAACATAAAGTTCTAATAATAGATGTACCTATTAGAATGAGTCGATCCTGTTCAAAATTAGGACACAAATAATTTTAGTAGTAATATTTACATTGATCGTCTCTATCATGATTTAAACAAATTGATTGTCTTTTGTGTGAAGGCAATTTTGATTATTCTGATAAAAAACTAAAAATTGAGGATGAAAGTGATTCATTTTAAAACTAAAATCACCATCATAAACCTTAAAAATTCAAGATAATCATCGAAGGACCAATGGTGGTGATATATCAATTTTAAACCCTAAGTTATCAATTCAATGCATTTTGAATTAAAAATAAATTAAAAAACTGCGGAATATTGATTGGCTAAGCGATTAAAATAAAGAGTTTAATGAAGTTTTAAAGAAACAATCATCATGAGTTAATTC
Organism: Tipula confusa; assembly: GCA_963556175.1. NCBI lineage: Eukaryota > Metazoa > Arthropoda > Insecta > Diptera > Tipulidae > Tipula > Tipula confusa. The sequence continues at coordinate 186,534,232 of OY744475.1, read as the reverse complement.
AACTCAATTAAAATCTTTCGAAAGATTTTACTGTTACATAATTTAAACGCTGTAGTAGATAGTGACATTCGGAAAAAGAGTCATGCGCATGATAAATAGCAAGGTTTTTGACACTTACAGTTTACTCTTCAAATTTGGTATTGATTTTTATTTCTAAATCCCTTAAACTGACGTATTAAATGCTTCAAAAGCTCGTTTACGTATTTCAAATTCTATAGATAAAAGCGGGTAAGTATAAACTGAAAAGTGTGTGGAAAGGAATTTTTTGGGAGGACCCATACTACAAGGATTGGGTTTACCATGGCCATGCAGAGCTAAAGAAGGGAAAATTATAAAAAGTTAGAAAATTGATGATGGTTAGATTTCTGAAATCATTCAAATTATTCCAAAAATCGTTTTCTAAGAATTGGTTTTGCCTAAACATTAAAATTTTCTCTCAATCTCCTAACTGTTTCTCCGCATCATTTTGAAAAGGACCTCTACTTAGTTGTTTGTGTGTTTTGCGAAAAAAATAGCATTATAATTGTCAGGCTTTGTTTAATTTCAGGAAAGGTCAATTCCTTTACAAATTCCTTTGGAGCACCAAATTATTTTTTTATAATCAGTATTTATAATTAACTATTAGCAGTATGACGATGAAAGCTGGAATCTTGTTATTTGGGTCTTCTACAGGCAATTTGTTTCCATTTTTACGGAAATTAATGTTTTTGGTAGATCATTTATAAAGGGTTACCCAATAAGAAGTATCATTTTGAATAGCCTGCTATCTATTTTAAAGCTGTCATCTTTTGACATTTGATAAGTAAAAACTACGCCATTTTCAAAAATGGGATAAAACACGCTTCAACAACGCATTAAAATGGTTAAAATTCACTACTAAAATAGTAAAAATTTTGCAGTCACAGTTCGCCAAACTAAAACACTTTTTAGCCGTCGTGAAGCACTTTGTCGGCTGGCAATAGTGAAGCTAGTGGAAAAATTTGAGCTGTTGGGACAAGTTAGTGATGTAAAGAATCGAAACCGTGTGCGCCGCTCAAGAGCAACTGAGAATATTGCGGGTTGAAGAACACCCTTGTTTGTCGATGTATCATCGAATTCGACATTCCACAAACGACATTACACCGAATTTTGCATAAAGACTTAGGTCTTAAGGTTTTTAAAGTTCGATTCACACAAGAACTCAAGCCTAAAAAAATTTTCCTGACCGTGTTATTTCTCGAAGAGGTGATTACAATTGCCCACCAAAATCTAGTGATTTAACACCTTTAGCATTTTTTCTTTGAGATCACGTAAAAGATAAGGTCTATGCCAATGCTCCACAATCGATTCAATATCTTAAAGATGGAAATCGCGAAGTTCTCGAGCACATGCAGCCGCCAATGTGCGAATTGGTCATAGAAAATTTCTTGTTTTTTTAATATCAAAAGGAAACCTCTTATTGCAAAAGCCATTATTATGGTTACAACTTCAACCTAACTAGTCAGGTTCAACTAAATTTGCAGAAAAGTTCATTTGCATATTCGAGCATCGAGTGACGACTAGCGGCGTTCAACAATAACTATTTAGGATGACTTAAGTAAGAATTTTGGTCTTCTGGTTCCAATCAATTTAATTCTTCTTCCATTACATTATCCTTATCTACTTGAAACCTTGTCTCACTCTTAAATGTACATTAAATAATAATAGTTTTATCGTCTTTTGGGGCTCCACTGCTAAAACAGGTAAAATACATATAGCCGGTATTGACAGTGCGAATATTATCATGTAAATACTAGAGGCATTGCAAAAATTATATCATAAATAAACTAAACAGTAATTACGATAAACTCCTTACCCATAAACAATAAAACATAAATACATAATTAATTTCGATTTAAAATGTACACTTGCGATTTAGTCAACCAAATAAAAAAAATTCTAAATTTTAAATCTATAATCAATTTATTAAAAAATAATAAAAAATTTCAATTTACTTAACATTAAATAAACAATTCATTTGTTAGGAATTATGTTTAGAAAAAAACATAAAACAAAAAAAAAAAAATACCTAAATCAATTTATCATTGTCAACCCCGGGCTTAATTTGAAGCGCAGCAGCAGAATAAAATACCAACAATACAAAAAATTATGTGTCTCTGTAATAATGTATTAATAATTTACCTGTTATTTAATTTTCGTTTGGCACAGTTAAAATCTAAAACCAATTTTCTTAAAGATTGGGGAAAATTATCCAGCAAAAAAAAAAAAAAGTTTGTTTACTCTATTTTGCCTAATGATCATGTATTTTCTTAATAAATTCTTTTATTGTATTGTGTTTGAGTTCCTCTTCTCCGGTAAATAACCAAAATTCTCGTCTAAATTCATTATTTAAATTTTATTTATTCTAGAGACTGTCAACTAAATTAATTTGAAATCAATTTTCTTCGACATTTTCAGTTTTTTTTTTCTATTTTCCTCAGTGAAATTGTATAATTTTAAGGAACCGACATCATTTATTATTTTATGTACATCCTCGTCGTCGTCTCTCATTTAGAAATAAATTTTACTGTAACATTTTCTAGATTTATCATTTTTGTGTGTGTGGCATTACATCGAAATTGAAATGTTTATGTTTAATGGTTTTTTATTAGCTGATTCATTTGAATTAATTCATTTTAATTTAATGTAATAATAATACAAAATAATGGCGGGTGTAACTCGTATATAAATTAATCGAAAATCGAATAACGTTTATTTAACATCCGGATTATTGACGAATTTCGTAATTTATCACAATTTTATTAATCTGCGGGATTGGGTGTTTGGTTAAACATTTTTTATTAGATTGGCATACACATACTTGTCGCAAAGTGGATATTTAGTAGACACTTTAGATTTCAAAAGGAACTGAAGAGTTAAAAGTGGGTTTTCATTATTTAGATAGTTTCGTAAATTCTTCTATTTTGACATTAAATTCTATAGATTTTTCTAATTCTTTTTTTATGGCCTACTGAGGTCATTGTTAAAATTTTATAATTAGGGCTCTATGCCTTATCAAATCAAAGGCTTTTTTAAACATTTTTGTAACCCTGCCAACAGATTTGCGATGAAAATCCTTTTTTGATTACAATTATAATTTACAATTTAGCTTTGACAAGCTTTTTAAAAGTACGTTTGGAAATATTGAAAACAAACACATCAAAATTTTCATTAAATTGGACAAATAGCCGAGATCGGAGCGTTATATGCATAATTAGATTTAGATGTCGGCAAATATATAAAATTCCTGACGCGAGCAGGTTTGCAGGGCACATGACTATCAATATTTGCAAGTAGTTCAGGAAAGTCATTAGAACTGTTCTGCAAATCAGCGATGAATGTTGAAGCAGCACATCTACGTCTTACCAGTAATGAATCCAAATCGACAATTCTACAGCGTTCGCCGTAGGATGGCAAATTCTTTTTATTCAGCCACATTGGAAGGTTCGGATCAAATGGCCAATTCTGTTTATGAAGGTGGTAAATAACAAATTTCTTCTGAATCCGTTCAATTCTATCAATATAAATATTAATCCCAAATAATCGACGCATATTCCAAATTAGACCGAAAAATAGAACAATACAAAGTGTTAATTGATTGTGGGTTATGAAAATCCTTTGTGATACGACGTATGAAGCCAAGTAGAGAACTAGACTTAGCCACGATCAAATCAATATGGTCACGAAAATTTAATTGATGGTCCAAGGCAACACTCAAATCTTTGAATGTTACAACCCTTTCAAGCTGGTGATTACCAATAAGATATTGAAAATGAATAACTGATTTATTATTGGAGAAGCTCATAATCTTGCATTTTTCCAAATTTAAATTCAATCTATTCTCAATTGACCATTTATACATAGCAAATCTAGATCACTCTGCATTTCAATACATTGTTGCTCGCTACGTACAGCTTTTGATATGTTCAAGTCGTTTGCATATAATTAACAGTCACAGTACTGGACAGAAAAGCAATTTCATTAATGAGTATATTAAACAACACAGGACCTATGTGAAATCCCGAAGGACTCCAGAATGAACTTCAATCATCTTAGATGCCAACCCGTTAATTTTAACTACCCACTTCCGATCACGCAGGTATGATCCAATCCAATCCAAAATACTATGCTCACTCCAAATTTATCAAGTTTGGTATGCAGTAGCTCAAACTGAGGTGAGTCAAATGCCTTTTCAAAATCAGTGACCACCACATCTAGCTGACATTGGAAATCGAAGGCGCTGAACGATTTTGATGTTAAACTTAACAGATTTGTAATTGTAGAACGATGCATTACGATTTCATGTTGTTAACGTGTTAATGAAGATTTAACATTGAAATACAAATAATCAGAAATAATAAGATCAAATAATTTAGGAATCGATGATAACATGGATATACCATAATTTTTGATGTTCCACCGTTTTCTTGATTTGGAAATGGGAATTATAATTGCCATCTTTCATATCAACGGAAATACACCACTCTCCAGAGACGCATTAAATATGCGAGATAGAGGTAATGATAGCGAGCTATTAAGGTCTTTAAGAACTATTGAGGGTATATTATCAAAGCCACATCCCGATTTCATTTTAGATAAACCAAGGCTAACATCTTTTTCAGAAATATGAGGTTTTTTGATGACGTGTAGTACGATGTCCAAAGGAAACATCATTAACCTTATCATTGTATTTCTAATTATAGACTTATTGGAAAAATTCAGTAAATAAAACATATGTCCTCAGCACTACAGGCAGTAACATCATTTGACTGCGAAGTTATTAGAAAGAATTAAGAAAATCCGCGTTATCACCAAAAACTTTGGCAAATGTATGTGCCTTATTCTTTTTGTTTCTCAAATTGACCAAATTGTTATCAAACCATGGAGGATGGTTATTCCTACGCTTATAGCATTTAGGTACATGTTTGTCAAAAGTCTCATATAAAACCACATAAAATGAGTCAACTTACGCATTAACGTCACTCGAAAAAGAATAAAAAATTTCATCCCAGTCCACCTTATCAAGAAAAATCTGCAGTTCAGCAATATCAGCCTTCTTAAAATTATAATTTATCATTGGTTGAGTATTGTTGATGAATTTACAAAACAGCGCTTGACAGTCAAAGTTAATTTCCAATTCCACTGTGGTGCAATCTATCGGGAACAAAAGATTCTAACGACCTAGTCACTAGTCCACAATTAGGATCATTTAGTAAAACTAGATCCAGAATTCTACCATTCAGGTTAGCGAATTTAATGTAAATTACAAGACAACATGGTATCAATAAAAATTTGTTCCACATCACTCGTAACATTGGATGGAAAAACAGAAGTAGCATCTTCATCCTCAGTGCACCAACATAAATCCGGGAGATTGAAATCACCCAAAACACATATGATATGTCTACACTCAGATACAAAATAATAAACACTTGCAGATTGTAAACTATAAACCTCAGCAGAGCTTAGAGGTTTGCAGCATATAAATATAATGTTTTTCCATTCCAAGATAATTTCACAGCAACATAAATATATATATATATATATATATATATATATATATATATATATATATATATATATATATATATATATATATATATATATATATATATATATATATATATATATATATATATATATATATATATATATATATATATATAACAAACAAATCCTAAAACGTTTAATTACGTTATTCAATTTTATAGATGGTTTAAGTACAGACTCAAGAAATAAGTCATCGGTATCGGTACTTCCTTCATCTGATAAAATTATATTGGACCCACCTTAATTTGCTTCACCGATCGAGTCGATAATTTTTGTTGTATAAATTTGCTCTGTGGATGAAAACTCCATCAGCAAAGTTTGCATGTTTCCATTTCTGGTCTACAATTCTGTAGTTGGTCGCGTATATCAGTTAATGGTAACTCATCCTTGGAATCTCAGGCATATAATTTTAGCATGATAATTTTCAACAAGTGTTTACTGAGTTTTCAGCAATACCGAGCCATGCGTTAGGCAAAAAACTAACGGCATGTTCCAAATTTAAAACTTTAATGGCCAAACCCATATTATTTCCAAGAGTCCCTACGAGATAGGCCATCACGCCGTCAGTTTAATAATATATTGATCCGTCAGCTGTAATCACACCGTACAATTTGGTGGAAAACACATCATGATTATATCTAGACCATCAATATTAATCTGAGAATCACAAGGATCACACGTACTTTGGAAGAAAGCCCTCAAGAAGCCAACAATTTGTTTGACTACAATAAAAATTACTGTTAGTATTCATACAAATGAAACACAAACATATTGAATATGTACTATGAACAGAAAAGCAGTGGAAACTCTCTTTTCAAGTCAATTCACTAATGCTTATTTATTTCAAATACTCAAATTGGCAGGTTTTTGCACAGTCTATAGCTTCCACATAATTCTACGCAAATGTTAACACTCGAGAAAATGAAGCAATAAAAAATTAAATTTTATTTACTTTACCTTTTTCCTTTTCTTTATTTACAATTCAAAAAAAGATTTTTCCTATAATCACATTATTTAGAGTCTCTTCATTTTCATTAATATTATATTGATTTAATTTTCGTATTCTGAAGAGGCGTATATTTCTTATATATATTATTATAACGACTTTTCTTTGTTTTGTTTTGTTTGTACGCCGTCTCTTCTACCTCATTTTAATTATCGTTCCGCACTTAAAAATAAAGTAATTTGGTAAAAAGATATCCAAAAATTGATATTGAAAAAAGGAAATCACAGGGAACGTAACAGCACATTTTATTGTGTATTATTTGCCGTTACTATACATCGAAGTAAATTTATTATCATCACAGTTGAATGAATTATATAATTATTACTAGTACTATATATATGTGAACTATAATATCATTTTTATAATTATTTAATAACCATATTAAATTTTTTATATTGTGATATTTCTAAATATTTTCTACTATTCTATTATAATAAAAACATAATATTTTTATGAATCATTAGTACGAAATTCATTAAATTAATATGTTTCTTGGGGGATATTAACGAGACATTTTTTTTTTATAATCAATGATGTTATTAATATATGAACGAGATAAAAAAAAAAAAAATTATGTGTATCTCCCCTTCAACGAGTTTTATATCTTAATATTGTTTCTTTTGATTAGCATCATTAATTTTAAATATAGCAGAGTGTTTTAAATTTATTTTGCGATATGCACTATTTCGTCGACATATTGTATAATATTCCGTCTGACTTAATTAAAACGAAAACTAAAAATGATTTCGTTAATTCAAAATACTAAAGAGTTTCTCCACACCTGATTTACGGTGTGTTAAAATTGATTTTCAAATAAATTAAAGTGCAACAACTTCATTATAAATAATAATCCTATTTCAGAATAAAAGAACCTACTACAACTCGTTTCCATTGAACGAACCAAATTTTATGTGTGCACCAACACAAGTAAACGCAGTAAATAAAATTTTCTTTTGTATGCCATAGTCAACTTGCAAATAACTTTTATGTTAGCTTTAATATTGTAAAATTTTCCAAACCAGCATTTGCTTTTTTGTTTTGTATTTTTCAATTTAAAATTAAAAATTTAATACCATTTTCTGGGAGCTACTGCTATCGGAAAGTGTGAAATAAAGCGAAGACGATGAAAATAAATAAAAAAAATACTACTGCTGTAAAGAAAACTATTTTTCCCATTAATCCTTTTAAATCATTCATTCAAAATAAATTTCAGACAAGAACCTTATATATATATATATATATATATATATATATATATATATATATATATATATATATATATATATATATATATATATATATATATATATAAACTAAAATAAATGTATTATTGCAAAAAAAAAAAGGAAATGTATTTTAAAGGAGAAAATACGATCAACCCAAAACTGAACATTTTGATGAATCGATATGTCTTTCTAAATCGAATTTAGTTTTACAAAAAAAAAAAAAAAATGAAAAGAAAATACTCGGTGTGAGGAAGATTAGAGAGGCGTCAGGTTATACCATTAAGGTGCATCAATTTTTCTTCAAGAATTATATATGATTTCTTAATTTGTAATCAAAGATTTATATAAATTTAAATTAATATGTATATATATATATATATATATATATATATATATATATATATATATATATCATCCACGCTGTCTTGTTTGACTTCCAAACAACGGGGAGCCGTAACTTATCATATCTCGTAAGAGCCCTTGGATTTTCCGACGAATATATTAAGAGTGGTTTCAATTTGCAGTCACCTGATACAATGCCTCCAAGTAGCAAGGTTAAGCGTTCCTTCTGCACTTTATACCCAGATACGGTTTTTGATTATATGAAAGTTTTTCTGGCATTCTTTTCCAATATAATCCAGTCTCGTCAACGTTGGACACCTGTTCTGGAAAGTACCCGTCCAGTTCAATAATTGCTTTTAAAATGGCGGCATATTTAGTGTCATTGCTGGCAGATTCACCTCGCATTTTGATATTATGCAAGTTTTGTCATTTTCTAAACCGATCGAACCAGCCTCGACTAGCAGAAAAAAAAAGTTCAGTAGATTCTTCATCCCTACCTATTGTTTTTAAATGCACAATTAGTCTCTTAGCCTTTTCCTGAATGATAAGTTCACTCATTGGCATATTGCGCTGGTTATTATTCTCAATCTATATTCCTAACAGCTTTTCCATTTGCTCCATTATTACGTTCCTTAACGACGCAGTTAATTCAGATCGATTTACAATTTTATCTCGGTTTTACTTGATTGTTCCTACCGTCGAGGTGGCAAGACCCAGTGCCTTTGGAATTTCTGCAAGTTTCTCGTCTGCTTTAAATCGACGTAAAACATCTAATTTTGTTTTATAAGAGATTGCATTTCGGCTTTTTTTTCGAGGTGTTTTCTGCACTGAACCAAATATCTGCTTTCGTGACATGGTAAGGCTATGCACAAATGTGCTAATTAATTTATTAAGTTAACTAAGCACACAGTTAAAAACTAAATTGTTACAATGCACGGCGAACGGCTAGATACGATAACTAAAATCTAAGAAATGTGTGATATTGTTGAATCTTGGATATACCATATTGAGACTAAATATTATAATTTAATGAACTTTAAAGCAATACATTGTACTAGAGACAATAATCGTAGTGGAGGTGTTAGTATATTTATACACATAACCATATCTTATAATGAGCGGTACAAATGTACCACAGATAATAACAGTTTTCTTGTAGTACAATTATTTTTAGAAGATTATCATATTGTTGGAATTTATAGAGCAATAACCGGCAACAAATAACTTTTTTTTTTGTCAATTAGATACAATTTTGTTCGATTATTCTAAAACATGTATCGTTGGTAATTTAAACATAAACGGGTTTGATGCTGGGTCTTCAAGTATAATTAGATTAAATGAAGGAGTTTTGAGCAATGGATATGTGGTCCTAAATATTTGTGATTAATTATTTGCTACGTGAATTCAAAATATGTATATTACTTCTATCGCCATTACTGACTGTGTTTCTTCAAGCAGCATGAAATCCAGAATAATTAAGTTAATTCGGGAAAACAATATAAATATCATCAATCCACAGTTGATAGAAGATTCATTTAATCATTTCTTTACAAATATTTCAACCGCAATTCTAACCGTTGTAATTTAATAGAACTCATTTCTCTTACCTCTTACTTAAAATGTGTCAATTAAATATCCCAGTTCAAATTGAATCCAATTTAGATTACTGAAGTTCAAGAAATTTCAAAATTTCATTAATAAAAATGCTGCTCATTTTGGATGCGTTAACATTTCATTTAAAACTGTACTCCATCAACCTCATTAACGGCTCAATCACATCAGACAATTTTCCATATATGCTAAGAATTGCAAAAATTACGCCAATTTTCAAAAAAGGTGATAAATTAGATCAAAAAGGTGATCAATCATAGACCAATTTCGGTTTTGAGCGCAATTTCCTAAATTTTTAGTTATGGTTATATAGAAAAATCGTTGTATTAATAATATATATATATATATATATATATATATATATATATATATATATATATATATATATATATATATATATATATATATATATATATTATATATATATATATATATATATATATATATATATATATATATATATATATATATATATATATATATATATATATATATATATATATATATATATATATATATATATATATATATATATATATATATATATATATATATATAAGCAGCATTACAGGCCCCAGAGATGACCCTTTCTTTTTACAATATCTTTCAGACCATACTTTCACAATTGGTGATCGTTGCATGTGGTCAGCCCAACGAATTATTTTACACAAAAACTGATGGCATAACCTTGGCTACAGAAGGAACTGTATTAGCCTTTATTGGAGTCAATTGTTTCCTTGCGGCTCATTGTTCTGACTTTTCCTTAGGCTAAAGATTAACTCTTTTAAACTACTAAAAAACGTAATTCTGGACTTTTCCTGCATATGGAAGGGCCTTGGCCTTTTTTGGAGCCAATTCTCACCTTTCGATCCACTATTTTGACTGTTCCTTAATATCAGGAAACATGTTATGAATCGATGTTTTATCTATATGGTTACTAATCTACAGTTAAGTGAAAAATCATTACGTCACTGATTTTGTTTCAATATATTGGATAGTCTCATAGAAATTGTCATTTTATCAGATTAAAGAGTGGATGGTCTATCTAAAGTTGTAATACATTTATTGAGAGGACTTATTGAGAGGAGCTTTTATGATTCAGGGAAAATATATAGTCTTGTGTTAAATAAGAAATGAATATTTCAGGAGTTAAATTTTTGATTTTCAAAAATTATAACATCTATGCCACTTAATGTTGACTAGACCACAAAACTAGTTCTGCAAATTAGTATATTAGAAATTTCTGCAAAATTTAGTAATTTTCTTAAACACTTCATCTTCGGTTTAAAAATAAATTAAACAAGAGTTTAGTAAGGCTTCAAAACAAAATTATACAGTCGAGCATGAAACACAAATCTAACCATATAATAATATATTATAAAATCTTTCGTAAATTAAAAGAAAATTATAACCAAAAACAACAACTAAATACAGTAAATTATATTCCACCGTAACAACCACAAAACATGTATAACCCTGAAAAAACTTTCGGTTGTTAAATGTGCCGCAACTACAAACTATGAGTCGAAAAAATAAATATTATATAGCAAGTCGGTTACTTTGGTCAAGAAGAAAAACTTTACAAACTTTACAATAATGGTACATAATCTTAGTTTTCCCTTTTTCATTTTCATCCTATATTATTTATGTTTTTCATTTGGATGGAATATTATGGTTTCGTATATAGAGTTATGGGCAAGTTAAATTTTACTTTAAATAATTTGCAAATATGACTAGAACCAGGAGTTAATGGTTTTAGGCAATATTTTTAATGTTTAAATGTTTTTGTGAAAAAATTTGACGACTTAGGAAGCTACCCCTTACATAATAAACAAACTTTTTTAGTAAATAAACCGGCTAATTGAAAGCTGTTTTTGCACCTATTAAAGAGATTTACAAAATAGTAATAAGATTGATAAACTAATAAACAAAATTTATCGTAATATTCAATGCCGAAGAATTAGCTGTGCCTAAATCATTGCCTAAAGCCTTTTGCTATATTAAACCTGAATTCATTACAAATACTTTGCGATCAAGCAAAAGTTGGATTTTGTTTCCTAAGTAAAAATTAACGATTGAAAGTGGAGTGCTACACTTTTTTGGTGTAAATGTTGTTTTGGGGACATTATCAGAACATTAATGGTGTTTATTATCTTAAATTTATATTCCAGTTGTTTTTGTTGAGTGTTTCTTTGAAGTTTAAGGTTAATGGAAACATGCTATCGATTAACCACGCCTTGAAGAAGAAAGTACTGTCTAAACGAAATTAAGCCACATTAATTCAAAACGGTCATGAAAAATTGCAAAAAATATCACTAATAATAATTAGTGGATATCTCTAATAATTGCTTTATTACTATTATAGTTTCTCAAAGAGTTAAGACATACCTCAAATCAGCATGTATAATATAAGGTTATGAACCAGATTTTAAAGGTTAAACTTTATTACTTTAAGCTAGGTACATGCATATTTAATTTTACTGGCAGCATTTAAAATTAATTCAAAGAAAGCCATGGGATTTCTGTCGCTATCTTGTTTTATGTTGATGTACTGGTGCAGTAAAAATTAATAATTTCAGTTTTAGAATAGCTTGCTTTGATTTTATATTTTTTCTCATACTCGGAATACTGGTTTATTTGATGTATATTTGATCAGCCTTTCACTAAATTTTTAAGTGATAGAGGTAACTATAGCTCTGTCATCAGCAAATATTTAGATTTTAGTTTCTTTAGTATCGGGTTTCGGGATATCATAAAGAAGAATGAGAAAAGGTGTGGCCTATAGGATTGAACACTGGAAAATTTTTGCTGCTATTGATTTGGTGCTAGAGCAGTGTTTGCTTAGCAATCATAAAAAATTTCCTATTTGTAAGGTATGATTTACCACTACTTGAGTAGCAGAAAGTCCGGTATGAAACCCAAATTGTTCTTCTGGAATGTAGGATTCTATAAAAGAGGCTGGAATCTTTTGATAATTGTTATTTCCATGGCCTTACTTATACAGTTTGGGGGTGAAATTGGGCGAGTATGCTCTATAATATTGGAGGATTTTCCTGGCTTAGGAATAAAGATGAATTTGCTGATTTTTCAAAATGTTAATTAAAATGCTGACACAGTTATTGACTAACGGTTAGAAATGGGAATATTTTAGATATTCGTTTTGTATATGCAATTATTTTTAATGAGATGCAAGACTCCCTGCAATTATTTTAGGATATATGATTAAACTATAGGATCTTAAGCTGTTGACAAAATGACATTCTACCATTAATTATCTGAACTATCAGAAATTTGAGGTATTTCCGTTGTGAGTTCCATGGCCATTGCTGGCACGTACCGTATCAACATTTTGGCTCGATTGGATTTAATTCCGAGCTTTGCCTTTATATTGGCAGAGATCGCTGAACCTAAGAGTTTGCTAAACCATTCTTTTAGAATCAGCTCGCAAAACGTAAACAACCTAGCGTAATCGCTGCCGTTTAATTTCATCAACGAGATCAAAAATTTTCGTGGAACTCCTGTTCTTGAGCAATTGAATAAAACTGGGTAAGTGCCGTCATCGTCGCGTTTGTGGCTATGAATCAAGCTCATGATTTTTCTTGAATATCATTAACCATCTTACATACTCATCCATCAGGGTACAGTTCTCATACCCATACATAACAAACGGGTCTGATCAACAACTTCAGTTTACCGGCATGTGCAAGGAGTTTTAACTTTAGCAGTGGACGTAAGGCATATAAAGCAAGATTGCCAGGGACAAAATGTGATTTAATATCCCTTCCCATATGCGCAGTTATCATGAGTGACAAAGGACCCGGGGTATTGGAAACTTGTCACTCCCTCAAATGTGTGATTACCATGACTAAAATCGATTGCGTCTTGGTCTCTAAAACCAGTGATCATATATTTTGTTTTAGACTCATTGATTTTGAGAACAAAACAAGCTGAGAATCATTCAAGTGGATCCAGTGGATTTTTTTACAATTACACAGACATCATCTGTATATGCCAAAACCTGGTTGAACTGACGATACAAGATGTTGTCCTGATGTCTTTCACTTTTACGAAAGATGACAACCGAAGTTTTCCATACCTCCCGTAGAGTGTTAACTTCATCAGAATGGGGGATGGTTTCCACAATGATACTTCTTAAAATATTCTGATGTTGTGCTCATCTTCTTTTAACAAACCTTAGCAGTTGAAACGTAAGTTACCTTTACTTGCGATCTCTAACTTGTAGGAAAACGGCCATTTTAGCTTTGCAGTGACTAGTTGATGACCGCTGCCTTCAAATTTAGCAGCCGACCGATAAGATTTTACTACTTGGATCACCCAAAACCTTCCCTTATAAATTAACACTTGGTCAATTTGACTTCGGAACGTCTTACGAGGTTGTGTAAACGTTTCCAAGTGGATATTTTTATGAAGATAGAATATGCTAGCCACAATGAAGTCATGCGCGGCCACAAACTACATCATTATTTCTCCATTATCGGTCGCTATATCGTGTCGGGATGTTTTCACTTCAGTCAGTCTGATTTTTGCCATCTCTAGCATTAAAGTCAGCAATCACTATACTCACATGGATGCCCGGTATGGATCCCATCAGATCATCAAAATTGTTTTGAAATGAGTCTTTATCTTATGAGTCTTTATCTTAAGAGTGGCTTACATCAGTGGGTGCATGTCCACACATGATTGTCAGGTTAGCTAGTTGCATGCGTAAACGTATAATTTATACATGCAATTATCAAGTTCTTTGAAATTCAAAAAAGGCTTTTTACTTTGAGCCCAAGAATAAAATCAAAACCAACATTTCCGAATCAATATCCACTGTGAAGCGATGTATAGCTTTGGGACACATGATCTCCATTTTACGGTAATCGAGTTTCTTGGAAAGCAACGAGTTCCAAGCAATACTTAGCTACTGCACGTTTCATGGACCGATTCTAAACTGTATGTCTGTTAAAATAAACAGGGTCAGTTTGACGGTATCCATTTTTTTTGTAGATATATTTATAGTCAGTCCAGAGATCCAACTATTGTTTAGTCACTTCCTTCGTCAATGAGATCAATCATATAAAAGCTTTAGATAAGTTTATACATAAGCTTGTTTGCAGTTTAGACGGTCAAACAACTCCTTACAAACAAGGCTAGGCTGGTTTCTGTAAACCTATCGGGATAAAATCCATATTGAGCAGAAAAAAAATAAATGTCTCAGTTTAAAAGAAAAGCACATTCTAATCATTTAATTTGAACTGGTTGGCGGTAAGACCAAATGTACTGCCACGATGAAAAAAAATGTGAGATCTTAAATTAAAAGCTTTCATTAAACATTAAGGTACCTGGACGAGCTATACTCTCAACAGAGCATTTGAATTGGTTCGGTGGAAATTCGTCGGTTTACTATACCGTCAAGATGAGCAAAAAAATCAAGAACTTCCTGTTCGGTAAATTTAATATAATTAATATAATATAATAGTGTAACTGTGCAAACCAAAAAGTTGAAAAGCTATTTTCCAGCTGGTTGTCGATGTCAGAGAGCTTTCAATCGATTACAACCTGAAAATAAATAGTCAAACAAAAGCCATCTACTTTAACTTGCTATTAGTAAAATTCCAGAACTAATTGGGATAAAATCGAAATACTATTATTTCACGTCATAAAACCTATACCACAATTATAGTAGATTGAGGCGTTCCTTAATAAGCATCTAGTCATTGTTAAACAATTCCTCCCAATTATAAATTGTAACATAGAGTCGTAATGCTAGTTGTGGTGCTGCAATCTTCGAAATATAATTTCGAACTTTCAACAGGCACATTTAAATCGTTTAGGGGCAAGCTATTAAAAACGTAGAGTAAATAAATTCTATTTTATATATGCTCGTTAGACAAGCTGAATTAGATATGATGATATGCTGAATTAGACTATTCAAACTTTTAAGTTTATTGAAAATCTGCAAAACGAAAATGTGACCGAATTAATCTTTTTGCGCAATTTCTTGATGATTTCTTTAAAATTGTTTTGGTAATCAATTTAATATCTAGAAATGTAACTTTGGCAAATTCTTAATAAATAATAATATGTGCTTAGGTAATGGCAGTTTATTTGAACCGAAAGCTTTCAGCAAGTAATAATTAACCAGCTGTTGCTGAATTTTTATTAGAAAATTCACAATAGAATAAATACACTTTTAAGATTTAATTTCACGTAGCTGGCTTATGATATCAAACAAAGATTAATTATAAATTGTAATTTATCATATCCTAAATGACATAATTTATGATAAATTGTTAGTTTGTGATAGAATTTTAATAAACTTAAGGTATCATATGCTTATACAGGTGTCAGTTAAATATGTAGCGACCATCGCTACACACACAATTAAAATTATTCAGATATTTCGTGCAATTCCATATAATTCGCTAACGCTACATGTACACTGTACATAAATATATATAGAGCGTAAAGTAACTATTACACATAGCACTCGGTCGCCATGGCCTGATGAGATGACAAATAATTTTTAACAAAATTATTTACGATTCCTCATCAGTTCCCCGATTTTGTTCGTTTTTTTGTAATTCTCATGCGTACGAATTGTTAAACCGGAACGTATTAATATTGGTGTTTGTGTTCGTGGTATTGTACATGCGCAGTGTATTTGCGCATGTTGTTTACATTTTTTTGTTGATTAATGATGACATTTCGAAACTTGATTTTGTGATTTGATTTTTCATTTTGAAACTTAAAATTGTGAACACTTACCATTTTGAAACATAAATTTTATTCTCTGTTCGATTTTCGATCAAAATAGTATATAATTCCGTCTATAATATTTTTCTTTGATGAAAATACAAAACGATATTTGATTTTTGATTTTATATGTATAAGCCATCTATCGTCACATCGAAAGGTTGAGAAAATAATACTCATGCGGTAACCGATTTCAACCGCTTCGACATTTAGGCTTTATTGAAACAACATTTAGGCGTAATTTACATGAGAATTAACAGTTTAATTCTCATTAAACTAATTTTAAACATTAAAATAAAACTGTATACGTATACGAAATTTTCAATTCTCTTGCGTTAGAACGAATAAAAAAACGAACAAAATCGGGGTACAGATCGAAACTGAGCTTTGCTTCACACAACATCCGAATCTGAATAATTAAAATAACGACACGTCAACCGCAGTCGTTATAAATATATTTGTTTACAATGTAAATGCAAAGGTTTAAGTGACTTAATCAAGAATGCTGGTACTGTGTCATACAATATTTGGCGAGTTTAGTACTGTAAGCAGCTGATGTGTTTTTAAATTCTAAGTTTATAGTATTAGATTTTATGGAAACCAATGTTGTATTGAACCAACTTCATTTTTCCTGAATTCCTGGATATTAATTTTCTAATGAAATAAGTCATGTTAGTTCTTGTATTATTACTGCGGAGCATAAAACTGAAACACATTGCTTTTCTGTTTTTCGATAACAAGGCCATAGATTTTACGAAATTTGCCATACTCCATACTCTAGCCAATTTTGTTCCTAATCGTTTTATTAATTATTACAATAATATTAAGGAACGTGGTATTCTCTTTTAATTTTGAGAATGCAGATGAAAGATTATTGCTGTTATTTAACGATTTAGCAATTAGAACTTAAATTAAAATTAAAGAACGTAAATTCAGTTAAGTTTAGGATTAGAATGCGATAAAAAAAGACTATGGCTGTTCGTAAACAAGGGAAAAAATATTTCGAAATGTATGGAAATTCCTCTGATCAAAAAATTTTAAAAAGAAACCATAAGTTAGACCAGTTGAAAAACCAAATTAAAATGGCGACGTTTTGTTCATAAATTGAGGGAACCACCAGAAACTGAGCAAATACATCGTTGAAAAATGAAAAACAACAAAGACTTGGTAACAAAGCAAAAACTGAAAATAGTTTAGATATATTTAGTCCTGATATCACTAAAGTTTGATGACGAAGGCTTTATCTTTTCTTCTTTATCTTTTTTGTAAAAAGAGTAAGACTAAAACTATGAGCTTTTCGGTTAAATGAAGCTTTTTGGAATTGCAATTGCTAATTTTATTTTGAAACTAGAAAGCTTTAAAGCTACTTTTACTATCAAAACAAAATTCCATGATTTTTGAAAAGATTTTTTGAAAAAGCTTTAACCAAAGCACAATCGTAATATGTTTTAATAATAAGTGAGAATCTACCCCGGTATGCCAAGTCAATCTACAAAAATGTAATAGAAACTACAAGACAGACACAATTAGGAAAGTAACAGTCAGATGGACAAAAAGTGGTGAACTACAAATGGTATATGTATTTAATGGGTAAAATAAACCGTGGGCTATTTATCGACTAATAATGTTGCTAATTACTTGCCAAAACCGTGAGTTTCTAACTTCAAAATGTCAGAACAATCCGGAATGCTAACATCCACAAAAATTTTTAACATAAAATGAAGCAATCTATATAAATAAAAACGAAAATATTTACTTGTTCAAAATCTATAATTTCCGAAAGTTCTTCCGTGATTGCTTTTAAACTTTGACTTAACGTTGAATATGAATTCGCACGTGTTCTTATATACCTTATTCACATATGTAACAGATAAAAACATATTTGTTTTTATTTTTATGTTGATTTATATATTTCATGTGACATTGCGTTGGATTTTGCGTTAAATTTCATAAAGTAACACGTATCAATCAGATGACTTTTTTTCGTGAACTAAGACTGTGTCCGAAACCCATGATAAATATTTATGAACAAAATTTTTTATTTGAAAAATATTCCGAAAATTTATACTACGCTGTCCAAAAAGTAAAATAATTGATTGAAAAATGCCCTAACCTGAAATGAATGAGGTATAAAAACTATGAAGTAAAATTAAATATGCAAAGCGAGGCACTCACATACCAGTCCATCAATACGGTATATAGTGAAAGCAGATGAAACGGTTAATTATGCAATAGAGTTTTTGAATTCTTTCGATCTACCAGAAATGCCATCGCCTGTACTGTAATTAAAAACCAGCATGCCAATTATCATGTTGCGAAATATTAACCTGCCAAAGCTTTGCACGGCCCGAGGCTTGCAGTAAAAAAATTAATGGGCAAGGTCGTAGAAGCAACAATATTTAAAGAACCATTCAAAGCTAAATATGTCTTAATTTCTTGTATTCCTAGTATTCCAACAGAAATGATATATCCGAAAAGTGACATCCTAAAAAAGATGCAATATTCCCAATTTGAATGGCGTTTGCATTCAAAATCAACAAAGCTAAGGGTAAAACTTTAGAATTATGTGGCTTAGATCTAGACACTTTTCTTTTTTTTATTAAACCAGACTAGGCCACAGTAATGCGTGGCTGGGTACAGCTAGTTCCAAAAGCCACTGGGCGCTATGTAACGCACATTAGAAACCCTTAAAATTAGTAAACCAATATTTCAAGTGTTCAAGACAAGTTCCATTAACAATTTTACCTAAAGTTTTTGAGCTAGAAAAAAACTATAATTGGATATAACTTCTTCTAATCTTAACAATGATCGATAGAAAATGGCAAAAAAACTCCATAACCAAAATGACACAGCATAACGATAAATATTTGACAACGTCATGTTTGTCTATTTAATATAAACATATTCCAATGCACATTTGGTTGACCAACCATGTTTCGAATAAAAAATTCAACGTGAGCTTTACTTTGGTAATGTCATGCTATAAACCACAAAAAAATGTATCTATATTGGAAATGTGTATTCTACACTGATGGATGAAGAATGGCAAAACAGGACACTTTCTATATATTATGTGATATACACAAAATGACAAAGCATATAAAACGTGCAGCCAAATTTCCAGCAATGTCACCGTTCTAAGCTTTTGTTTTTATTTTATAATGTCACTGCAGTAGTGACAGATAGTTATAGAAATGCAATTATATTAGTTTTATGGTAATTTTGTTGATTTATGGTTATAAATGTAATTTCTTAAAAATATTGGATCATTAAGCAAACTATTGACGTAATAGTCGAATTTAAAATTGGTACAACACATGTCTTTTCACAAGGTTGCATATTACAAATGCCATATAAAAATCAAAACTAAATAAGGTTTTTCCAAACGGTTTGGTAAATATGTGCATCTATATCAATGGTTTTTCTTTTTTTTTATAACTTTTTCGGAAAATGTTCATCTATCTAGATAGTTTTTATCAGTTTGCTGTTTTCTCTGTGTTAATATAATTTTCCTTTGACGATAAGTTTTCCTATTGAATAAGGATGACATTTTTTCAGTTTTCCAGTCTAGTGAATATTGATATATCAATGATTTAAGTTTAATAAATGAATCGCATACAGTACATTCAATGGTTTCTTTCGAATATTTTTAATATTTTTAAATGTGATCAATTGAAAAAACACAAAAAAAAATGTATCGATAAAATTGGATATAAATACATCCATTCATGTTGCTCTTTAAGAACCTAGTCGAATTTAAATTTAGCAAATGAATAATATTCATATATGTACATCTGTCTATACTTATATACATAAGTCTTAAATTAAAAAAAAATAAAACGGATATTATGGTTTTCATATCTAGGATATATCTTTCTAAAGACTTTTCTGTGTTCTGCTATGTACAAGAAAAGCAAAAACAGATACAGACCAGATTTAGTTTTTTTTTTTTTATAAAAAATGCTGACCTCTGTTTATTAGTTTTTTTTTTGCAAGTGTATATGTTGTATATATCTGCAACCTCAAAAAATAAAATTTAAATATATTCCTCTTTCATTTATGATGGAAAATGTTTGGGCAGAGTATCATTTTGTTTTTTTTGGTTTTATCTAATAAATAAAAGGCATTTTTGTTTGGTTACATGTATATGTTTATAAATTTCACCACACTCATCATCTATGGTCCGATTTCTTATTTATATATGTATATTAAGCATATATTCGAAACGAAAAAAAAACGAAAGATTGGCTATATTATGATACGAATCGGATAGTTTTGTTAAATTGGATAAGAAAATATATAATAAAGATATCATCTCTCTTCCAAAATGACTAAAACAACAAATTGGATAAAAATTTAATTTAATTTGTTGAAACGATCTATGATATGGCTATATATAAATGAAATCTCGTTACGAATATTTTTTTTTTAAGTTAAATTTGGTTAAACTATACAAAAAAATGTCGTTATATTATATAAATGTCTCCATTTTGTTTCGTAATATGTACCAAACCGAATCTTACGCTCGTTATATACATAAACTTGAAAATCAAAAATAATGTTTGATTTGTAATACATATATTATGTACACAACTATATATACACATACATTGAACTCCAACTATTCTAGTTAACAATTTGTTCGTAAATATTTACATAAATTCTTATTCTGGGTTTTTCAACTTTATCGAATAAGCATTGCTTGTATAAGAACATTTCGATGTGTTTATACCAAAAACAAAATTATGCTAACCAAAAATTATGTTGAACAACATTTTTTAGTCCTTTAACCACCATTAATACAGGGTGTCCGCCGGGAAGGTATACTACTTTGTTTTGCCGCCATTTTGGTAAACGTTAGTATTGACAGTTCATATTTGGCAGTCGTGAAGTAGACACATGGCAAATTTATTATGGAAAAATATTCGATAAACCAACGTGTTTTAATCGTTAAAATATTTTATCAAAATCAATCATCGATTACTGTGACAATGAGAAAGTTACGTAAAATTTTTGGGAGAAACAACGTGCCAACAAAACGCACTATTTATCGTGTAGTGAATGATTTTAAAGAAAGAGGGTCTGTAAGTGATAGGCCCAAGCATGGGCCACAACGTACTGCAAGATCGGCTGAAAACATTGCTGCTGCTCAAGAAAGTGTTCAAAACAATCGATCAATTCTACGCCGAGTTTAGGAGCTTGGTCTTCAAAGAACAAGTTTGGCCACAATTTTGCACAAGAATTTGCATTTGTTTCCATTTAAGATTCCGTTGACACAAGAGCTTCTGCCACAAGACCATTTACGCCACTGGGCAATGAAAAACCCTCAAACTATCCATCAGTCTCCTTTACATCCATTAAAAGTGACAGTCTGGTGTACAATTTGGTCAGGAGGAATCATTGGACCTTACTTCTTTGAAAATCAAAAGGCCGTAACGGTAACTGTGAATGGGGAGCGATATCGTGATATGATTGAAAACTTTTTAACGCCACAACTGCATGCTTTGGACTTGATTAACATGTGTAATCAACAAGAAAGTGCCACTTCTCATACAGCCAGGATTACAATGGAATTACTGCGAGACCTCTTTCCACAACAAGTTATTTAAAAAAATGGTGATGTTGATTGGCCTCCACAATCGCCTGATTTGACTGCTCCGGACTTCTTTTTGTGGGGGTAACTAAAAAGCAAGGCTTGGGCAAACAAACCAGAAACGCTTGAGCAACTCAAACAAAATATTCGTGATGAACCTAATGAAATGTGTGAGAATGTAATGAAAAATGTGCTCAAAAGGGCTCGCATTTGTGAGAATAACTAAGGCGGACATTTATCTAATATTTTATTTCATACATAATTGCCGACATTAAATAAAACATTTATCAATATAAGATCCATTCTCTTTTATTTAATCAAAAATTATAAACAAACAAAACAGTATACCTTCCCGGTGGACACCCTGTAGTAAAAGACGCATGTAATGGAACTTTGAAAATATTTCAGAGTGATATTTTTGTTGTTTTCTTTTTTATTATCACACTTGAGAAGACTATTACTGGAAGTTCAATTCTTTACTGATTTTTAATATTAAACATTTCTGAATGCACACCTGATTTACTTCTGTATGCATATTACCTACTCAAGAAGATTTTTTTAAAGTTTTAGGAAAATATTAAAAATTATTTGAACTAATCTGAACTCTGCAATCTGTTCTGGGGCCGAAGCTCTCCCAACTATTTCGCAGTTAATTTTTAACGTCCTACCATACGCCGTCACCAGCCAAATTGAGGACGCACGAATACAGGTTCGATTTTAAATCCATCTGCACATTGCATTGCTCAAGCCAGCCTGCAATTTGAACTAATCACGACCACTAATTCGGTTCAACTAACACAAACATTTTTTTCAAAAATGAATAATTAACCTGCTAGAAAATCAAAAGCAGAAATCGGTGTAAAGTTTGGTCTCAATTAAATTACAATTCTTTATTTTACAGTTATTTAGAAATTGGTATACTCTCACCAATGCTGGATTTAATCTTTTTGGAAAATAACATATCGATGTTATTTACATATCTTAACTATTTAGATGACCAATACCTTTTCACACAGAAGAATTCCCATTATTCACCATATGACACGAACTTTCAAATTGATACAACTAGGAGTGAAATGTGCAGATTAACAAAAAAACAAAAAAAAATATTTTCATCGCTTAGTTCTTGATGTTTTCTTCATTTTTTAGCTCGCTTAGTTTTTTATGTTGCACATTTTAACTGTGTTATCGCTCACACATACCTGGGTGTAATTGACGCACATTCAATATTTAAAACAAAATTAGATTGTATTTTAATACAGGAGGCATAGGTTATTTTGATAGTATTAACAAATTCCAATATACGTGTGAGCGCTATCGCGCTGAAATTAGTAAGGCTGTAGCCAGAGTGAACGCGAGAAGAAATTCGATGCGAGGAGCGATGCGATTTCGCGATGTCACAAAATCGCGCTATCATTAGAAGCGATTTTTAAAGCTGAATAAAAATATTAAAAATAAAATAAATTGTGCATATTCGGAACAGAATTTGTACATTCGGAATAATTACTTTCTGAAGAAAGTAATTGGCATCGAATAGCGTGATGAAGAATTCGAGAAAATTTGTGCTGATAGTGATTGAGAATTATTCTCATACATGTGTTTGTATATATTTTTTTGTATTTCTATTCTACATAGGAATTTTCCCGATGGTTCCAATTTCTTGATATGGGGTATTAAGCTATCAAAACAAGCTTCGTCTTCATCTCGTTTCTTACAACACTGTTTTTTCATTCAATTCCAGTTTTCATTTTTCTATATTAATAATTTCTCATTGATCATTACTGTTATCATTTGCATTTTTACTAAACTTCTTCTTTTTTTAAATTGTAAAATTATTGGTCTCAAGAGTAGAAAAAGGAGTTTCTGTATTTGAAAAAAAAGAATCTGTTTCTTCTTCTGATACGTTGACATCTGTGTCGTCAAGAATATTTAAATTTTATTCCTGCTCTGATGTTAAATAGATTTCATTTATTGAAGGTTCAATTTTTCTTTTTAAATTCCTGATCCCGGCATGACATTTCATGTGGTCCTCTAAGAAAAACAAATACTTGAAATATGGCCAACTGGAAGAGAATTCATCAGAACATGTCTCAGCACCAGATCGTATATTGGAATTTTTTTGGGTTCAGTTCTGAACTGATCTCTTAAATTTTTTCATTTCTTTTTTAAAATATCGCCTGTAAAATAAATGCAATTTGATTTTCAATTTAAAAATAGTTAATTAAATTTATGCAAGTGATTTATTTCAGATCACTTTCATTTACATTTAGAATCGGTAAATCGACTATTTTAGAAATATTATCAGAAACGTGTGATGTTTTTTGGGTAGAGGCTTCAGCCATTACATATGTCAGAACTAACTGAAAAACATTTTCAAATTGTTGCTGAAGATTTTTGGAACTTGTAAAATTTCCCAAATTGCGTAGGTGCTATTGATGGTAAACGCATTCGTGTCAGATGTCCAGCGCATTCGAGAACTCTGTTCTATAATTATAAAAAGTTTTTTTCAATTGTTCTCCAACCCGTGGCAGATGCTAGGTACACATTTTTAATTATACAAGTTAGACGGTATGAAAACAAAGCGATGGAGGTACATTTAGCACGTCGCAACTGGGGATGAAGCATATTCACTTCTGAAAAAACTTCTCAGACCTTAATCTGGTAGAAACTGCAGGTCAGAAAATAAATATTTTAATGCACGACTTTCTCGATCAAGGAAATGTGTTGAATGTGCATTGGGTATAAATAATTCTAAATGACGAATTTAATGGAAACCCATCGAAACAGCTCCTAAATTAGCAAAAAAATTGTTAAAAGTATATATATATATATATATATATATATATATATATATATATATATATATATATATATATATATATATATATATATATATATATATATATATATATATATATATATATATATATATATATATATATATATATATATATATATATATATATATATATATATATATATATATATATATATATATATATATATATATATATATATATATTGCACAACACAATAATACATAAAGAAGGTTCAGAAATTTAAAAAAGCAGAAGAATTTTTAACTCAACGAAAAACTGGTTCTCCTGGCAATAAAACATCTAAAACAAAAATGCTCGGCGTATTAGTGATAAGTTCCGTTATTTTGTTTGTCACAATACAATTAATAACTTTAATAAAAATTAAAAAAAAAACATTTATTTATATGTACCTACTTTCCATGTTAAAATCTTTAGAAAGTTCTACAACATTTTTTTCTACAACAATTCTGTTGGAGTATGGTTTTTTTTTTTTTTTTTTTTTTTTGATCCCATAATGGACTTCTTGGTATACCTTCTAAATATATAAACTCACTAATTAATTGCTCAATATCAAACATTTTATTAAAATGATTATAATTTTTTTTTAAGTTAAAACTTCTTTAGATGCGTTGATACTTTTGTATGGGTCAAAAGTTTTATGAATTCGCATCACCGACATGTTAATTTTTGTTTTTATTATATAATATATTGTGGTATTTAGTTCATACGTTGATATGGTAATAGTCTGCTGTTTACTATTTGACGATTTATATTTAAAAAAAACAAATCATTTTTTAAACAAAGTAACACAAAGCATACTATGACATAAACAAATCAAATAAAATTTTATATCATTTTAATTCAAAACCATTCTATTTTAAATTGTGTAGAAAATAAAATAATATCTTTGGTAGCAGAGGCTTTCGTTGGTTGTCATAATGCTAAGCAAGAAAATTTCATTATGCAGCAGTAGCTTAAAATGAGTACTGGTACTTTTCCATAGTTAACTGAACTTTTTTATGGAAACCGTAACAAAGCATTTGTGCTCATTTAACATTGTAGGAACATTGCTATTCGAAAATAAATCAGAACCGACTTTGTTATAATAAATATCGTCGAATGAGTTCATCCACTACATACTGTTGAAACCAAAGAAAATAATGTTGAAATTCATGTAAATACAAATAATATTATGTATAAACAATATGACTGAGCTTATCCATTAATAAAAATGCCAAAATTTACTAACCAAAAAACCAAATCAAAATGTTTATGATCGTTGCTAGGGGTCCGGATAAAACCAGGCTAATGTTAAAGATTTTAATTTACAAATTATGAAATTTTACTTTTTGATTCTGTAATATTAACAAAAAAAATTATTGATTTCAAAATTATCAATATTATTTTTTTTTAAATTGTCTATTATTAATAATTAATTATTATTATATTAACTAATAATTATTATTAACCTTTAAAATGAAATAAAAATACTGCACTCAATTGTACAACACTATGCAAAATATTTATAAAATCGCAAAAAATGAGCGATTACTTTTCAGGTAAATTTTGTTTTTTTTTTGTATTAAAACTTTAAATTTAACAAGTTAACGATTAGATCGATTTATTTAATGCAAGATTTCAAAATATTCGCTCCCTTCCAGGAACAACCTCAAATACTTACCTGCCGTCCTAATTAAAACCCATTACAAATATATGTCTTGAGTAAAATGAGAAAAAGGAAGACTTTGTGACCAATCGCCTACGAAGTTTTTTTACTGGGACAAAATGAAAGTTCGGTTTACAATCGATAATTCTGAAATGTGATTATAGGGTTTTTTATTTAACCGATATTTGGAAAACTGGTTTTCGGTAACTCAAATAATAAAAAATCAGCTAAATCCGGTATTTACTCCGGTTATTCAATAGATCATGTAGGAATGAATGTCAAGATTATACTACAAACGAAAATGCTGCTGTCTTATGGAAATTTGTATATTTTACATGTATGCCCTTGTGCAAACCATCCTGCCGCTAGTTGTCTGTCAAAGTGTCAAAAATATAAACAAAATATTTTGTAAATATCTAAGGCGCATAATTCTAATTGTACATAAATACAATAAACAACGATCATCATTCCTGTTGGAATTATCTCGAACAACAACAAATTAAAAGAAAAATAATGGCTGACTATCATTTTTATTCAAAAAAATCTGTTTCTTATTTTGAGCTAGTTTGTATAATTATTATTGATTAAAATAATACAATTTAAGTTATCCATTTGACATGAAAAAAATATGAATAAAACAATTTCTGGAAATGGTTGGTACTATATATAATACTTTGATCGTGATGCCTCTTTCGAGAAACATTTAAAAAATCTTAAAATGTTAAAAATTCATGAAACGTAGTTGTGGAATGTTCGTTTTAACAAAATAGTATCAAATGACATAATAGCTCTTTTATGAGATAAAAGCGCATTTGGAAGAACAACTTTTGTAAGGAAGATAAAGATCCATAAGCTTGAAACTATGTTTGAACTCTTCCAAGCTCTCAAATTTTTTAAATAAAAATGTGAATATGCCTTCCGCGGTCAAAATAGTAGCATTTTTTCTACCCAGTGCCGCCACAACAAGTACAATTCATTCCTAAATTGTTTTTTCACCTTTTGTTGCCAAACTAAATTTTTCACTTACAAATTGTTACTATTTTTCAAAACTAATCGAATAATGTGAAAATCATGCTTTTTGGAAAATTGATCGATAGATTAACGTCGATGGTTTGATGTATCGCTATAATTTTTTCAGTATGCGTTTTTTTAGCGCAGTTTCATGAAAATTGAAAATGAATATCTCAACGGGTTTAAAGTGTTTTTAGCAGTAATCGGTAGTTCAGAAAAAACAAAAACTACCGGGTTTTCACCTAAAGTAAAAACCGCCCGAGAAACTCTAAATGCTAGGCCTGAAAAAGTGGACTTAAGCAAATCAAAATATCATATTCTTTATGAAGATTAGAAAATTATATAATATATTGAAGAGATCACCCAGAAAATGTTTAAACATCAACGCTGCTTTTTGATCTCATAAAAGAAAATAGTGTAGATTTTGGTATGGAAGAAATAACTGCCTTGCTATATAATGGTTTAAAATACGTAGCTGGTCATATTATAAAACATTTGCAAAATAATTTCCGCATATAGAGCTTAAAAAACCTACGGACTAGTTTGTTCAAACTTTAAAACAATTAAAGTTTATATTTAATAAATAAAGTATTTAGTAAATTACGTTATAAATTCATTAAATTATGTACATTTGCCTATTTATAATAGACTCAGTTTAGAATTTTATAAATTTTAACATGCAGATATCGTAATGTGCAAACTGGATGAAAATATATTTTTGGAATATCATACTATGTTTATTTTATATACCTTAAATTCAAATGGTGTACACTTAAAATATCATGATACATTATTAATATACACAAAAGCAGGTCTTGAAAAATATGTAAGCTTTTATTACCTAGAAAAATACGCTTTGTTATACAAAAATAAAATTAAAACTTTTAAAATGAACAGGAAAATTTACCATAAAAGTTGCCTGTCATTATGCTATAGTAATGTGGAAACTATTAGCAAATATAACTAATTATAAATAACTTTAACTAACTATAACCAACTATAACTAACTATAACTAACTATAACTAACTATAACTAACTATAACTAACTATAACTAACTATAACTAACTATAACTAACTATAACTAACTATAACTAACTATAACTAACTATAACTAACTATAACTAACTATAACTAACTATAACTAACTATAACTAACTATAACTAACTATAACTAACTATAACTAACTATAACTAACTATAACTAACTATAACTAACTATAACTAACTATAACTAACTATAACTAACTATAACTAACTATAACTAACTATAACTAACTATAACTAACTATAACTAACTATAACTAACTATAACTAACTATAACTAACTATAACTAACTATAACTAACTATAACTAACTATAACTAACTATAACTAACTATAACTAACTATAACTAACTATAACTAACTATAACTAACTATAACTAACTATAACTAACTATAACTAACTATAACTAACTATGAGTAACTATAACTAACTATAACTAACTATAACTAACTATAACTAACTATAACTAACTATAACTACCTATAACTAACTATAACTAACTATAACTAACTATAACTAACTATAACTAACTATAACTAACTATAATTAAATTTAACTAACTATAACTAACTATAACTAACTATAACTAACTATAACTAACTATAACTAACTATAACTAACTATAACTAACTATAACTAACTATAACTAACTATAACTAACTATAACTAACTATAACTAACTATAACTAACTATAACTAACTATAACTAACTATAACTAACTATAACTAACTATAACTAACTATAACTAACTATAACTAACTATAACTAACTATAACTAACTATAACTAACTATAACTAACTATAACTAACTATAACTAACTATAACTAACTATAACTAACTATAACTAACTATAACTAACTATAACTAACTATAACTAACTATAACTAACTATAACTAACTATAACTAACTATAACTAACTATAACTAACTATAACTAACTATAACTAACTATAACTAACTATAACTAACTATAACTAACTATAACTAACTATAACTAACTATAACTAACTATAACTAACTATAACTAACTATAACTAACTATAACTAACTATAACTAACTATAACTAACTATAACTAACTATAACTAACTATAACTAACTATAACTAACTATAACTAACTATAACTAACTATAACTAACTATAACTAACTATAACTAACTATAACTAACTATAACTAACTATAACTAACTATAACTAACTATAACTAACTATAACTAACTATAACTAACTATAACTAACTATAACTAACTATAACTAACTATAACTAACTATAACTAACTATAACTAACTATAACTAACTATAACTAACTATAACTAACTATAACTAACTATAACTAACTATAACTAACTATAACTAACTATGAGTAACTATAACTAACTATAACTAACTATAACTAACTATAACTAACTATAACTAACTATAACTACCTATAACTAACTATAACTAACTATAACTAACTATAACTAACTATAACTAACTATAACTAACTATAATTAAATTTAACTAACTATAACTAACTATAACTAACTATAACTAACTATAACTAACTATAACTAACTATAACTAACTATAACTAACTATAACTAACTATAACTAACTATAACTAACTATAACTAACTATAACTAACTATAACTAACTATAACTAACTATAACTAACTATAACTAACTATAACTAACTATAACTAACTATAACTAACTATAACTAACTATAACTAATAAGGTGGATTTTGGATACCATCGAAACTAAAATCACCTGCTTTAAATACTTTATGAAATATAGATAAGTGGAATTAATTATTTTTTAATTGAAACATTCACCTAACAATTTGTACCTACTTTTTAGAATATTTTTGTAGTTACCAAATTTCCTGGATTATGAAAAACATGTTCACCTGAACTATTAAATATTGCCTCATGACATTATTTTCATAATCTTCAGATCGGTTGGTTTTTGCCCTCTCTAACGGTCTGTCTGTTTAACGATGCCAGGTTAGAATGTGATTGTAGTGTTTGGAACACATTAATCACTTCGTACATCTTATCGTCGGTACGTGCCAAGTTATCAATGGACATCGCTTCTGGTTGCGCAATAAGGGCAATTTTAATAAGCTCTGGCATTTTCCTGATCCACAAAGATCGAATAAGGCCTTCTGAGAAATTATCTCCGGCTAACGTGCGGATGTGGCGAAGCGCGTCTGACGGCCTGCGGTCGTCCAGTTGTTGTCCAAATAATAGCGATTCGATCTGGCGTTCAGGTGAGGGACATAACCGTTCCAACAACATGGTTTTCAAAACCGAATAGTGATTCTCCGTGGGGGGTTTCTGTAGGAAATCCGAAATTATGTCACACGTTTCCGGTGACAAAGCCGACCAAATATGCATATACTTTTGTTTGTCCGAGGTATTCTGCATGGCGAATTGGATTTCGGCCAGCTGGAACCAATTATTTGGACTTTGTGGCCAGAATGGCTGTAAAATGGGCCTAGTTGCAGCAGCTATAATTTGCGGAACGTGATCTCTCATTTCAATGTCTTGATTGACGGTTAGATCTTTTCCTTCGGATTTCGCAGTTTCCGGATTTTGTGGAGTTTGTGACATGGTGGCTTAATATATGTGGTATTTTACTACGATTTTTCGAAAAACTGTGGCCGGTTCTTTACCGTATATAACAGTGAGTTCGAAAGGTTACAGATTGCTTATTGTATATAACCACCAGTGCGAACATGTTTGGAACTATTATCGTTTATAACAACGAGTTCGACCGGGTACCGGATTGGTTACCGTTTATATACAAGCAATAATAAAAAAATAAAAAATATAACAAGGAATTTGCACGTTTTCGGAAAGGTTACCGTATCTAATGAAAATTAACTGTACACCATTAACCCAAAAGTGTTGTGAGAAAAATTTAAACCGGGCGGTAGTGTTTTAAACTGTTGACTCGTGAAATTTTACAAATGTTTTTTTTTTAAATTTACCATATAATATTACGTTAAATTATCCCACCAAAAGAAACAAATAAAAAATAAAATAAAATATAAAATTTAAAACTGTGGTACACTTGTGAGAGAGAAAAAAAAAAGGTTTTCCAACAGCAATAAAAAAAATAACTCACACCGTTATAATAAATGACGCGTAGGAACCGTTCGTTGCGGCACGTCCGCCGTTATCCGTCAACGCAGGATTTCTGCCGCATCACGTTGCGGCTCGTCCGCCGTTCCCTCGTTGTTCTCGCCAAGAATTGTTACAATAATTTGATAATTGTTGCCTGTGTATTTGATAAATGTTGCCACTTGATAACTCTGTGCCACTTGAAAGGCACCTCGATGGTGTGTGTGCGGTGAGATGATGACATAAAAAATACAAAATATACTACATTTTAAACTGTAGTATACCTATACTACCTTTTAAACTGTAGTATAAAGTTACATTTTAGGACAAATTAAACCTTTTATGTTGTTTACAACCATGCTAATCCACCATCTTAAGTACCACAAAAAATTATATTCCAAAATGGTTGCCAGTGATTTTTTCTCGTTTATGTATGAATTAATTTACTTTATTTAATTTCAGAGCAACCGCGTAAGTCAATATTTCTAACGGTTTTATTTGAGTTCCAAACACACACCATACACAATTTAATTTTACATGATTTATTTATTTTAGTTTTTTAATTTTACTAAAACCAAAAAAAAAAATTACATAATCTTTAATCATTTTCCATAGCGTATCGTATCAATGTTATGTTTTCTGTTTATTTTCAAGAATTTCACTGAAAATAAATTTTTTATATTATTAAAAACTAAACAAAAACTAAAAAGTCTGATTATTTTATTCGATAAACAGCAAAAACATTTTTTTTTAAATTTTGAGTTTAAAAGTTAAAGAAAAGCTTTCTATTTTGTGTTGAATATTTTGTTATCAAAAAAGTGCAATCGATAATCCAAATTATGTTTTTTTTTTCGATTATATTCTTGAAAAAAGGATATCATCATATATGTGTAACGTAATAACGAATTTAGAGGAAAGGGATTTTCATGTCTTAAAATTGCGCTTTGTTGAAAAACCAACATAAATATCAATAGTTCGCAGTTGGTCGCCTTTTTTGGTTTATTTTGTGCTGCCGACTTTTTTCTTAAATTTTTTGTTCATGGTTCATTCGATATATTATATTATTATATTATGGACGAGTTTTTTTTTATTAAGGTTTCGTGTATGTTATTCTCTTCTTTGAAAAGATCTTTTGTTTTCCTTTCTTTCGTCTGCTTTTATTCAATTCGTTATATATATAAATATATATATATATATATATATATATATATATATATATATATATATATATATATATATATATATATATATATATATATATATATAAATATATATAATTTTGAAATTTCCATCCACCACCTTACATAAATATTTACAATAGGTCGAATAAAGCTTTTCGCGTTATGTATACCTATATACCTTAATTCATTTATGGCCTTTTTTCAACTTATAATGTTTATTTTTTTTTTTTAATAAATAAACATAAAAGAAAATATATATATTAAAGGTAAAAAAAAACTAATTAAATTTTGTAAAAAAAAAAGTTGAATTAATTATTTAACATGTCGATACACAAATTAAATTTTCACGAACGACAAAATCACTAAATTTTTGTCAACTCATCAAAACTATACATACATTATAATATTATGTTTATATTAAATACATAATATTTCCTTAATCATGCCAAAAACGTAACATAAAAATCAATTTTCTACAACATAAAAATGATACTCCTATACTTATAATTTCACATTTTTTGATATATATATATATATATATATATATATATATATATATATATATATATATATATATATATATATATATATATATATATATATATACATAGTATACTAATTGGAGCGCTAGCGCTGCGTCATTACTCGCGCTAAACAAGACATTTTAATTGAATTTCAACAATGTATATAATTATATATATATATATATATATATATATATATATATATATATATATATATATATATAAGACGGAAAAACACCCGAAAAACAAAAATCGTCAATATGTTATGTGTTTTATTTAATTTTCCAAATAAAAACACTTTAAAATTTTGAAGAAAAAACTTTTCCAACTTTTTTTTCCTTTTTGGTAAAATGTAGCTACATATATAGTAAACTAAAAATATTTTCTTTTCTTGTTACAATATTATTACGATGATGAATGTGAAAAACAACAATGAAAATAAAAAGATATATATATAGTATTTAAAAATAAGAAGAAAGAAAATTGGGGAAACGACTTAACGCTTATTGTCTACATAAAATGATTGATGAGTGAAAAAATAAAAAAATGAAACGAAGAGAAAACACGATATGAAAGTTTTTCATTATGTACACTTTGTGTATCGTTGTGTGTGTATGTGTGGGTGCTTTGCTAGAGCAAAAAAATAATAATAATAATAAGAAAATTATAAAGTATATACATGGCACACATACAAAACAACAACAACCACAGCAATATCCAAAATACCATCGCGGTAACAGTGTGTGGTGTGAGCCGACAGACTGAATGAAATATGTTAAATTTTTTTTTTTTTTTTTGGTTGACAATATAGCACAGAAGGCTGTTGATATCGGAAATTTATTGAAAGAAAATTCAATTTATTTCAACTTTCTTTCTTGTATTTTATTTGTGTGTGTATGTTTGTGTATATGTATGAGTGTGGATATATATCTTAAAGTTATATATTATTATTTTATTTTACCTTAAGGTTAGAACAAAATTTGTTTCCTATAAAATTTTATTTTTCATCATTTTTTCAAGGGAAAAATTATAGAAAATTAATATAATATTATATTTTGCTTTTTTGATACTAAATTTTTTTGGATGAATTAAGTTAACCTGGTTGATGCTCGTGAACAGGTGGAAAATACTATTTTGAGAAAAATTAGAAACTGATTCGTTGGTGTTGAATAATTGTGAGCATTGATAAGGACTAGTAATACTAGTATCACATTTAATTGTTTGAATTTTTAAAACTAACTAGAAAATTGAATAATGTTGAATAATTGTAATACGAAGATATAGAAGACTACAATCTAACCAAAATAATTATAAACTTTATCGGGTCAGTACCTGAATGAAAAAATCAAAATTGTTAAAATGTAGTAGCTCTTTCCTAACAACCAAATTGCAATAAATTTAACTTCCAAAAGGTTTTAGTTTTAAAATATCTAAATGCTAAGAATTCGACGCATCTTTAATCATACGTCAAACGGTTTTTTTATTGTTTTTTTTAACGATAAGTTTTATTTGTGTTTGTGAACTGAGCTACGTTCTAAAATATTTTCAAGCTATGACCGCTAATGATATATTGATAACGATTTATCTTTAAAATAAAAAAAATACAAGTTGTATTAGATCCACTGAATGATGTTGATGATACCGATTAGAACGATGCCAACGATGAAAACAAATGATGCCATTCTATTAAAAGTTTATTATGATATGGTCAACTTTTTGGTAAAAACAGCGTTACACAGTTTATCAGAGGCTAACATATATGTTTTAAATTTAAGTAGTGGTGCATTCATCGAGAAATTTACATATATATATATATATATATATATATATATATATATATATATATATATATATATATATATATATATATATATATATATATATATATATATATATATAAATATAAAATATCAACTTAAATTATTTTAACGGGGATTTTTTTTTTCCATTTGCACTTTTTGAGTACTAATGTGCTATTTTGGGTGCTTTTTCACCAGTCTCCAGATTTTTCAAAGTATTTATGTATAATTTTTTTTGAAAAACCAAAATCAAGTTTTTAGTGCTAATTCTACTGACTGTGAATTTAAGCGCTAACTTTTATATGCACTAGTAATGTTTAAAAGTAAATCGGTTTTTGTACAAAGCGGTTAGTGCGGACGTTGACAACCATTTTTATTCTTTATATGAACTCAAATTAGACCAATCCAATGGTATGGGCCATATTTGTGTTTTGTGGGTTTTGAATTCCAAAATTAAACAGTTTGCTTATATTTTATCATAATTTTTTTATTTATACATTTTAACAAATTTTTAATTTTACCGAAACTTTTGATTAATGATTTTAAGACGGTAAACTTTTTACACACTTTTATTTAACTCACACTGTTTGTTGTTGCATGTTGTCTGCGTCAAATTTTGTAATCAATTTTTCGACTACTTCTACAAGTCCAATTGACTTGAAACTTTCTAAACATATACATTCCCGATGACAATGCACTCTTTTAATATTTTTGGATCATACAAATGCTTAATTAAATTATAATTAACAATATTTTTTTTATATGGACCGAATAAATTGAAATAAACAGCAACATTCGCTCATTTAAATCGTGGCCATAGCAACAATTCCAAATTTATCAACCAGAGCAACTAGTGAGTTTTACAATTTTTAATTTATTTTCTTAAATGTTAAAAACTAAAAAACGAAAACCGGAAATTTATAATATATATGTGGTGATGAAAGTAAAATACGAACGTGTGAAGTGCGGCGAGCGGAATTAAATTATATGTCGAATGTGATCGAGCCATATTTGAAAAGGAAAAGAAATAATAAGTTAATAATTTGCCATTTGATAAATATCCCGGTATAAGTCGGTTTGCTTTAAATGAATTATAACCGCTTAAGTGAAGCCAAAGTAAAATGTAGCACCAGTGATCACTAACTTTCCAACCTCGCTAGCATACAGCTACCTAAGCCAATATATTTTTTCTGCGATGAGGGCTAAATGGTATGATGGTGGACGAAAAAGATGTCATGCCGCTAGCTAACTACCTCATGGCACCTGGCGCACCCTGTTGTACAAGCGCCTTGTCCTCCTATGAGGCATTTGGAAAGATGGCCCGTTATTTTCCGCAAAACTTGTGGGATCAAAATATGTAGTCTCCAAAACCTTCAAAACCAAGAAAACAACGACGACGGGAACTGCTAAACAACGGAATGCACGACTAAAAAAAGCCAGACAAAAGTACAAGGAAAATCGTGCTATTGAAAATGACGTATCTTAGCGTGCTAGATTAGAAAAGCAAATAAAGCAAAGACAAAAGAAATCGGGTGAACAACGAACAGCACGGTTAGAGATTGATCGTAAACGTTATTTGCAAACTAGAGCTGCTGAAACACCTGTTCAGCATAAACATAGACTACAAGTATTGAGAGAAGATAAAACTTCAGAGACATTAAGCATCGACAAAGAGCTGCGGAGGCACCCGACCAACATGAACAAAGACTAAGAAGTATACGAGATGCGAGAGCTACAGCAACCTGAGCAACATGAATAGAAACTAAGAAGTCTAAGAGAAGTATGAGCTGGAGAGACACCTAAACAACATCAAGCACGAACAGCACAGGTCAGAAAGAATCTCTTACAATTGTGAGAGCGTATGCGATCTGAAATGATAACATTCGAACCAGCAATCAACATCTTTTGCCATCAGATATGTGAAGTATGCACCAAAATATGCTATCCAAATCAAATAGTGTCTTGTAATCCAAATGTACAAGCTATGGAATAACTGCCTGATGAAGTGAGACGATCACTACAAGTATGTCACATATGCAAGACTCATATAACCAGCAAGAAAACGACGTGACCATCGAAGACATACTGGAATAATTTATATCCTAGGAATTTTCCTGATGTGATCCTTCAGTTGAATTAAGCCAAATAACGACTACTGGCCAGAATAATTGCATATATGAAGATCATTCATCTACCAGGTAGCTTTGGATTTTGTGGAGAGGCAGTGTTTTTGCTCAGAACATCTTCCAAGCAACCGAGAAGCTTCTGAATATGCTACCGAGATCAACAAGCAATTCACAGATGATAGTAGTCACAACGCATCTAGAAAACCTTGATATAACGCGAGAATATACGGTTCATTGATAGTAATCTACTGTATAGCGCTGTAACTATTGACCATAATGCGCAAATAAACCAGGAAGACAGTTCGTGTAGAACCGGAGACAACTGAGAATCTGAGATACCAGTGCATATAAAGAGATCGAAAGCTTATCAAAAATCGTGCGAGCTTCATGGCATCAAGCTGCATTGATATTCAGTACAGGTTATCCTGGTGTTCAATGTGCAGTCATGGAGCGTGGTGCGCTCATCATAATTCATTTCACTACCGAAAATAAACTCATATACTAGAAACTTCTTACAAACTCATCAGTGTATCAGATAATAAATTATGATGAGCGGACCCCGCTTTTATTTTTAGTCGTAAAAATTTTGGATCATATTCCAGGTGCAAAGAAAAAATTATTTTCTACTTTTTGATGCACTTTCTACGCATAAATAAAAGTGTGCTTTTTAAAAAAAGTTTTTTTATTAAATATTTTCATTAGTTTATAAAATAATTCTTTAAGTTTAGTCCTATAATTCTTGAACATTAAATTAATGGTAACAAAAATAAAAATTCTTAAGTTTTTAGATTTAAATTCTATACGTAGTTAATAGCCAAACTGTTACAACAAGATTGGTTTTATAAAATTTGTATGACTGATTCAGTGAAACTATCACTTCAAGAAATGAAACACTTAAAGTAAAACTAGAAAATAAAACAGCTTTTAACCACTCCAATGTAAAGCAAAAATCAAGTTCAAGTCTTTCATCCAAAAGAGAT
Organism: Tipula confusa; assembly: GCA_963556175.1. Lineage (NCBI taxonomy): Eukaryota > Metazoa > Arthropoda > Insecta > Diptera > Tipulidae > Tipula > Tipula confusa. The sequence continues at coordinate 186,495,856 of OY744475.1, read as the reverse complement.
CATAATTTCAGTTTAATCACCATTATAAATAAGAGTTGCGGGTTCTTATACTTTCAAAATGTTTGTGGGATCTTAACAAACCATGCATATTGACTTTTAAGGTTCTTTCAGTACGAGTAAAAGTTAAACGAAGTCACCATTGCTACTATAATACACATATTATGATTAGGTAATCTTAACTTTACCCTTGGTCATCTGACGATAATTAGTTATGTTCAAGTTGGTCTAAAGTGTCCATTTTTCTTTTTATGGACGGTTTTTTGTTATATTTACATAACGCTTCAAGCTTATTTTGTATGGAGAAATAATGACAGTTTAAACAAAGTAACTTGAAAAGTGAACAACTATAACAAGACGTCAAAATAATGTCAAAATATCATAATATAATACTACATTTCAGCTGAGGTCTGTGGAAGGCCTTTTTGGTTTTGTATGTAATATAGGCGGTATTTGAGGTTTCAAAATGATTTTTCGTGGGTCTATGTTAAATGTTATATCTCTGTGCAATGCGAAATTCCATATTCCCTCAAACCTTAGGCACATCTGCTTGAGCTGGATGTAATTTCTGAACGGGTATGCTAAAGTCTACTTAAAACATTGTTTAACACTCTTCCCAGGCAATTGGAATTCGGCATTTCTGTATCTCGAAAGAAAATGTACAACTTAAACTTGGTTTTGTTATGAGACTTTCGACGAAACTTTTTCAATGTTTCATTTTAGATATATCCGAACGTTACCTTTTGGATGGTTTACTGAAATATGGAATACCATAGCAAAGATAACTTTTCGTATATACACATATATCCAAAACATTATGATCCCATATTTATCAGTTTTTATAAATATGGGATCATATCAGTTGTATTCAGGGCCAGCTAAAGCACGCCATATTAATAAAATTTAAAATAATTGCCTCTCGATAATTATCTTTTACCATTTAATGGGGATAATATTTGAAATCCTGTAATATACTAAATCTTTCCACTCGGACTGATCTACTTGATCTGCATGAAAAAATCTCTCGTTGTGATAATTTTGGTGGTTCCGCGAATGTTTTTCATGCACCGCTGCATAATCAATTAATTTTTAAATAAGTTATGTCGCTTTTAAATAGTGAGATGAAATTTAATTTATTTTGTCTCGATCAGTTTTAATAACCGGAATTTTAAAGCTAAAAAAGTTCATAGTCCCAACCATTTTCTATTTGTCCCGAAAAAAATTGAAATATTCATCCAGTTTTGCAGTTTCTTTAATATACGTGAAAGCTCTTTCAATATGAGGTCTACTGGTAAACCCATCATATATTAGTAGGTTGGATCTTCTTTATTGTGAGATGAGTGATTTTGGTTTAATTCAGAACTGGTGATAGCTCTTGTGCATAAATTGAGCTATTTATCATTTGAATTGGTGGTTCTATTTGTGTTATGTCTGCTTTGTGTCACGGGCGTAGTAAGCAACAGTGTCCACTTATTTAATCAGACTTGTTTAACCTGGCGTCTTTGTTTTCAATAGTCAGTCTTAGAAAGCAGTCCAAAAACTCGCTTCTACGATGGATCACTAGGCGACCACTCTACTAGTAACCTTCTTCCTTTGTTGTCCTTTCTTGGTTTAAAGAAATGTACGATCTTAAAGTAAAATTAAAGTTAAAAAGAATTTCTGTATTTTGTTAGGACGTAGATCGTAATTATTTGAAACCATCGTGTTTGAATGAACACCGTTACAATCAGTCAAAATTTATTAAGCTTTTTAGCAACTTGCAAGTTATCTAAAGCATATAAAAGGGTGGAAAATATAAAGGGAGTTCGAAATCATCCTTTGGTTTCCGGATAAGTACCATTCTCATTTTTTCAACTCGAGCTAAATACACCTTCTAGCAAACATGAATTATGCATTCGCAGCAGCAAAGGTGGTTTAGGTTAATATATAATTTCCATAAGGAAGCCATTCGAATCGAAACAGGTATGCCATTCACCTGTTTATACTTTTTTGGATAAATGAATTGTTTACCCGTTATTCGAAATGTTCACGCAAGCTTCATCCAGTATTTTTAACAATGAACTCTGTATACCTATGGTAGAACAGATCTCTGAACTCTGGGTCTTTTTAGAAACAGGCTGTTTGGTCTAGTGCTTGTACTTCCTTTTATTAGCTTTACAAATTATTGTACCTAGTTGTTCACTTAATTTTTCTGTGGAATTTTTTTGTTGACAAACAAACTAGAGAATCGAAAGGTTTCTTGGTGAGGTATGGGATATACGTTATGCATCTAGCAGAACGTGCTAATTTTTCTCAAATTTGAAGTCCAAATAAAACCTTCTATCTCTCTAAGACTTTGCTTAATTCAGTGTAAAACTGAACGCCATAAATTAACGTGTCATAATAATATCAGTATATACGTTTCATGTGGGACCTTCTAACAGCTCCATTTTCATTCAGCTGATTTCCAAAATCGGAGAAGCAACAGTCATAGTCCAATATTTATGGATTGTATTCAACTGTTCCGTTTCACTCGATTTTATTAGAGGATGGGTCATCAGCAAATGTGCCTAAGATGTTTTTTTTTTGTCGGTATATATATATATATATATATATATATATATATATATATATATATATATATATATATATATATATATATATATATATATATATATATATATATATATATATATATATATATATATATATATATATATATATAAATATTTATCAAATAAAAAAGAGATCCTAATAAATGATGATACTTTTAAGACAAGGTTAGAGAAAAATGACTCTGTCTGCTGATAATAAGGGCATGAAGGAAGAAGCAGAAAATGCAGGTATAAGAATACATCAGTATTTGTTTTTATGTTGCTTGTTTTTTCCCTCTAGTCTCATCATGTCGATGTCCATGTCGAAGTGAAATGTTTGCAGTAAAAAGAAAACTGGAGTTTGGCTGAATAGGCCATAGATCTATTTCATATTGAAAGGGAGTTTGCTACTTTTATTGAAGTCATAATAATTTAATAATCTGCTTTTCATCGTTAAGTCGTTTTTTAACTTTTGGTGTCTATATAATCCTTTAGTAGCTTTCCAAAGAGAGTTGATTATTTTAGTTCGATCACCAAACGCATCACTTAGTTTCTCAACCAAGTTATCCAGTTTGTCAGAGTAGTAGTATCTTATCTCAAACCCCATTATTAACGTATAGCTACACCAATCATTAAGTAGTATTATATGAGCAGTTTGAGCAGGAAAATTTATATCTAGAGTAGCAGTGAATTGAACGCGTTTTGTGGGCCAATCAATGAGTTTTATCATTTTAAAATTAAGCAAACCATATGATTTGGAGAAGTTACTTCAATATGCTACAGGGCACTATCAAAAGAATAATCTTTGGCCCAACTTTTTAATACTACTTCATGGAAGCTAATACATGACCAATTGCTAATATTCTAACATCAATTTTTTTTTATAAATTAATATCGTAAATGTGGTTTGTGTGGGTACTTTCTTTGGTTCATGGGGCAATGTTGTTGTGTTGTTGTATTGTACTATTGTACTGTTATATTAAAAAAAATTCTATTATTCTATTATCTTCTATTACTATGTTTTTTTATAAATTTCTATTTAATGATGGAATGAACTAATTGATTCGAAATTACAAGCAAAAACTAATCCAATTTATTACAGCATATGGCTAAGAGCAATTAGTTTATTCATAGATTTTGATTCAGGGAACTTTTGCAAATTACAGATGAATGGTAGCATACTGGAGTTGCTGACAAATGATGACAGAATACAGAGCAGTTCAGTAAAATTGGGATTATCTTATACTAATTGTAACTTAAGTATTTAACGGGAAACCGGACCAATTCGGTTATTACTGATATACCTTTCCTTTCCCTAACCTGCAAAAAGTTTACCAACTATTGGCCACCAACGTGTCTGGAACCGGGTCAATCTCAATAATTTAACTATAGTATCCTGCCTTATCCTTTCAACGTATATGTAAAAATGGGTGTACGGTGGGTCCGGCGAACTCCGGGAGATCCTGCATAATGCTAGGCCGTACATTCTAAATCAATCAACAATTTTTGTCAATTTATATTTCGTGTTGAGCACACCAAAAATGTAACACTAAACATAGACAAATATTTCATAATATATTGATTACAAAATTTGAGTTAAATTTTAATACAAAATACTCAAAAAACCACTAACATTGAATTTTTTTTTTCTTTACAGCACCAGTACAAATATAATTTTGGAAGTTTTGCGGGTGAGTTAATAATTTTTCAATCAAAATACCGTCGTACAATTCTTCGAAAATAATAATTACATTTTAGTGTAGATGAAATCCAAATAAAAACACGTGCTACACATTTCGTCATTGCGCAATATCAAATTTACACTTACACCATTCATTTAATATAATATCGTCTCATTCAATAAAAATGTGCGGGTACATTTTTTTTTCTTCATCAAAATGGTTCAGCTTTAAAAATATATATCTTTAGTAAATAATTTTAGGACATATAATTTTCTAATTTAGATTATAACTTATTTAGTGATCACTTAAAAAATTATCAATTTTCCCGAAACAAAATAATAAAATCCATTTATTATATATCTAGTTATTAGATTATGTGGATATAGTCTTCTAGGGATATATATAATATTTCAACGACCAATGATTTCCATTGAAACAAAACAGAAGTGTTTTAACAACAGACAATATCAACAACAACAAAAAATCATAATTTAATAAAACAACATATATATAATATTGTTGAAATTCTTTGTTTTAAAATGTTCCAAATAACCAAAAAAAACGTCCAAATAATTAATGCTCTAGTGGGAAAATCACACAAACACACACACACACATGCTCTCATACAAAAAAACGTGATGTTTTTAACTTTTAAGCACACATAAAAAATAAAATAAAATTAATTAAACTAATGTATTTTTACAGCACCCTAAAATGAAAAGTATGTATATGTGTGTTTGGTAAAACTTTAATTTTTAATGCTAAAATTCCGTCACATCTCTATATGGGTATATGACACGAGTATATGTACCCCTTCTGTACAATAACATTAGACTAATTATCTTTAATGAAAAAAAAAAAAAAGTTACCTGTGTGTATACCCGTTCATATAATTATAATAAAATATATGAGTAAAGCTCATGCAGGTTAAGCTTTGCATACCATAATGGGGAACGTACACAACAAATCGCTTTAATAATTTTAACGAACTTTTTTTTTCAACGGAAAAAACCAAAAAAAAAAATTTCTTCGATTACAATTATCTGTAAATTACTGATATCGAATAAGGACCAAATGTTTATAAACAACTTTTATTTATATATACGTATATATATATATATATTTACTGTACACCTAAAGACCAAACACTTAAAACCGTATTGAAAATATATATAATAAAAAAAGGAGGCCAAACAACAATAACAACAACACAATAACATCAACATGGATGAAAAGAATAAAACAATTAAATTATTTTGTTCGCTTTTCCAGCATCTATTTTTCGATTTTAATATGATTTTCCTTTTGCAATATAATATGTGGATGTATATATATAGGGAGATCTATTATTTCAATTGGCAATTAACGAGACACATAAAAAAGGAAGCTGCACATAATATAATAAATTAATCCAAAAACGGGCAGAGAAACGAAATAACCGAAATGGATAGCTAGATATTTACGGGGTAATAGAGTTTATACTTATATACGTATATATACGTATATATATATATATATATATATATATATATATATATATATATATATATATATATATATATATATATATATATATATATATCGTCGGTCCAGGAATAGTGTACGCTAAGCAACAAAACCATTATTTTGAGAAAATAGAAAATTAAATTTCGCATGTGTATCACTTTCTTGGTTAACATATCCAGCAGTATAGCATTTTTAATGTGCACTAAATATTTGACAATAATTGTAAGCTGCACAATTTATTTAAAGTGAAAGTTAAGCAAAGAAAAATAGTTTTTCTGGTACGTGGGAGAAAACTCTGTTATTTGGACCGAAATGCAATTTGTCTAGTAAGATTTTCATAAAGATTTTTATAAAAAAGGACGACGCTGCAAGAAAAACAAAACAATAATGTGAAGACAAACTCACAAACTTGCAGCTACCCTTCGATAAATTTTCTACAATTGATGCTGCCCTAATCCACGCACTTCCGGAGAATCATCCATATATCGAACAACAGTTTTACAACCAAGTAAAACAAGCATTCGAGGAGACTAAAGGACTAAAACAGGTTGTTGATGCGTCATCATATGTCCTAACGAATGAGAATCAGCCAAAAGAACCTGAAGCTAAAGTTATTCAAACGAAATATAAAATTCAGTATGTGAAGGCTAAAATGTTTCGCTTTTACGTGATTCACAAAGTAAGATCGACTCATGGATCTCGATTACACAAAATCACGAAGAGATACTTGGAAGCGTAAGCAAAGAGGAGATTAAGAACAAGTATTCTAGCTGAAAAATGTATGAAAAGTTACCACAAGATTATGAGTTTACTATCATATATCTTTAAGACCATCTTGCAAAGGCTGTAGCGAAAGATTATTCAAAACAAGAACTAAAACGATCCAACATCAAACTTTCCAGGTTGGAAATACCTTTTTTAATAGAGATTATAATCAATCAACAACAAATCAAAACCCCTTACATAAAACCATTCATTGCAATAATGAACAAAATGGTGAAGAAAAAATGCATTACTTATTATCAGTAATTGTATGAGATTCTGCTTAGCTCGTAAGCTACCTCAATATCTCGCAGGAAAATTACAACACTGCTTGAAATATTTTATGCTCCAGATATGATGATAAACTGTTTTTCACTATACATAAATAGTATTTTAGAGTTACCGAACTTATCATCAGAATCCGCTGTTGGTTTGCGGTTATTGCACAACAATGTTTTAGAATGTCTTCATGCAAATTAAAACCAAGGAATCAATACCGATTCTAAGGATAAATTATTAATGGGATAATAATCTTGATGAACATTTTAATAAAAAAAAGTAGACAGGGAAACTTACCGCTTGTACGAGACATCTCTAAAAAACCCGAAAGAAATTCAAACAGTGAAAGATTTTCTAGCAAATTTCTTGAAATTGTTTACAAGTAAGATTCAAATCTCTGGGAGTACTATCTCGAGATAAAACATATGAAAAGGGAGACACACCAAAAACCAAACTCATCCAGTAACGCTGATAATTTAGCAGTTACTAAAACCCGATTAATGTAGTTTTTGCTATAGAGAGCACAATTTATCTGAATTGGAAAAGTTCCAAAATCGAAAGAAGTAAGGCAGGTTATTATAAACCACTATCGCAAGGATACTTTGCTTCCAGTCCACAAACTCTCATGCAATAAAATTTGTAAATTATGCAAAGGTTCACATCACAGTCTACTGCATAGTGACAACAGTACACGAACTAGGACACCATAAAACCTAAAGCCCGATAATACAAACGTGCACGCAGCACAATCATAAAATTAGAAGCGTATATTACTAGAAATGGCGTTTGTAAAAGCTTCGTCAGAACATCTGTAGAAAAACATGAAATGCGCTCTGTTATCAATAGTCAACTTACCCACCTATTGGCCCACATCAAAGGGAAAACCAAATTGTTTACTACAAGGCAAAAAAGCTCAAACGCGGAGTTCTTGACATCGTAGGAAATCTGGCGAGTGATTTATTTGGCGTCCTTGATGATCGTGATGCTTAAACAAGCACATCTTTCAACTTTAGTCAAAAATCAAGCATCTATGGCTCTAAAGATTATTAGATTTTTTTGGCAAGCTCAAAGCTAAAGCAGCAAAATAATTCTCAAGTAGAAGAATTCTTCTTTTACTAGAGTTTAAAGGTACGCAACAAAAACTGTCCGACGCGTTCTTAAATTCACAGAATAAGGTAATTAGCCCATCAATTTTACCATCACATCAACTAAAAAGGCACTTCAAGACTCATATGCCATAAAAACTCATATGCCACCCGATGCTTTCCTACCAGGACAAAATGAAAATCATGAACTTTTAAGTTTATAACATATTTTATCATGCAGTGGAATTGTCTGGACTAGATATTTGAATTGAAACTTCCAATAATCAACAATGCGAGGTACCTCATTTATAAACCTATACCTTTTTCTACAACCAAAGGAATCTTCAATCAACCATCAATGGACTATTTTTTGGTAACTTCCATGCATCGTGATGAATATTGGCTGATGTCGAAGGACGAGCTTAGGCACTGCAAACATAGCAACAATAAAACATTTGTATGCTGCTAAAGTAGATATACCTTAAAAGAAGGGTCAATCCTTTTAAAAACTCATAAAATCTTTAAAGAAACCGTAATTGACTCATCATATCGACCAACAGTCAACTTATCACTATTTTGGATGAAAACAAAAACAAATAATTCAACCGATTTTGAAAATACATCTATAGAGAATAACATCAGTCACCTTCACAAACAAATAATTCACTTATTGCACGAAGAACAACAGCCCATTGATATTGACACAATATCTCATCATGATATTCACCAGTACACTCTAGGATATGGAATGCTTACCATAATAAATAATAATCGGTTGCCCTATGGGTTTTTTGAGATCCTCACAAGTATTATACAAGTCGTTCATCGGAACGAACTGTTAAAGTTAAATCTGGTTTCCAAAACATTGTTAAGGAAGCGATAAGATTTAGCGGAAAAATAACAAGGACATAGCGCAATTTATCTCTCTCATTTGTGTAATTTACTCTCTTTTACTTCTTCCACCTAATCGTGATATAGCGTAAAATGTGGATATAGGGGTTTTTTAAAGTAAAGTTATGATTTTTGTTTAAAGAATATAGCATAAAATAAATGATAGCGTTTTTCTGTTTTATGCACTTAGCTACATACCAAAAAATTTGAAAATGGTGTTCGCGTTACGTACGAGGTAGCGTAATTTGAAGACGAAAAAGTAAATAAAATGATTGATAGCTTGAAACACAAATGCTTTTTCCTTGCGAACTAGTAGCCAGTTTGAAACGAAAGTTAGCTCAAACGAATTTTGTAAATCGAAAGAATCAAAACCATAAATAAAAAATTTGGTGAATAGCGTATACTTTAGTCCGGGACCGACGATATATATATATATATATATATATATATATATATATATATATATATATATATATATATATATATTATATATATATATATATATATATATATATATATATATATATATATATATATATATATATATATTTATATATATTTATTTTTAAATATAAAGGAGTCTATTTTTAGTAAATATATGTACTGAGATACTGTGTATTGAACAAAATTAATTTTAGATGGTATCTTCACGCATATTTCTGGTTAACTACTCCAAAGTAAGGACGCTTTAACAAACATTTTAATTTTGTTTTTTAGGATCAGAATTACCATGGTTTTTATAAGTACGTATAGCCTAATACAAAACGCTAAATTTAAGTTATATTTAAATAAAATTCAAAGTTCTGTAACTTAATTATATGCGCTGCCACTGAAGATTGTCTAAATAGCCATTATTTTAATTCTTTGATTTGGCAGTCCCGTTTTTGCAATAATTTGAGTTTTTGAAAATCGGAAGATCTCTATAAAAAGTAAAAAGAAAACAAACTCGATTTTAATTATTGCAGCTATCTTTCAACCGTAATCAAAAGTCAATTTTGAAATAATACCATATAGTATTAAAGACTTTAAAGGGAAAAGGTAATAACTTCATTAACCCGCTTTAATGTTCTTTGTTTGTTTGTTTTTGAAACCTGCAATCTTTTCTGGGGCCAAGGCTCTCCCAACTCTTTCGCGGTTAATTTTTGACGTCCTACCTTACGCTGTCACCAGCTTAATCGAAGACCCACGAATACAGGTTCAATTTTAAATTTATTTATAGTCAACCTGTACTAACATGGACGATGGTTCGGCCCATTGATTGTGCACTCCAACAGGGCGTCATAGTTGTGTTCTTCGTCATCACCGATCGTAATCAGATGACGAAAAATCTCTTTTGCAACAGTCTCCCATTGGGATTCGAACCCGATTTCCCCCGTCCCAAACACCGCAGCTTTAACCACTGCGTCAACTGTTTGGTTTTAATGTCTTGCGGAGTAGGTTATTCTAGCAGTTTTTTTATATTTTCTATAAACATTTTAAGCGCCTATATGAAGACCTAATGTCGAAGAAACTTTGCTTTTCAGGTCTCATATTTTATTGTATTTCCTCAGATCTTATATTTTGTTGTATCTATTGGTTTTTTAAAATAATCCTAGATCCTCGCTAATTTATGACCCAAATTTTTATTAAATTACATCATAAATGTATGATAAATGTATATGGTGTTCGTAAATTGATGTAACATACCAGAAGTATAGATTTTTTGCCAACGTCCTACTCTAAAAATAAAAACACATAATTTGGAAGCCAAAATTTGTTATCCAAAAATAAGTTCATAGCTCTATAATTTTCACTTTAAAATTTCAACAACAATTTACTTCCAATTTACATTTCCAATTAACTTTAAGTGAAGCAAATTTATAATGCACATATATATATATATATATATATATATATATATATATATATATATATATATATATATATATATATATATATATATATATATAATGTAACCAGTGCTGTCAAGTTAACAGATTTGTCTATTTTAGTCAGATTTTTATTCGTACAACAGACAAGCAGATTTAAGTCAATATTTCCAGATTTTTTATGAAATTTTAAATTTTAGCAGATTTTTGAAAAGAGTTTGGCATATTGTTGCTACAAGCGTCACTTAATCCTTCTTTCTGAAATCCATCTAAACCTGTGAGATATAGTTTACATTGCCGAATATACCATCTTTAAGCGATAATTGAAAAACCACTTTTCGGCGAAATATTTGTGTCAACTAAAATTACAGCATCACTTATAAAAGTAGGAACCTTAAAAATATACATTACGATTAATCTCGATTTATGTGCGAAAAATCAATCAGCTTGATTTTATCATTTTCTAGATTCTAACGATGCAATTACTATATCAGTGGATTTTAATTCACGCCACTTCAAGTGAAATTGTTTTCACAATAACCACTAACCATGAATGCCATGCTCTCTATAAAACGAGAATCTTATAGAAATTAAGTTTTGATTGACATTTACCACTGATATTCACGATCCCATTCAAGACCATATTCCTTCAAAGGAGCTTCCTAACTACGCCCAAGTTGACTAACTGAAATATAAGGTTCATGTCAACGAAATCCGCCAGATGTCTCTTAAATCTCTAAACTTTCTCGAAACGTGAAGAAATGGGCATACTGTTATCGAAAATGTTTTCTCGCAAAGTTCTCTCAGAGCATAGGTAACTTTAATATGTAGAGTTGGCATTAGTATTACTATTTTGGATCTTTCTTATAATCTGATGTTAATTTCCATTCTAAAATAGTTTTCTGTTGGTTTGGTGCGCCAATTCAAGAATATACTACACAAAACTGCTGACCACTCTCCCGTAATGTTTAAGGTCTCCCGACATACTCACAAAAAATTTAGAGATCTCAAGAAACATTAACTCTCTTCGGTTTCTATAGAAAAAGATTTATTAGCATTTAAAAACGGAAAGATACAATTGTGCCTATGCCGCCGGACGAAGGTTAATGAAACTCCTTTTTCCCTTACTAAATGTGGTGGTCTTTCATGTATTTGGTCTTTTAATTGATTTAATAATCCACAATAATATAGATTTTTTTTTTATTGTTGCTTTTTTTGAGATATTCGAGGAATTTTACACTTTGTGCATTCGAAAAAGTTGCCAAATATTTTCAGCTAATTTTACTATATTTTACTATTTTTGCCTTCTTTGGTATACTTCCACCAGATTCTTTTCATTGGTTTAATTGATTTTTTGTTGCAAAAATTTAGAAGAGCTCCTTATAATGTGTCCAACAATAAGACAACAGTTGTGGCAATGTGAATAAACGCGGCAGCCATTTTGGAAGTAGCTTGTTCAATTTTAATCTAAAATCTTGATATTTTAAACATTTCAGCAATTTCAATACATTTAACTATTTTGGCGGTTTAATTATTTTTAAATACACTAAAGTTCGAACTTCGAAAAAATGTGATTCTGACTGTAAGGAGAAGATTAAAGATCGAAATGTGAATATCGTAGAAAATAAAGATCTTGCAATTATGTTACAAAACATACTAATGTTTACATTACAAATGCTCCGGAAAGCAAATCATCAAATTCTCCTGTAACTTCCCCAAAGTCTGGCCCATTCACTTCGCGCTGGCCAAAAATAAATAAATCCGATAGTAACAAGGAACCTAGCCGAAAGCGGAAGCCACAAATAAAACAATGGAAAACTCAAAAAATTAAAGGTACATATAACAGTGGCGTGGAACATGTAAATCTTAAAGGGAAACTTGCTAAAACATGTCAATTGGAGTGTAAAATTGTCAGCAAATATTTACCTGTGATGATCGGCAACGGTTATTCAATAGATTTTGGGCATTAGGTGATGTGACTCTTGTAAGAGAATATATATTAAGGCACATGAGTGCTATACTTCTAAAAAAGCAGTAAAAATTAAAATAAAATTTGGAACAAAAAGGAAATCAGTTATATTTTTTAAGCAAAGCAGAAAGCTCTCCAAACGAATAAAAAAGATTTTACAAAACCATGATTATGGATTGTTTGGCTAATTCTAACTTTGTGAATTTTGAGAACACGTTTTGGAAAATGTGACAGATAAAAATTAAAAATTTTCCGAGGATTGAATCAAAATTTCAATACAGAAGAAGGTGAATTTGCATGCCATTTGAATGAGGTAAAATTAGCTCGATGCTCGCGCCTTAAATTGAAGTTCCTGCTTAGATAAATTCATTCAGATTTAAAAAAAATAAAATTCAAATTTAATGGAAATTGTTAGGTTCTGGGCGGATAACTGTTACCACCAGAATAAAAACAAAATTTTTAATATCATTTTACGCATTGGCATCTAAAAAATAAAATTTTAAATAAGTTCAGCGATATTTAACTAAAGAACATACACAAAACGAAGGGAGTTCGGTCCATGAAGTTATCGAAAAAAGAAGAAGAATATAGGGACATTATGATACCACAGGAGTGGTATGAAATAATACGGTTTGTGAAAGTCACGGAACCTTTTTCTAAAGTTATATAACAAATCTAAAGTGTTTTATACTCAGACACCAATTACGGAGAAGTTAAAATTAATTAATAGGAAGTTTTTAGGCTTAAGCCTAATAGGTATATGACAATACTTATATTTTCATTTAATAAAATTATCAAAAAGTGGAGTGTCCTTAAAGATTACAAAAAGAAATCGCCTCCTGTAATGGTGATGTTTTCAACATCGTTGTCATAGTATTAATTTGGCGGTGCGATATATATATATATATATATATATATATATATATATATATATATATATATATATATATATATATATATATATATATATATATATATAAATTGAACTGTTTTGTATTTGCTATCCCCAAAAAACGAAAGGAAAATATAATAATAATAAAATAATAAAAGGATATGTTATTATTTTAGAACATTAAAAGCTTGAAGGTCTATCTTCGAATTGTTTTTATTTTGTTCATGTTTTCATTTTGTATCCTACAGCCATTTTGTATTGTTGTTGTTGTCGTATTTTGTTTGTTTTATGTTTTCTTTTTTTTATGAGACAATAAAGGACATCTGCAGATAATTTGGATAGAAATTAACAAAGGAACATAGAAAAATCGATGTTTTCATTTTTTTTTTTTTCTGCCGGTTAGATATGTTTCATATATACATGTGAAGCTTTTGTAGATACAAATATGTCTAGCACTAAAATTAAAAATTATACGTATATTTTAAGCTGCTCCTTCGTAGAAGAAATTAACAATATTCAATTAAAATTAAAAGAATAAGAAACGCTGAAGAATCTGATTGAAATTTTTCCAACCGTAATTGAATTATCAAAAAAATATATATTTATATCTATATATATATATAAAACAAAATTAAAAACTTCAAAACAAAAAATAAAACTTATCAACATTAAAACAAAAAAAAATTAAATAACTAAAATTCTGCCAAAAAACATAAAAAATTAAATTCCTTCGTATCAAAAAGAATAAACTAAATTAATTTTTTTTCGAGCTTTTTTTTGTGCTTTCTATGTGTATTTCAAC
>OY744475.1:186331041-186481350 GCA_963556175.1 Tipula confusa | reverse complement strand
AACAAAGTTACAACTTAGGTTTGCAACAATACTTGGGATTAATTTCAATATAAGTTAATTCCAAAGACATAACGTGGAAAGATAATAATACGTTGTTCGAGATAATAATACGTTGTTTGGAAAATTATATTCTGTTAAGCTTCAAAAAATCCAATTCTCAACCGCCATGGTTTGATGATCAACTCATAAATCTTAAAAACCGTATAAATCTAAATCTAAATCTTGAAGCTAAGTGTATGTTAAAAAGTAGGCTTAAAGTGAATGGAAACAAGCTTCGGCAAAACAATGGTGATTTTGACCCCCATTTTAAATTAATGCTAACATTCCAAGAAAAATAAAAATACTAACCCAAAGCATTTTGGGAAATATTTTAGGTCTAAACGCATAATTGAAAGGTATCCGCCCAATATGTCTTACAATAACACCAAGAGCATTGATTGCGAACACGTTTCTCGATTGTTTCCAATCCTTCTATAGGACACCTGTGAACCTTAATTAAGCAACACCAATATCTCAATTAATCCTCCCGTTATCACTGATATTGATATTTTATTTGTACAGTTAAATTTTGGGGACGTATATGGACCGGATGACATACCATATTCATACTACCTTAGCTTATTCTCTTCAACTACTCTCTAACAACTGGCGTGGTTCCTGATAAATAAAAATACTAAACACAGTCCTACAGAGGAATTTTGAATTTCGAATTTCGTGTCTGGAACACTTTCAATATATTTGCGTACCATATATTCACCGAATATATTAAGCTTATACAGACTTTAATAAAACATTCGTTTATATCTGTCATCGGAAGGCCCTTGATAACTTGTACGTTTTTAGAGTCTCACTTAATTTTGTTAAATAGTTCACTTCATACTGAACAAATCGTGACCAATACGTCACAATTCAAAGAAATGAAAAGCAATCACAGTTGCTTGTGGAGTTCTTTAAAGATCACGCATTGAATCATAGATATTTATTGTCTTCATTGAGGGCTTGACAGAAGTTATCAAAAATTTAGATCAAATTATTTACATCAAAGTAGAAGCGACATCAAAATTTTTCGTACCATTAAAGAAACTTGCCACGCGGACTTAATTCAAGAAGATATCAATCAACTTACTGTGTAGAGTGGCCGAAAAACATTGAAGTTAAAAATCAACAAATGTAGGTTAATGTCATTCCATAGGAAAAGAAATCCTTTAATCAATGTTTACAATGTCAATAACTTTGAATTACAGAAAGTTTATGAGATATCGATTTGGGGGTCATATTCATCAAAAACTTATGCTTTAACAGGTTTATCGAAAATATCATTGCCAAAGCCAACTCGATGGTTGGTTTTGTTAAAAGGTGGACAGGTGAATTCAATGATTTATCAACTTTATTTACGCTTTATTTTGCATATGTGAGATCCCAAGTGAAGTATGGGAGTCCAAACATTTCTGTCCACACCAAGAAAATTGAAAGCACATAGGGAAAAAATATCTTCTTCTTCTGTTAAAAAAAAAACAATTGTAGCTAGGACTACGGGATACCATTTCACAACAAAAAGTGGCTCGTTACCACCAATGATATATATATTTATATATATATATATATATATATATATATATATATATATATATATATATATATATATATATATATATATATAAATTGCACTCTCAAAAATTAACGAAATATTTTAGATTTCGCTTTCATGGACAACGTCCTACTTGGCCATATTGACTCATCATACATCATGGAAAATATCACAATTCATGTTTCGGACAAAAGTCTACCACAACATCGGTTTTTAGACATTGCCCTTAAGAAGAACCAGAAAAAGTATTTTCTTGCAGATGATGCTAGAAATTGAATGCATCGTTATTATGATTATTATTGCTTCGTTTTCTTTCCATACGTCATCGAATATAATTTTAAATTTTTTATTGTTCTAAATTTTAAGTTTTTGTAATCATAAATGTAACATACAAAATAGATTCCTAATCTAAGAGTGTTTGAAAAATGTCCTGATTCAAAATGCAAATGGATGGAAGTCAAAGACCATATTTTATCACAGATATATCCCGAATCGTTTTACTGATAAGCACTTACAATTTGCTAAAACTAAATAAATGTAACCGATTGACGCAATGGTTAAAGCTGCGGAGTTTGAAACATTTGTTTATGCCAGTAAAGCCTGACAGCAGAGCAATGCAATATGCAGATGGATATTTAAATTGAACCTGAATTTGTGTCTTCGATTTGGCTAGTGGTACAAAGAGTTGGGAGAGCTTTAGCCCTAGAATAAATGGCATGGAATAAGTGCACAAAATGTGAAATATATTAAGCTTTTATTGCGGCTGAAAAAGAAAGTAAAATGACCAAAGTGGTGATTCGTTGAAGTAAGGAAGGAACTCGCTAGTTAAGAAATCTGTTTTTAAATCATACCTTCGACTTACAAAATATTTTACTCTGTTTGTTTGTTTGTTTGTTTGTTTTCTTATTCTTATATGTAATCTGTTTTGGGGCCGAAGCTCTTCCAACTCTTTCACGGTTAACTTAACGTCCTACTTTACGCCATTACTATAGCCAAATCAAGGACGCGCGATCACTGGCTTGCAATTTTCTAATATCCCTCTGCACATTGCATTGCTCCAGCCGGCCTGTACTGGCATGGACGATGGTTCGGCCCATTGAGTCTGCACTTCAATGGAAGGTCATAGCTGTGTTCATCGTCATCACCAATCGTAATTAGGTGATGAAAAATCCCTTTTTCAACCCTCCCCCTTTGGGATTCGAACCCAGTAAAAAAAAATATTACGTACTATTTAGAGCTAACAAGAGGTGATTGAAGTCAAAATGATATCGCCTCTGCTTTCATTAAGATTATTGAGATGGTTTTTAAGAACTCAAATAAATGTAGTGTGGATAAACCACACTAATAGAAACTACTTAGCAAAAGGCATGTGTATAGCAAATCCAACGGATTCCTCGATCTACTTGACCCTAGCTAAAAAATTTTTAAAATAACCAGCATAATATTAAATTATTTATTGCTCATTAATTGTTTATTGTTTATAGTGAGATTGACATAAATTGCACAAATGGCGTCGAAATAGGTCGGTTACCCTCAACAACATAATTGTCACTTGGAATATACGAAGTGTGAAACATTTTATAAAAAAAATTTCCTGAAGACCATAACATTGATAAATGTTCATCGAAAATCATTTTTAAAGTTAAATTAAAGGTTTAGTTATTTAAGACATCTGCAGTATTAGATAGTCGTAGTAGTAATAAGAACCATTTAGAAGTCAGATCATATGTTTGCTCTCGTTTTTTTATTTAATTTTTTTTTTAAATCACTATGCACTTGTCTGCTATTTTTAATGTCAAATTCAGTTTGTTTTTTCTGGATCAATGCAGAATTGTATTCTGGCAGAACCGTTTATGATTTGTTGATCTACAAAGTTTGTTTTTTAAACTTTTTTAAAGCAGTGCAACTATAAATGAATATTTTATAGTTATTATGGATTATTAAGAGTGATGGAAGCTTTTCTTTTGTAGACGACATAATGACAAACTCTTTTGGGTGTAAAGGCATATCTTTAGATAAAGTTTTAAATTTTTTTAGTTAAATTTAATCTAAACCATATTTTAAATGGTAAAGGTATTTAGATTTAAAAATCATAATGGAATTACCATCTGTGTTCTATATGCAAATTTACGTTAGATTTAAATTTAAAATATCATTGAAAAAAATTATATGCTAATCACCCTAATATGGAACCTTGTGGCAGGCCTGATCGAATTTGCACAACTATATTTTTCACGGTTACATGCAAGTATGATGATAACAGCTTTGAGGTGTTTGTCGTGGGGTTTAAACTGTTTAACGTAAATTAAGAAATTTTACTTTTCATACTGCATTATTCAAACTGCATTAATTAAAAATGTTGCTGTCAATCTAAAATTAATAATTTCCTCCAAAGTTTTTTATTTTAATTCTATTAATTTTTTTTTCTGATTAATTCTTGAGAACGAATTCAAAATAGAAATGTACCTGTTTCTAGCCTTAAATTCTGCAAATACTTTGGATATATATATATATATATATATATATATATATATATATATATATATATATATATATATATATATATATATATATATATATATATATATATATATATATATATATATATATATATATATATATATATATATATATATATATATATATATTCGTATTACTGAGGGAAGTTTTTGTTTGGCACGAAGTTGTAACAAAACATCTTACGTTGTGGTAACCGAATGTTAGTTATTAGAAACTAATTTCGATTACAACAATCGAATTAAAGTTGGTACAAACAAATTGTAGTATAGGGACCAAAGATTAGATGATAGCAGCAACTTCGTGTCTTATTTTTCCACTCCGCAAACGATAGAGTTGCTGAAACCGAATTAACTTAAATATTTTCCAAATTTTAACTGAAAAGAACGATCACTGAAATATTATAACTAATATATATATACTAAGTCTTTCTATGAGTAAATGTAAGCTATTCGCTTAAGTAATGCATGTATTTTTATTACATTTGGCAATATTAATTAGTTGGTTATTTAAGCGACCAATTGTCACTTTAAATTCCCTAGGATGAGGTGCGAAACACAAATTTTCAGAAAATATGGCTATTTATCGATCATCACTATCGATTAACACTTTCATAACGATAAATATTAAAACTTGCTAATTTAATTTTAAATTAGTAGGAAATATGTAATTCTTTAACTACAGCTGAATATGTTGTAACTAAAATATGGCTAGACTAATTATGACATTAATTTTCTGCTATGTACAATGAATGCAAGTTTTCACAAAAGTTTTTTATACTAATCTAAAATTATAATTCGATTAACTCTAGTGAATATCGGTCATAAAGGACATCTAGTTCTATCAAAGCATTTTGTTAATGTGACCCGGAAAAATATGTAGCCACAACCTCTTTTTAAATTCCCGTTATCATATTAAAGAGGTTGTGGTAATGTTTAGAGAAATCTGTGGAAGAACCGAACAATTCTGAAGGGCGATTCGGTCGATATATATATATATATATATATATATATATATATATATATATATATATATATATATATATATATATATATATATATATATATATTCGATTTAACAAACACGGCCAAATTAGTACTATAACACTAAAGAGTAGTTTTATATATATTTCCTGATTTCATTGGATTTGAAAATGTCGATATATCCTGGTTCAACAAATCAAATGCATTTCTTCAATTTTTCATTTTCATTTTTAGTAAAAATAATAAAAATAAAACTGAAAATTTAACCATTTGGGAAAACAGAACTTTATTTTTTATTTTTTGTTTGTAACAAATTCACTATTAGAAAATTCTATGGAAAACTGTATGACAGCGCATACATAAAAATCGATTGTACAATAAACAATATTTTTTATTTTTGTAATTTTTATTTTGATAAATCTTTCTATTTAAAAAAAAAAAAAAAAAAGGAACGTATATATATATATATAGCTAACTTCTTGACATTGCAATTTATTCATCACATCTGAAATTTAATATCCATTTCCTGAATTTTTTATATTCTTTTCTACATTTATGTCGTTTCCTTTTTATTAGGATATATATATATATATATATATATATATATATATATATATATATATATATATATATATATATATATATATATATAAATATATATATATATATATATATATATATATATATATATATATATATATATATAAATATATATTTATATAAATTAGAAAAATTTTCTTATGAGTTTCCTTAAAAAATGGTTTTTGTTTTTTAATATACCCCAAATTGTCAGTATAATCAGTGTAGTTTTGCTCGGTGTGCACATAGTAAAAATATTGATTAAAAAAATTTTTTGACATTAAACCAAAGATGGCTTTAGTATCCTTTTTCAATGGAATAACAATTTTCTAATTAAAATAACCACTCAAAAAGGTCGTCTAATTGAGCATAAAGATTTTTAAACTTTTAACTACCTCAATGGAATCTACCAAAATGCTAGCTTTGGAGAAGCAAAATAGCAATACAAAAAATAGTCGTGCTGATAGTGAAATTAGAGAAGATTTGAAAATTTTTATTTCAAAAAGATTATTGTTTAAATTGAAGTAATATAATAAATAATATCTATTTAGTGTTTTTTCCAATCGTCAAAGTTTCCAATTAAATGATAAGCTTTCATTGAAGCTTTCAAAACCTGCAGTACGAGGACCAAATAAACTGTTGGTTTATATATTTCAAAACGACATACATGGAGATATATAAAATAGTTGGGCAGGTTTATATTGGTTCTGCTGTAATGTCTTAATATTATTTAGTCAGAAAACAATTGCCAACAACCATTGCCAGTAACGCGTTGTTTAATGTTTTAAACCATACGTTATAAAGATCGTTGAATTTTATTAACGACGAAAAATAAAATAGTTTGCCACTGTTTCAAGTGTTTTGACATTTTTTACTCACTAAAATTAAATAACAAATAGTCTTAGTAAATTATCAAATTCCAAATATGTTAAAGAAGTGGAACTTTTTGTGAAGTATTGTCAATTTTATTTTCAAAATTGTTTCACATAAAATTAATTGACACCCAAATTCATGATCAAAATGATGAAAAAATTTTGGTTAATCCACTTAGACTACAAAATAATTTTAACAAGCAAAACTCTCATATGAAGCATTTAAATCACCACAATCGCAATATTCAGCCAAAACTATGCAAAAAGGTGTTCAAATAAAAAAAAGAAAACACAGTTTAAGTTACTAATATTAAAACCAAAGAAACTTAATACGGTCATACGGTAGATGCTTTAGATTTAAGGTTATAAAACCTAATAACTAATGTAATTATTTGGGATAAAGAAGGTCAGCCTTAACCTTTGCTAGTATACCCGGCCACCTGGGTGGCTGTTTCGATTTTAAAGCTCGAGGATTACGTAAATTTGGTGGTAGGCATTTCAAACCCCTTGACATTCTAGTTTTGGTTATAATTCATCGATTTTTATAGGAAAGTTGAAAACTTTTTATATTTGGGCCGAATTATTTGCCAAAACATTTTGTTATCCTTATAATCCGGCCACCCGGTTGGCTAGTATAAAATATGTGGGAAATACGATTTTTTTTTTTGCTTTAAAACTCATAGAGGTTTTTTCATTTTCGTTCATTTATTTAATTTAGGTCATAAACTAATTGCTCGTATTGTACACTTTACCGCTGACCTTGAATTATTATCAATAAACATTATAAAAGCCGCCACACCACCGATATCAATAATATCCTAGAAAAAGGCCAAAAGACAGCGCAGTGTCTTTTTCTTGGTTGCATAGTGCATCACCATTTCGACCATCTACCACACTCTTTTGGCCTCTCTTGTTGGTTTTCTTTAATTTTTGTTTTGGAACGTATGAACATATGGTATAATTCATCGGTTAATTCAAATAAGGTAAAATATATTTCGTGATTTAAAAGGCAACATGTCTCTTGGAATGTAAGGTTTAATTTTTAAACGTTTAAAGAAATTACTTATAACTATATTTCTTCCCGATCCTTGGAAACGCATAAAACCTTTACAACTCAATCCTCTTGGTTTGTTTCATTACCAGTTGGTTGTTTGCCGGTGTAAATTTGCCCTGTTATTGAGTACAAGTTACGAGAATCGCAAACCTACGAAACGATGCCATATTTTGTTGGCTTAGATAGCTTATACTGTGTAAATTTTGTTCAACCTGCATAATTATGAAAAATAACACAAAAGCAAACCACATTATAATGATATATACCGCGAAATGGTAATAGTTACTCCTCCACAACTATACACGATTCGGATGGAGTATTATTATTTCGCAAATTTACGTTCAGTAATTCAAAAATTTCACTCATGGCGGTAGCATTATCGGTTTCTAAACAAAACGGTCTCGTATGTGCATTGTCAAATCTAAGAAACCTGGATATTTCTCGAAAACGATTCAACCTCATGCTTGCACGGTATAGAACAATGAGTCCGCCTTGAATATGTGTTTTATCGATAGCAAATTCGTCTAACGAGAGGGCCTACATTTTATATTTCGCAAAATATTATGCCTCAATGTTGGCCTTTGCGGATTGTTTCGCCACCATAATACTTCATCTTTAGCTGTCTTATCAGAAGATGTGTCGAAATTGTATGGTCAAGATTGTAAAATTCAAAGTAAAACCAAAAAAGCTAATTTTTGATTTGTTTCTAATTCGACAGTAAATTTAATGTTATTGTTGCGAATGCATTGGATTTGGTAATAATTTCATGAACATTTACCTAAAAATGAAAATGGATTCAATATCAACAGAACTCAAAACATTTGAACCTATTAACTCTATCACTAAACCTCGTGGGTGAACCAAACAACTATTTATACATTTTTGTTTAAAAGAAATTTCACAATTATTTAAATATTTCCTTAGCCGAAATATATTGTGATTTATTTAAAAAAGTCCCTGAATTTTTCTTAATATTTACCCAATTTTCATTCATAAACTTTAATATTAATATACTGTCAACATTAGTAAACAAAAATTGTTTTTTAAATTAAAACGAATTTTTTACAGCTGTAATGGACTTACCAACTGTTTTAAAAAGGATCTTAGGTATTAATGCTGACATTTCATACAAAGGCGTTCCAATTTAGCTGTCTATAGGCCTGTATGGCACATCCTCTTTATGAAATTTAAGTTTGCCATATAACTAAGTCAAGACATCATGATAATTTTTGATCACCATGATAACTATGATCTCTTAGAGTGAGTGCCAAATCAATTTCTTATTTAAACCAGGGAACATATTGTGATTTATTACGTTTAATTTCCTTTTGGTGGCACATTTAATTCAAACAAATTACAAAAATTGTTATTCTGTTAAATTATTCAGTTTAGCCCAATCAATACTTGATCGTCAAATAATTTGTCATTATGTATGGCTTTATAATTTTGAAGAGTAAATTTACCAATGTTTGTCCAACTCTATTTTCTAGGTGCAAAATATCAAAATATCATAAACAATTGTAAATTAAATCTGAAGGAGGTAAACTAGTACCAATTGAATTGAATTTAGATTATTTAAAAATTTATGTATTACCTATCCAAATTGCTTACGACTGAGTTTTTTGCCCAAAACTTTACTCGTGGCTGTCCCGAAGTTTAAAATTTCGAGAAAATAAATTGACGCACATAAATAAGGGTAGCAAAAACTTCTTTATGGAAGTAGTAGGATAAAATTTTGATAAATGAATTTTACTCCAAGATTAAACGGCAAATTATTTCTACCACATGCTGGTGCAGCTCGACATTTTTAAGGGTTTTGTGCTGTATCAAGCAAGACGTTGAAAGTGCAGCAATGGATGTACTATTAGTTGAAAACAAAGTTGCAGAAGATTTTGCAGATTTTGAAGATTTTGAAGAACTAGCAGAACTTGCCAAGTTTGAAAAATAAAATGCACTAGTAGGTGGTGTAAGCAAATCTATTACTGTAACAAGATTATCTACCAAATAAATCATCAAGCTTCTTCAAAATATTTCCAACAAGTATTCTATTATTAGTTAATTCCTTCCGATAATCATCAAATATAGACTGCACTAAAGGCTTTTGTATTGACTTATTAACCAAAAGGTCTCTACAATCATTACCAAACTACCACAAATCAGGGCATTTTTGACAATATTTATAAGCTACTCGTTCAATATCCACAACTATAATGAAAAGTTCTGTTACAAAAACCAGAACATGATATTTTATCAATATTTATTAGCAAACTGCACTTATTGCACTTCATTAATAACAAGTCAGAAAAATCAAAAATTACAAACAAATTACAAAAACTCTTTAACATAATAAAACACAAAACCTAATATAATACAATAAAATTAAATTTATATGCAAAATATTTTTGTAAAATTAAATAAAAATTAGAATTTTTAATTAGGATAATGAAAACATTTATTGACAATAATAGTCTGATTATAAAATCGACTCAACTTAAATTCCCTGATTGGTACTCTACCAGATTAATTTATTTATCAAAATTCAAGTCGTTGATTTGTAAAAAAACTTAAAGGATCATCAAACCACTCTAACCATTTAAAAACAAATGAATTAAATGAGTTAACAGCCTAACTCTAAATAATGTTAGTCTGATATACAAAATCATTAAAAAAAACAATCCATATATATATATATATATATATATATATATATATATATATATATATATATATATATATATATATATATATATATATATATATATATATATATATATATATATATATATATATATATATATATAAATATATATATATATATATATATATATATATATATATATATATATATATATATATATATATATATATAATAATTTTAACACTGCCAATACCACTGAAAAAACTCCAACTTAGTCCAACCAAAATATCATTAATATGCAGTATAAATTATTATTTTGGTATTAGTAAATAAAGGTATTATGAGCCGGATCTAATTTCAATAGGATTTTTTGGCATTACAACTATTTTTTTCTTATTTAAAACTATGCACTTCATGTGAGGGTGACCAGAATTCAAAAATTTGAGATAAATTACCTAAAAGTCATATGCCTCTTGCATAAACAAAATGAACATAACTGCTACCAATTTATTTTTATTTTGACCAGAGCAAGATTCGCTTTATAAGGTTAGATGATTACAGTCATCTGAAATTAAGTTTGATTATCATGAATCAATTTCATATTAAATGTAGCCACAACAATACTTTCATGCCACATCAAGCGTACAGATATAGTTATGGTAACAAACTGCCATGGTTTTTAGTTTTATATGCAACATTAGAATTTCTATCAAATACTTTCACTAGTATTTATCCGGGTTATCCGGATAATTTCTACTTTAAACCATTTTGATGAAAACAGAATTAAATTTTCTTTAATTTATTTCAGTTTCTTCGGGTTCATAACCAAAATTTGCATCTTTATTTAAAATAAAATTACTAAAGCTATTAAAAGAATAAGAAAAATGCAATTTGCAAGAGAGGAGAGAAAAGCCGCAGCTAGACGTTTGCAAATAAACAACAAACGTAATTTTCAAATGTTTGACGAATATTTGTAAAAATCGGATATAGAGCGAAAACGATTTATTATTTTACAAATCACGAACATTCGCCGTATATTTGCGGTCATCTGGCTGCGGTTTAACAGTAGCGGAAATATTGAAAAAAAAAAATTGTCAAAGTACATTTTGTTTTTTTTTTTCACAAAAATTTCGTTTTTGGATCATCGAATATCAAATACATTTATTCGGATAATCCGGATTTCCGGAATGGAAACTCTATGCCACATCTCCTTCTTTAATGATTGTCTTCCTGTCACTTTATGCTGGTGTTGATCTTTGGCTTTAGGACTCGTACTGTGTGCCTTAGTCCAATTTTTTCGACTACATTATAGACTAAACTTTTCGATGGCACATTATGCTTAGTCAATAAATGATAGCACTATAGTGACAACATAATTAAGCTTTTTCTTGCTTTACTAAATTAAAAACTTTTCCCATGCCAAAACTTGACATTTTTGTTATTTTGTGCAATATAATATACCTATCTGGCCAGTGACAGTATTTATTTTTTTGGAAATTATTTGGTTAATTGAATTTTGACTGAGTGTTTGAAGTGGGAAAACCTTCAATAAAATGAACCGTCTTCCATTTTAACAAGCCCTGTTTTAAAAAGTTGAATTTACCTACTAAGCTCAATTTAGTACTGTTAAACTGTTACACCAGATATCCCCTATAAAATTGTGATAATTTATTGATCAATGAAATTAATTTTAATTCTACATAATTATAATCAATGTTTTAATACGTGCTCGTCACCATTAAATATTTCCATAAAAACTTGATTGGTTTGTAATAATGACTACTAAATTGAAAACTAACCTTCGTAATAGCGTAATGTGTCACCGAAAAGTTTAGTGTGTAATTTAGTCGAAAAAATCAGACTCTTGCTCATAGTATCAAAATCCATCAAATATAAACTATGTTATGGTTTACATCTTTAAATATTTGGTTATCAAAGCGTTTACAAATCATAAAATATAAATAATAAAATATAAAATTTTAAATTTATAACAATCAAAAAAAATTTTTATTAAAAAATATATAAATAATTGTATAATTTATTGAGTGGTACGAGACAATTGAGTTATTTTTAATGAATCAAACAACTTCCAGAAAAAACTGTGATCAACGCTTGTTTCAAGATAGGATATTTTTCAGTTCAATGGAAACATGTGATAGTTTTCAACATTTAACCCACAAAAAGATAAATCCAAAGTGGAAAACTACAACCTATGAGCTTTCTAAATATATCTAGCAAAATATTCCAAAAAAACCTATTAAGTCGCATAAACGTTTCCATAGAAGATAATAGGATTATACCCGATGAACAGTTTGGATTTTGTCCAGGACTTTCTCATCAACCGCATTTTTTTATAATCTTTATATAGCAGATATAAACTATGATTTTTCAGAAACCGTACACTTCGCTCAATACGTTGATGATACTGTAATTTATTGCTCTTATATTATAATAATATTATAAATAAATTGTGTGAGATTATTATAGTAGATGGGGCATAAAAATTAACTTTTCAAAACTCAATGCAATATTTTAATGTCGAAAGAGAGCCTTGCAAAATCTACCTGTTGACACATCCTTAAACATCAATGGTATACCCATCAAATGGACAAAATTAGGAATGGCAACTTAATAAAACTAGGAATGATTATAGGCAGACGAATCACCTTTAAATATTATAATATTAATTATTCAATCACCAAATGTATTATCTGTGTAAAACAATTATCTAGTCTGCTCCATCGAAAAATCCATATTAACAATATGCCTCTCCGGTCTGGTTTGATAGTGCAAAAATCCATATTAAAAAATTAAAAATTGTCCAAAATAAGCGTTTTAAATTAATATATAATAAATCGAATTACTTCTCAACTAAACGATTACACAGTATGTCAAAAATTCCTTTGATTTTCTTAATCAGTTATATAAAACAAAAGAAAACTTTAAAAATAATCGAAACTATAGTATAGTTTAAATGGTGGCATGCTTTGATCTAAATTATGTTTTTATCGGTGTTACAAATTTTGAAACAAAATCAATTTGTGTTTTTTTAATAAGTTCCTATTTTCCACAATAATTTGAGTTTGTATATAATAAAAGGAGTTTTGGTTTAGATGTTGAACGGCCAACATCACAAAGAGAAAATAAAATAAAATATTGATAGGGTATAAGTACTATTAACACAACAAATATCAGTGTAATATACTTTGTGGTTAAATTATAAAGTGAAGTGGTAAATATTCCAGGAATATTGGCGAAAACCTACAATAAAACGCCACTGGTCTTATCAAGTGATTTACATAATAATAAATGTTTGAAAAGGTCTAATACGAACACAATGCATAAGAACCGCAGTTTGAATTAATCTTTCGAACTTTTAACGGCATAAACAGTGACTTTCGTAGTAATCAAGAAGTGTTACACAAAATACAACAAAACAAAATTTCACCTCTTAATTTTATAAGCATATGGTAGAGAAAATTAAAAATTGTAAAATATGGATTGAAACTCATCAAAATTGAAGTAAAAGTGATCTTATTTAATGAGTCGGACTTTGATAAAACCGTGAGTAAAATTAAAAGCGGAAGGTTTTGAGCCGCTAAAAGTGCACAAAGTATAATTAAAAACCAAACGATTTGCTAGAGATGCAGTATACCATGTGTTCTATAAAAAGGGCTCGGTGAAAGTAAGTAAACTAAAAAATATAAGATACGTTGCACTATAGCATGCTAATTAGCCCAATTGGCTAACACAATGTTTTAAATGCCACATGTTTGGTCATTTTGCAATAAATTACTTTATGAAACCAAAATTGAGCAACTGTTCTATGTTATACAACGAATCAGAAAAACAAGTCACTAAACATGTATTTTCTAACTGTAAAGAAAACCATACAGCTAACTCCGTAATATGTCCTGCTAAAAGCAAGTATTTAAAAATGAAGAAGCAGCTCTCAATCAAACCACTTGCAAAGCAAATCGACACCGCAACATCATGACAACAAATTTCAATGAAGCTAAAACGATTTTTCGCATAATTTAATGTCTGGAATTAATTCAAAATTGATTGAATCTGTTGGAATATCCATAAATCTTGAAGGAGGTGCCCATATAAAAATGTTCTGTTGTTAATGTCCAAACTCAAATCATAACGATTTTCGAAATTACTTGACGAAATTGACAAATTTGACATCGTGGGGGCGACCTAAACTCGAGGCATACCAGTTGGGACTGTGTTAGGCACAATAAAGGTGGTCGTATATTACATAGTATTTTACAACGATGTCCCTCAAGGCGCTGCGTTTTGATCGCACTTTTATTCAATATTTTTATTAATGATGTTCTAAAATATAATGATTGCCAAATTTTGCAGACGATATACTTTTTGCAGTCGATATAGTCTTTTTACCTCTAACGAACTATGCTCGACTATTACTTTTAGACTACAATCTTATGTAAACGATCTAATAGACTTTTAATAAATGGAAATTGTTCTTAAATTCTCCCAATCATGCTAATTAAAACTTCTTTAAATTACAGTCAATCAGTGATATATCTAAGTTTCCTTGTGGACCAAAGATTAACTTTTGAAACTCAAGACTCGATAGAAGAAATTTGTTTTTTACCTTTTTGAATTATCAAACAAATTTAGAGGTGAGATGGTTGGGATTCATTTGTTTGTGATTCATTTTTTTTTTATTGTTGTTGTTGCTATTTATTTGTACAAATACATTATGCCTTGACGAATTGAGTGCTGATTTATTTTAAATCTTGCTGTCAGCTTGAAACTTTTGAACGCTTCGTGTGTGTATGTTCAGTGTACATTTATATTTTGCGATACAATATACCTATAAAATAAATAGAGCCGATGGAATTTATCATCGAATATTGGTCAAATTTAAGAAGAAAAATAAAATCTTAGTTATGCGACTCGATCATCCTTTTATATCATTATAAAGTAGTATATCTTTGAAAAAACAAATAAGTGAATTAAGCAAATTTAAATTTAACAAAGGCACAGGTCAAAATTTAAAGTTTTGTAAATATTTGAATCGATTCAAGTTAAAATTCCGTTAACCAAAAATTCAATTTAATTTACGTAAATTTAAAATTTTTTTCAATTTAGCTAAGTTAGTTTTAATTTGTTTCTATGCAATTGTTGTGCTTTAATTGCATAGAAACCTTTAGTGCTAGTTTATTAAAACAGAAACTGAAGAGTGATTATGAGAAACTTGGTCAGTTCCAAATCTAAAGGTTGATTTAATTTTTCATAACTATTTTTGGAGGCGAAAGTGTACGCAACGGCCTAAGCAATGAAAACGTAGATAGGGCGTATAAAAGGAAGTTTATAAAGCATAGTAAACTTGTATTTAGCATTAGATATAAGGAGTAGCCAAAATTTAGGAAGTGATTCAAATAGCTGTCGTAAATTGGCAAAGTCAGTTTGTCACTCAAAATATGTATTATGATTTATTTAAAATCAATTTCCTTTATATAATTCGAAAAACAATTAGGCTATGATCAACTTATTACAAGAAGCAAGTCCTGCACTCGAGGGAAACTTTTATTTTTTTTAGTTTCCTAAAAGAATTGGTAAAGTAGTTTGCAATAAATTAAAATGCATCTTTATAACAAGTTCTGGATACCACTTAAGAATTTTATAGCAAAATTATATTCTATTTTGAAGAAAGACTGCTCTTAAACCTACTTTCAGCAAACAAAGATTTGTGCACCTCTTGCAACTTTAAATAATCGTTTCAAAAAGTAATTGAAAGGCGACTTAAGATTTTATAACCAGTTAAAGATTGTAAGAATTTAATAAAGATAAAAATAAAGATAAAATTTTGCTCACCCACGTTTGATATATATATATGTATATATATATATATATATATATATATATATATATATAAATTTATATAAAAAAAATTAAATTAAAAAACATCTCAACATCATGTGACTTGAATTTTATAAATTTAATGAATATAACACAAAATTAAATTTAGCCAAGTTTTATTATTAAATAAAATATTTTGCGAGACATAGTCTTTGTATCATCACCCTGTCTGTATATATATGCTATGCTTCTAGAACTCGACAAAAACACAGTGTATCAGCACAGATAAATTTATATTTTTTTTTTGTTGTACAGTAAAACGATCTAAATACAATTAAGGATAATTATATTTACATAAAACTCCCTTAAAAAAAAAAAATAAAAAAAAAAAATAAAAAAAATGGTAGAGAAATAATTTTTTATACTTTTAAATATAATATTAAAATTAAATTAAAATTTATAAAATGATATTAAGGGATACAATTTTTTGTTGTTTTATAATTTTATTTTTGTACTCGGTTGGACAGTGAAATAAAATTGGATAATTATTTTGATTAAAGAGTGGATTTAGCTCACATTATATATCCTTTAAAATATTGACTCAAGTTTTTTTTTTTAAGTCAAAATTATTGTTATAAAAACGCGCATAAATTGTATATAGGGGCCATAACTAGCATTTTGCCAAAAAAAAAAAAAAACGTTTTTATATTTTTATACAATATATGTACGAACAAGTTTTGTTTTAAGCTTATAATTTGTAAGACACAAAATAATGTTAAATAAAAAAACAGCAACAAAATATGAAATGAAAATTATTTGTAATAAAAAAAAATAAAAAATTGGAAAGCTGAAAAAATAGTCTTATAGGCGCCTTCGTCGTTTATATAATACATATATTCATTTTTGTTGTTGTTTAAGCATATACATAAGCTTTATTATATTATAATATGGACATATTTTCAGAACGCAACGAATTTAATAATGCATGTTCTATTATATTTTTAATATGTCGTATATGTATACAGGTTAATGGCTTTATAATTAAAAATAACTCCTACATGTAGTTCGTACATATATAAAAATTTAGTATGGGTCGAAAAACATTAAAAGATACTTTAAAAAAAAAATGTACTGGACGAGAAGGAGAACTTTTATATTGGAGGAATATTTTTAACTCATAGGTTAAAAAAAATGGACAAATAATTAAAAAAAAAAAACAAGTAAAACGGGACAACAAGGTATATAAAAATCTGCACATACGATAATCTTCCTTTTAAATACACAACCAACATGCAAAATAAATATGAACAGTACATATATAGTGTGTTTTAAATTACATGTATATAAAGTAGGGTTTGCGTGTGCCACGCACTTATTATTTTTTCCCTAGTTAGCTGGTAATATTTCTCAATCATTATCATTTATATATATATATATATATATATATATATATATATATATATATATATATATATATATATATATATATATATATATATATATATATATATATAAACACTGGCAGAACCTTTAAAGGAACTTTAAAAAAAAAACTAGCAAATATCCTTATTATTTATCACGTAACGTACATCATTCAATATTCACTTAACTAACTACTACAACCGGTTTTTTGGTTAGTTTTAGTTTATTGCCCTAAACATAAACATATAAACTTGTATATGTTTCGAACTCAAGGTACGCACATAAATAAAAATGATTATTCAAAATAATCCCATTTCCATAAAAACATATATATATACATATATGTAGAGAGATACACACATAAAAATGTTCACATATTCACATTAAGGATACATAAAAATCAACCCTTTTTAATTTATTTAGCAACATAAAACTATAAAACATCTCCATCTTTAAAATAATAATAATAATAAATATTATGAGGCTCTATATAGGCTTTTTAAATTTTTTTTTTGGTCACAATAAAATATTCAAATAATCAAATAAGATTTATTATAGTTTTGTGTTGTTTGAAGCTTAACAAAAAAAAAAAACAATAAGCTTTCGAACTTTTTTTTTTTAACCACATACGAGAACTTCTCTATACACATAAATTTTTTTTTTGGTAAGTTCATTTTATCTGAACACATTATAAGGATTAAAAATTTTGTTTATACATGAAAACCTATATATTTTTTTGGTTGGAAAATTATAATTTTTTTTACCTGGTTTATTAGTCGAATTTACTTGTTGTTGTTGATTTTGCTGTTGAGCTTGGATTTGATGTTGTGGTGTTGTTTGAGGTTGTGTATGTGCCGGGTGTATTGTTAATAGTTTAGCCTCAGGTGGCTTATGTGGCCCAACAGCTAATTGCGGAGCACCTAACGCCATCGTAGGCGCAGGCATCATTAATGTCGACATAGCCAACATAATTTATATTTTATTATACGTTAGACTTTTTTTTTTTGTTGTTGAGTTAAAAACAAAATAATTTTGTTTCACACGTTTATTCTAAATTTTGTGTTTAAATATATAAATATATAAGTATTTTTATATAAATATAAATATAATTATATATACTATATATTTTATTAAATTTAAAAACAAAATTTATACATTTATAATTAACTAAAAACTTAATTAAAAAAAATATTCACTTTTCTTATTTATATATTTTAAATTAATAATCACAAGTTATTTTCGATTCATACCGGCAGAAATATAACAAAACTATCAAATTTCACTCACGTATTAAAATTTAACTTAAAACAAATAATGAGTAAAAAATCATATAAATTATAATTTTTTTATTTTATCTCAACATAAATTTCACTCGTAATAATTTTTTATTTTTTTTGAGCTTTTTTTAATTTTTATAGACTATCATCTATATATTAATATATATATTTATATATTTTACATATATATTTAATTTTTTTTAAATTTTCACTAAAAATCACATGAATTTTATATATAATATGACACGCGAATTTAACTAATTTAATTTTATGAGATTTATTTTAAACAATTCACATATATATATTTTTTTTATCATAAAACAATAAAACAAAAAATAAATTAATTTGAATTTACTTTAAAAACATAGACACATTTTTAAATATATATCTATTATTTGTATAATATATATATTTAAAAAAAATATATATTTTTTTTTATTATAAACACAAAAAAGCACAAAACAGGGTCCTAACTAATTCGTACTAACCGTAAGGCGACACTGCTCTAACTAAAAGATGTAAAAACATTTTTAGTGAAAATTCCTTTTTTTTTTTTTTTTTTTAGTATTCGGTATTTTGTTATTTTTCCTTATTTTGCTATAAAAATTCGTTGTTATTGTATATGGATTCGGGAAAGTATATAAAAATTTGTGCCGACAACGAATCACAAAAACGAAATATATAAATGCGCGCGCATTTCCGAATTTTTATCTATGATTTTTCCACATTTTTCGGAGTTATGAAAAAGAAACGCAGAAAAACAAATAATTTTCCATTATTCGATCAGTCACTATATTTTCGTTCATTTATCGTTTCGACCTGTTTCGGTGCATTGCAATTTTTTTATGTTTTTTGGATATTTATAATTTGGTCATAATTGGCAAAGCACGAATACCCCCGAATAAAAAATAGAAAGTCAAATACCAAAAGATGTTTGTTTTGTTTTTCTTCTTTCACTTTTACGTTTTTCTTTTTTTTTTTTAGATTTTCCAAAACTTATATAAACTCGCATGAATGCGAAAAATAAGTTTTAGAACAATATAATTATAATGGGGGGGTTTCTGTTCTGTTGCTACCATACACACAGTGGTTTTGTGTTTATTATATATTTAGGTAAATATTTTTTTTTGGATAGAACAAAAAATAATAGCAGTCAAAACACAAAACATATATATTAAAGCGAATTTAAAGAATAAATTATATTATATTATTATATGAATATTAAAAAAATTAAAAAACTTTCATGTATTTTTATAATTAAAAAGGTAGAAACATTTTTTTTTTGTTTAATGTATATTAAAAATAAAAGAAAATTAAAATAGAAATGGAGTAAATTAAACCCTTGATAATAATTTTTAGTGTCCATAATGTTGTAATAAAAAAATGAAATGAAATGCGTAATTTTAAAAATTCATGTCATTATTCTTTTAATATTATGTACAAAGCATATATTTCTTGACAACCATCATAATATATTATTTCTTAACTTTTTGAAAAAAATTTGGTTGCAAATACCCAAATGATATCATGGTGACATATAAGGTAATTGCTACATCTATTGATCCTTTCGAGATAATTTTACTTTTTAGAGCTGGTTTCGTAGGTTCTAAAATTGCTTGGTCCAATATGATGCTAAATATCATAATATTTTATTATGAAAGCAACAGCAGGACCCCAATAAGCAGGTATACCAACCTCATATAATTATATTGAAACATCTACGTTCTTGAAAGTAGGTCTTCAGAAAAAGAGCGAATGTTATACAAACAGTGGCAAAAATTAACTAATCAGGAAAATCAGCAAAGTACTATTCTCAATTTACAACAACAAATTGATGAAATAAGAAAAGAAATTATGCAATTAAAGCAGCATAAAACCCAAGCTCAGCCATCAAAGAAGCAGAACCAGAATAACAAATTTCAGAATGTTGAATATCAAACCGATGGGTCTTACTCATTCTCATAGCTAGAGAAACAGAATTTATTCATGATAAGTCTAGGAAAAATAACAAAGAAGGTTACATAATACCCCGTTACCACCACAAAAACCACAAACATCGAATTAAAATAATCAGCCTCAAAAGGTTGATACAAACGTCAAAAAAGATAAAAAATACCTTCCCCACCACCTATCATAGTAAATGTTATTACAAATTATCACACATTCTTTAATTAAGGCGACTTGTCTACAGAATTTGGTGGCCTACAAGTGAATTAAAAGATCCTTGGCTAATTTATATTATATTTAACAAACTAGATGATGATATTAGAAAATTTTGCGGTTCAAAATTTTATTGACTGTTTTCAAACGAGAGCACATACACTCGAAGGAACTAGGAAACTCGAAACGAAACCTGTACCCAATTCGTTGTTAGAGTATGGAGCATATCCTCCATTCGGTAACAAGTAAGAAATTTGCACCGCGCAAAAATGGCGGATTTGCGACAGCTGAAATTACGATTGTGAATCGACATCCTCGATAATGATCGCAAATTTGTAATTCAGCATTTTGCTGAATACGATTTGCTATTGTCTTTTGCAATCTGTCACATAATTTTTTCCATTTAGTTTTGTTGTGTTCATATTTTACTGTGATATATTTAATTATTGCTATACATATGGTTTGTATTAAGAAATGGAAGTTAAAAAAGGGCAAGAAGACCATTTTTACTGAAAATGATCTGATGTTGTTACTAAAAATATTAGAGAGTCATCGAGAAGTTCTCTCATATAAGGTGAACAAAATGTATAAAATTTAGAAACTAACCCCTTTTTTATTATTAGATAGTTCCGACTTATATGGTGATGAACTTTCCAAAGCATGAGAAAACTTGGCATTGGAATTTTCAGCCCAAACATAAATATCACGATCCGGAGAAGAATTACAAAATAAATTTAAAGATTTAAAATAACGTACAAAAAAAAAGCTGAAATTAATAGACATCAAAAGGGAAATGGTGGTGCTCCTCCGAAAATATTATCGGACGTGGAGAAGCTAGTCGAACAATTAGCGGACGAAAATGCAATGTCCGGATTTAATTATTATGCGGATTGTTTCTCTGAAACTCCTATTGTTTTATGTGAAGAACGCTTAGCTGTTTCAAAGGAGTTCTTAAAACTATTCAAAAATATGAGAAACTATAGTATAAATGAGGAGATTAATAATATTTTTTTTTAAAAAGTATACCTTATTGAATATATTGAATGAAGTAAGGAAACTGTAAGACTGACCACTGTGCAATGAATTAAAAACTTGAATTACATTTTATTTATTGTTATTTATTATTAGGCTTTTTTTGATACGATTCAATATATAATTTAATAAACAAATATATTAATTAATAATATTATTTCTTAAAATATATGTTTTATGTCATTACAGCCTGTTTTAACTATTAATTTCGGAAACTTTAATTTATCATAATGTTTCTGTTTCTCTGTCCTCTTGTTTCTGAAAAAGATTGCATTAAGTCACTATCCTCTTCTCGAGTGCCACCATCGTCGTCTCCTTCATCATTATCGTTATCTGCTCCAGAATCCTCACTATCATTCTCAAAATCATTAGGTTCATTTTGTGGTTTGGCCACGTTATGTAAAATGAAGCAGCATAATATAATTTTAACACACTTCTTCAAATTATAGCACAGCATACCTCCACTTTTACTAATGATTCTGAAGCGGCTTTTAATATGCCAAAAGCTTGTTCAATTATCTTTCTGGTTTGCTTTTGAAATTTGTTGTAATTTTCTTCTCCGGGCGAAGATGGGCTTATTACTGGGGTTAGAAGATAATATCTTCAAGTGGATAACCACACATTTTCTGGAAACGCTTCGGAATAGAGAAAATTTAAAGGGATGAACTTTTATAAATATGGGTGTAATGAGTTGAGCCGGGCCATCTAACCACCACGTCGGTAAATATTGCATTTGAGCCTACAAAGTTGATATATCCAAATTTTAATGCATACACAATTTTAGAAGTTTTATAACTTACTGCTTAAATATTAATGAAATAGTAAGACTTTCATTTGAAAAATGCATAAGCATCTCAAACAGTTAGTTTTTGGATAGCTACATGTGTCCCATCTATTGCGCCAATTACATTTGGGAAGCAGATGTGTTATAAAATCCCCGTTTTATTTTAGCCATTTCAACTTCATTTCTTGGAAATTTTATAAATCTTTTTTGTTTTTAAAATTAAAGCCGATAGAAACTCGCCAAAAATCCTACTAATTGCAGACTGTCCCAAATTGTGGTTAAAAATTTGTCCACTCACAAATTGAAAAATTTCAGTCCCCAATATATTAAGAGATGTTAAAACCTGTAATCATTTCATATAGATATTAAATATATGGAAACATTTTAGGAAAACCACCAAGTAGATAATTTCAATTAAATGAGGAGGAAACGCTTTGCTTCTGTTAGTCGGTCTTTTTAAATGAATATATAATTTATCTATAATAAACAAAGCGGATCGTTTTTAAAGCGATAACGCACAAAAAATGTATTATCATCACAATCAAAAGGATTCTTACGATCACGAAATATCTTCCTTTGAATCCGAACGTTCCGTCTGCGTCGTCGAATTAGCTCCATTTACAATTATTACAATCACAAATAAAAACTTGAAAAGCTGATTTATAATTTTAAAATTTATTTAAGTCGGAATGATTTTAAAATGTCAAAACTTTATCAAATTTGAGGTTATATACTGTGTTAAATAGATTTACTACCTGTAAATCAGGGTCGCAAAAAATATGAAAAATTTAACAGGTTGCCACTGTCATTTTTATCGAGAATATCGATTTTGTGATTCAGCGGTGTTAAGTTACTTAATACGCTTGCGACTGAATAGAGGATATACCCCTATATGCTGTATCATTGTCAAAGTTCTGAGATATGGAAATCTTTGAGAGAAGATTTTTTATACCAAGAAATCAAGATGCTTCGATTTTTTGAGTGACTCCCATTTAGTGAAAACTTATAAATCCAGACGATCGTACTAAATTTGGCGGAAACGATATAACAGCTAATCACATCTTTCAAATTCGAATACGTAAAATTCACAATCCATATCTCAACCGTCTACAGAAGCATCTGCCGACACAGTAGTATACAATCAGCACAAAAGCCTACACCAATTATTCATGTCACGGATGTTGGTTGATATAAGCAACCTAGTTGGGTTCTATTGGACTCCGGTTCACTGTTGTTACTTGTTACCGAAGAGTGAGTAAAATGATTAAGCAAACCTAAGGCAACCAATACTATTAGAGGAATCAGTTCATTAAGAGCGGGAGCTACACGAAGCGTAACTAATCTGAAACGTCATCCAGATTTCATTACGAACTAAGGATAATAATTAATGCGTTCATATTACCAAAGATAACATCACCAATGCCACCATCAAAAGTCAACCAAGATAATCGGGACCAGCTTCAAACTTTGCAATTAGCAGATCCAACATTTTAATCGGTTCCAACTATTTCTTCGACATAGAAAATATCTACCGTTTAGTACTACTATCACATAAGGATACAGAATTCTAGAGAATTGTTGGGCGTAAAAACTCAAAATCACCTATCGAAGATTGTCGGATGTTAACAATTATCAAGGAATAGCCTCCACACTGTTTGTAGTCACAAAAATCTCTGTGACCATCGCAAACTATTATTCTACCAAATTTTCTACTGCTTCAAAAATACTGAAACAGGACCTGTATATTGACGACTTGACGTTAGAAGGAAAAAGCCCAAAAAAAGCTCTCATGATACAAACAAATCTAATAAAAATGTAAGATTCAGCTGGTCTTCATTTAAAGAAATGGGCGTCAAACGGTCCCTCGCTCAGTTAATCCAAAATTCATCAATATTAAACGTAAAATGCTATCTGAGGCGTCTAAGATCTTCAACCAACTCGGTTGGCAATTACCATCAACCATCATGGTTAAAATCTTATTCTGATCATTGTGGCTTTTAAATTTACTTTGGGATGATCCCTTACCCGACAACATTTTACAAAATTGGCATAAACTGCGACAAAAGTTGAAGATGGTCGAACATCGCTTATGCTGCAGTCATTTATTGCCGAACTTAAAATACAAATGGCATTAGTCAAACCAGTTGTGCCAGGACCAAGCTCGCACCGATCAAACATTCTGCAATTCCAAGGTTGGACCTACTTTAGGAAGTGGCTGAGGTTACATTATTCCCAAACCAGGAAAACCGCCACATCTAATAACATAATATAGACCTATATCGTTGCTGCCGATAATGTCTAAACTCTTGGGAAAGTTACTTTTAAAAAGATTTAAACTAATAATTGAAAAAAATAACCTAATTCCGAATCACCAATTTGGTTTTTCAAGTGAGCTCTTAACTATTGATCAAGTGAATAGAATTACCAACCAATATAATTGAGAAGACCTTAAAAGAGGAACAATTTGTTCCGCCGTATTCCTTGATATAGCGCAGGCCTTTGATAAAATTTGCACGAAGGTTTAATCTATTCAACCTCAAATGAATCCAACCTAAACAGTACAGCATAATACTGGAAGCATATACAACGAAAAGGTATTTCAGGCTTAAGCAAGAAAATTCTGAGCTTAAAGAGTAAAGAGCAGGAGGTCACCATGGAAGTATATTTGAGCCACATCTGTATTTACCATATACTCGAAATGTTCGAACCCCACAAAACAGTATGATAGCCACTTACACCGATGACACAGAAATCATGGCAGTAAATGACAAAAACTCAGATACATCGCCAAAAATCTCTAAAACTTGGTTTAAACCTTGGACCCTTGGACGTCATTAAATTCAGTTTACATTCCTGGTTTTGATCTTATTAGTAATGCTCACTCCACTCAGGCTGGTGGCATTGCAAACTTCATTCATGAGGATTTGAAATGGAAGGTTCTAGATACTTCTAGTAAAAGTTATGTTGAATATTTATTTGTAAAAGTGTTGGTTTACTCCCAGGGTGGCAATTTTGATTGCATACAGGATCTTTGGGCTATACATCTACTTATGATCATATTTTAATTGCTAGCGACTTTAATATCAATATGTTAAAGTTGGATTCTGTTGCTTTCAAGTTGCTCTAAATTTTGCATATTTTGCTACCAATTCATTTTAATGATTTTCATGACAGTGCATCATTTATTGATATGGTTATTGTTTGAGATGTATCACTGATCAAACAGTGAAACATTGGTGTAACTTGATTTTCAAATTTTTGATCAAGTTTTTATATAATTTCCCTATCAATTACCTATTCCTCCTGTTTCAGTTTCATCATTTAGTTATCTGTTTTTTTTATTACTATTTTTATTGCGACTAAGTTGTTACAACTCATTTAGCAATTTTTCTTTCTTATTTTTATTCTCTGTTAGTTGCAACTTTCAGTCCTGAGGAACTAAATCACCGAGCAATTGGCGCAGTGGTTAAAGCTGCGGTGTTTAGGACGGGAGGTACCGGGTTCGAATCCCAACGGGTAAGGGTTGCAAAAGGGATTTTTCATCACCTGATTTCGATCGGTGATGACGATGAACACAACTATGACCCCCTGTTGGAGTGCAGAATCCATGGGCCGAACCATCGTCCATGTCAGTGCAGGCTGGCTGGAGCAATGCAATGTGCAGATGGATTTAAAATCGAACCTGTATTCGTGCGTCCTCAATTTGGCTGGTGACGGCGTAAGGTAGGACGTTAAAAATTAACTGCGAAAGAGTTGGGAGAGCTTCGGCCCCAGAACAGATTGCAGAGTTCAGCAACAAAAAAAAAAAAGAACTAAATCAAGCGGCTTCGTTCTTTTTACCCACCCTGGAATATCCGTGTTTTCATGGAGTTGTAAACGCAGGATATATTTTTTGATATTTTTTGTGATTTCTTCGTTGACGGTTTCATCTTTAGATCTTTAGGTATATTATCATTTATAATGACAATGCATCGTTTTACATTCCCAAAGCTGGATGCCATAGGTCCACACAGGCTTAAGTATTTCCCAGTACAAAAGCAGATTATTGTGAATTGCAAGCTAACTGTTTCTTCCAATTAGCCAATACATTTTTCTTAAATTTATATCCAGTTCTTGCTTTTTTTTTTTCTTAACATGCTCTTTCCATTTTAACTTGGCGTCGTCGAGCGACATACCCTGGGTTTCTTCCGTGTTCGCATGTAGTATTTCCTGCCTTTTTATGTAAATAGGTAATTGATCATCTTTTAAGTAGGTGAAGGCTGTGTGAACTAATTTTAGCTCAATCAATTTTATTCTCCATTTTTTGTCCAGTGGACAATCTCATTTGGAGTGTGCTGTCATTTGTTGACAACCAACAAATGACAGCACACTCCAAATGACAGCACACTCAAAATGTATGTCATTCGTATAAAGCAAATACAATAATCGTTCCTACATACTCCCTTGTGGTACTTCTGCTTCAATTATATTGAGTAATGAGAACTCTCATTCATATTTCGGAAATATCTCCATTCATTATATGATTTTAATATTTTATAGAACTGCTTGAGAAAGTCGCGAGGTAATTTATATCAGTCTTCGATATCAGACTCGACCAAAAACTTGGCCAATATAAAGGACAACTCCACTACAAAATTTTTGTTTTTAAGCGGCTTGTCAATCACATTAACGACTCTGTATACCTGCTCTTTATTGGAGTGTTTCTCTCTGAAACCTAATTGGAGAGACGCAGGCGTCTTTCTTCAATCAGAGGTTTGATCTTTTTGAGTAGTAATTTTTCGAAAATTTTGAACAATGATGGTAATACAGATATAGGTTTATAGGCCTTTTCATTAGGTGGATTATTAGGCTTGTTAAATTTTTTATTTTGTTAAATTTTTGTTATTTAGTGAATGATTAGATTAAGCAAGTTTTTTGCTACAAATCTATGGTTAATTTTTCCTTGATGTCGTAATACTTGCTGTTCAAGATTAATTTGACTTTTGTTAAGAAACTCTTTATTTTTTTTTTAATTTTAGAGAGGCAATCGACAATAGTCTGACAACCTTTTGGTCTGAAAGCATAGCTAGTCCTTGTCTTGCTGCTTGTGATAATGAGAATCCCTCTGTCACTTTTGCACTATGGAATGTTGTGATCACTTTAGTAGGGATTCCTTTTTCTTTCGTTGATCTCACTGGCTGGTTTGTGTTTGCATGTTTTCGCATGTTTTGCTACTTCACACCCTCTTTAACTAGCAAGGTGGATTGCTTGGCAGCTAGCACATTTTGTGGAGTGCTTTTATCTATCTTGAATTTTGTTTTTGTATCATGCTTCGCCGCTCCTTTTTTACACATCTGGTTTCACGATAGCAGTATTTTTTGACACTTTTTGCATTGATGGAAGTAAACCCCTAACAACTACTTTGGTGGGTCTGGTATTTTTGCCTTCATATTAATACCATTGGGGACTTTGATTCAATGCACTTTAAAGTTATCTCTAACTGGTCAGGCATATTTACCCTCTAGACGTTGTTGTTTACCGACACAAGCTTTTACTCCTTTTCAGTCACCTCTTTCATTAACGCTTGGATAACGCTACATTTATCGACATGTGTGATATTGATTGGTGGTGGTGTTTTTGTTTCTGGACTTGCTGATAGTTTGTAATTGGTTTATTTTTGCTCCTGATCTTTGCTCATTTCTGGGAACGACTCAGCATTGTTTTTATTGGGAAAATTTACTTCTTGTGTTTTTTGCTTCTTTAAGCCCGTTTTGACTTTCTTATTATCCAATTGAAACCTCTTTCTTAATCTTCGTCGTAAGTTAGGTACTCGCTTAAATTACCAGATTTCGTTACTTTGTTGTTGTTTTTCTGGTTTAGAGCTTCTACTCCGAACGGAACTTCAGGACCAGTTTGGTAGTCCATCTTTAATTGGTGAAAGTTGTTCCTTTTATTTGGAAAAAATTGGTCCCACCCAGGATCGATGGTATCGGCAACCAAAGATCATTATTGATTTGATGTTGTTAGAGACAAATTCATCTCGTTTTCTAATTTAGTTAGGTTATTATTTCTTATAAAGACATCTTCGAAGCATGTGATTGGAACACTGACTAATTCATGTACATGTAATAAAATTTTAAAATGGTAAATTGATTATTTATTAATTATAATTAATTATAAACAGTTATAATTAATTATAATTAATTATAATTAAATATAATTAATTATAATTAATTATTATTATCTTAAATAATTAAAATTAAAAGAAGTGAGTCTTGGCAGAACTTTA
The DNA here is from genome assembly GCA_963556175.1 of Tipula confusa. Classification (NCBI taxonomy): domain Eukaryota; kingdom Metazoa; phylum Arthropoda; class Insecta; order Diptera; family Tipulidae; genus Tipula; species Tipula confusa. The sequence goes on along the minus strand of OY744475.1, from coordinate 186,452,341 downwards.
TGAAAAATAGCAAACCTACTACAGCTTGGATTCAATTTCTAATTGTGAGGATGAAAAAGAACAGCATCAGTTTTTTGTTTGGTTTTTAAACTCATTGGCACTTATGGGCCTGCCACATTACAAATTAAGGCTGAAAGTCGGTTGCTGCGTTAATTTATTGAGATATATAGTAATCCAAAACGTGGGTTTTGCATTAAAATTTGTTTTAGGAATTGCGAGGGAACTTAATATTGTGTAGTTTCTGTACTGGTGACCATAAAAAGTATTCATTTTAAGCCTGATTCTGGATATACAGGGTAAGGATTTGCCATTTGAAATACGAAAAAAAAAGAATTTTAATTTTCTCTCTTTCTATAAACTTGGGATGTATTGGCATCAGTCAGTTTTTAATAGTCAGAGGCGGTTGGGAGAACAAAAGAAAAATTGGTGGTTTTTAACAATCTTAAATGAAAAATGTTCGGCTGTACCATTTACTTTTCGTTCATAAAAACGATCATAATAATCTTACAATAACACCACAGTATCTTTACTTTGAATAATTTGGACCGTTCTCCCAACAAATTAACTATTCATATTATTTATGGAATGCTGGAAAGACGAACTGCAACCGAAAAAATATCAATTAATTTGGACAATTACGAAATTAATTCTAAAAAAAATCGAGTTGAAAAATACTAAAATTTTTAATGAATAATTTACCTTGGCAATCAAGAAATTTGATTTACGCATTAACCTCAACCTCGGCAAAAATTTTGATATCACTTATATCAAGAAAACAAATGAAAACACTTAAAATGGTGATTGGTATCTTTAATGCCAAAACTGACCAAACTCAGTTCAACATGAGTTAATATAGAAGCTTGTGGTCTTCGGAGAAATTTGTAACTGATAAAAGCGACAAAATTAAAAACGTTATAATCGCTCACTATCCATTTATAGTACTAAATATTTTAAATGTGAAAGTGGCAATTTAGGGAAAATGTATCTTGATTTTATTTTCTATTCTGTGTTTAAGTTTCGTTGTTAAAATTGGTAAGGTAAACCTGATATTTAAAGCCAGGTATCAACTTTAATTTAAGCCTTTCTTTAAAAATACTTGCACTACTAAGACCATAATCAATTCGTTTTTAACTTCGAATGTTTAGTTAATTTGCGGAGAGAAGTATTTTAACATTCCACTCAAATTTTGAAAACCTTTTCTTCGTTAAAAGTTACTGCGGGTTTACTCATCTTTTGATTTTGGTAAAGTTAGTTTAATTGTTGCCATAACATTATAAGTCTACGTAAGGAGTTTGATATTTTCGTTTGGTTTTTAAATAGTTATACCTCCTTTAATTGTTTGTACATATATTCACATTTACAACACGGTCAAACTAATCCAATTCCGTTGAAAGAATGATGGACAGTATACAAACATTTTCTAATCTATTTCATTAAAAATTAAATATTATTTAATTGAAGTACAGTGTAAACGAACCGCACAGTATAATTGCTAATAATATCATTTTATTTATATTTTCATGGGAAAACGTTGGTTTGAGTTTTATAATTTATTCTGATTTTTTTTTTGTGGTCTAACTTAAATAAAAGTTTGTGTGCATAATATAATATAATGTTGCTTTACTTCTTCATTGTAACCACTGAAATACGACGTTTGGTCAATGCTTTTATATTACATTATAGTCTTTTTTTTTTTATTTCTTACAATTTATTTTTACTTAAGAATAATGAATTATAAGGCAAATAAAAAAAAAATTTTGAATAAAAATTACCCTTTTTGCTTTTATTTATTTTTATATTCTTACGAAGAAATGAAATAAGAAAAGTTAATATTTTTTTTTTCGTCTTATATTATTTAAATATTTTTAAATTAAAAACAACAAAAACATTATTTAAACAAAAGTAAGAATTAGATTTTTTTTTTTACATAAAACAACAACGAACCACATTGCTCAATAGAAATATGTAACGAAACGTTTTTGGTTGTGCTCTCGGGGAAAACACATAATGAAAATGTACCCAAAAAAAACTAAGATTGTTTATATATTTTAATACAAGTATATAAGAAGGGTTTATATATATATATATATATATATATATATATATATATATATATATGGGTCATTCCATTATAAAACAGACGATTTTTAGCATTTTTCGAAATTCACCTCTTAGATTTCGATTTTTTTATTTTTTTCACTTTCCTTATTAAAAATAAGTAGACCCCTATTTTTTTTTTTTTTTTTGTACCTATGGTTGTCCCGTTATTCGAGTTTTTAGTTTTGACAGTTTTCAAATTTTGATTTTTGACTCCTACATTAAATATTGTATCTTCGGTTCTAAAATGAGTATTTTCATAAACAGTAGCATTTTAGAAAGGTATTAAGCTGTTCTATATTATTTCATAATTTATTTTTATAAAATACCGTTATCTTTGGAGTTATGGTTGGATATATCTATGTTTATACTTCCACCGCTAGAGGGCTAAAGATACCAAAATTTAAATATACCCGATGCACCATTTGATAGGCAATTTGTTCACCTTTTATAAAAAAGTAAAATTATTTTCGTCCACGGCTATAGTTTAGCCGCCAGAAGACTTCAAATTTGAAAAAACGTGTTTTTTTAGAAAAAAAAATTCTATTAGTTGCGAAATGAGAATGAAAGTATACACTTAACGGACATTTTTTGTATAATTTTGATACAAAATACAGCAGTAAATAGAAAAACGGCCAGTTTTGAAATATTTTGGTTAGAACTCGACCCCCAGAGGGAAGATAAATTGAAATTAATTAATTTTTTAAGCTTTTTCCTGCCAAAAATTGCTGTAAATGTTTAGTTATTATGATTAAATGCAAGTTTTTTTTCTGTTTTTGCATAAAATAAATCAGTTATTCAATTAAGTGCATATTCGCAAATGTTTGAGGAACAGATAAACCGCCAGCGGGTTGGGAAATGAAATTAACCATTTTTTTCAGTATTTTTGTGAAACGAATGATTGAATTGAGTACAAATACCTGGTATGTGTACATGCAACCAATTTTTATTTCTTTAAATCTAAGTTGTGTCCTTTTTAATTTACCCGTTTTCTCGCCAAACAACAGGTAGTTATCTATGTAACAGAAAAAGGAGGTGCTCAGTAATTTTATGACTATACGGCAAATAATAAACTAGGCTCATATAAATAAACGTACAAAATTTTTGGCTCTTCAGTTAATATCTAAAAGTGGACTATAAAGTATCTCTTTCGTAAATTTATTATTGGTGTGAAATATCGAATTTAAAATACAAAATGGTTAATCCGGAATGCTGTAATCCTTTTGATTTGGAAAACCATAAAAATTTGAAAAATAAATTGTATAGGTTAACCGAAGTTGTAAGTTTACCAAGTACACCGGCAAGCTGTTCAACATCCTCGTCCAGTATATCACCACCACATGAAATTCTATCGGAAAATTCATCACCACCACATGAAATTCTTCAGTCGGTGTATCATGATATTTTCACCGAATCATGTGAACGATTGGGTGGATCTCCTGTAAACAAATACAGGCTCACAGAATCATTGTATCGCCAAAAGCAGCTGGAAAAAGTGGTCAGGCTCACTTGTGAAAATGTTTTGTGCGTTCCGGTGCCCAAAATATCACCAATAGATGCTGATCAGTCAAATCTTCATGATGATAACGGAAACATTCTTAACAATATTTTGGAAGCATTTAATCGCGAGGAAAACTACGACAATCGTGTATTGCTGCTTACTTTAATACCTGAAAATTGGTCAGTAACCAGAATTATGGATAAGTTCCAGGCAACAAAACACATAGTATTAAAATCAAAGAATTTAATCAAGGAGAGAGGATATGGCAGCTTACCTGGGCCAAGAAAAAGGAGGTCTGGAATTTCTTCAGAAACAATAACCACAGTTACGGAATTCTACAAAAGTATGGATATCAGCCGACAGCTTCCCGGATTAAATGACTGCATAAGTGTTCGTGATGTTAATGGAAATCGGGTTCAAAAGCAGAAACTACTTGTCTTGTGCAGTTTATCTGAGGCTTATAAGGCGTTTTTGGAAAAATATCCATCTGACAACATTGGATTCTCCAAGTTTGCAGAGCTTCGGCCAAAAGAATGTATATTAGCGGGAAAAGCCGGAACGCATAATGAATGTGTTTGTATAATTCATCAGAACAACAATTTGTTATGTCCAGTTATAACAAAAATTTTACAATGCGACCCTGTTATTAATAATGAAAGAGAACTGTTAAAAAGAGTATCCTGTGAAAATTTGACCTGGGATTGCTGTAACGGTGATTGTGAAGACTGCAAAGGTTTATTGGATGATTTCCTGAAACAAATAAAAGCCGCAGCAGACGCTGAAGAAATGAACGAAGTAACATACAGTTATTGGAATCCTGTTGAAAATGTGTTTAAATTGCAGAAGATTATATCTTCTGTTGATGAAGTCGTCGAAATTTTATCAGAATCAAAATATGGCCTAGCAGTACTGCGTAAACACGATTTTATCACTAAACAACAATCAAGTTATTTAAAGCTCGTAAAAAATGATCTGCAAGTTGGAGAATATGTTGTTGTTTTGGATTTTGCAGAGAATTATAAATTTTAACCATACAGTCTATTCGTTTCGGTTATGTAACCAAAGAAGAATATGCAAAAACTAAAACAAAACTTAATAAAAGATTTTCTAATATTAAAACAGTGCAAAATACCCGGCAAACTCATCAAATAATGCCGAGCTCTGAAAAAACATTTATTAGAACTAAATTGTTCTCAAATTCTCTTACTGTAAATATATGTTCTTTGTAAAAATCGTCATGAAAAAATATAAATATTTTGTAAAAACAATTGTAAAAATTACATTTTTTTTTATTTAAATGTATCGTCTTTTTGCCGGTTTACTCTAAAACGCCTAAAAAAAATTTGTTAATTACAATTTTGCGGTCTTCTGGTGGTTTACCTGTATCTGGAATAGTTGCAAATAGGCGCTTAATTGAATAACTGATTTATTTTATACAAAAACAGAAAAAAAACTTGCATTTAATCATAATAACTAAACATTTACAGCAATTTTTGGCAGGAAAAAGCTTAAAAAATTAATTAATTTCAATTTATCTTCCCTCTGGGGGTCGAGTTCTAACCAAAATATTTCAAAACTGGCCGTTTTTCTATTTACTGCTGTATTTTGTATCAAAATTATACAAAAAATGTCCGTTAAGTGTATACTTTCATTCTCATTTCGCAACTAATAGAATTTTTTTTTCTAAAAAAACACGTTTTTTAACTTTGAAGTCTTCTGGCGGCTAAACTATAGCCGTGGACGAAAATAATTTTACTTTTTTATAAAAGGTGAACAAATTGCCTATCAAATGGTGCATCGGGTATATTTACATTTTGGTATCTTTAGCCCTCTAGCGGTGGAAGTATAAACATAGATATATCTAACCATAACTCCAAAGATAACGGTATTTTATAAAAATAAATTATGAAATAATATAGAACAGCTTAATACCTTTCTAAAATGCTACTGTTTATGAAAATACTCATTTTAGAACCGAACATATAATATTTAATGTAGGAGTCAAAAATCAAAATTTGAAAACTGTCAAAACTAAAAACTCGAATAACGGGACAACCATAGGTACAAAAAAAAAAAAAAAATAGGGGTCTACTTATTTTTAATAAGGAAAGTGAAAAAAATAAAAAAAACAAAATCGAAGAGATGAATTTTGGAGGCTGTCCGAAATATAATGGAATGACTCATATATATTTATGTACATATATATATTTATATATATATATATATATATATATATATATATATATATATATATATATATATATATATATATATAAAGTTATGGGGTAGTTTTGACCCTCTATAATAATATGTAGATTTATGGTGAGCGTTTCCTGGAAACACAGAATTTAAACAAGAACTTTATTTGTTTTACATTTGAAGGGCAAAACTGAACTAAACTATGGTTTAGTTTCACCAATTTTGTATTTTATTAATTATGAAATTTAATATTAATTTGATATTGATTTCGAAATGCAATTTCTAGTAAATGCTAGAATTGCTAGAAATGCTTGTGCATTTCCGTTTATATTCTGTTGATGGAGTATCAGCAACCATCCTATAAATAGACGAACAAATTTCTAGGATCTTAAGCTATAATAGTGCAATATAAAATATATTTTTTATAAATTTAATATTGAAAGTTCTAAGTAATTCAGTGAAATATTGAAGTCAAAATACAAGATGGTTAATCCACAATGCTGCAATCCTTTTAATTTGGAAAATCACAAAAATTTGAGACAAAAATTTGTAGCTGTTAGTAAAAAATTAGCTGAACAAGCTCTAAAATTTTGAAATAATAAATTAAAGAATTTGTAAAAAATGCGGCCTTAAATTGTATCAATTAAATGAAGTTGTTGATTTTCCAAATCCAGCTGCATCACACAGTTCAACATCGTCGTCTAAGTCAATCGGAAAGAATAGTATCACCACAAGAAAATCTACAACCAGTGTATCAATATATTTTCTCTGAAGCATGTCTACAATTGGGTGGCTCACCTGTACGAAAATAAAGGCTGTCAGAGTCAGGTTATTGCCATAAGCAACTGGAAAAAATTTTAAAACTCACTTTAGAAAATGTTCTGTAAGTTCCGGTTCCTGTGATAATACAAATCGTAGAAAATCAGGCAGATCATAATAAAAACGATTTTACACCAACATTATGGAAGCATTTAATCGCGAGGAAATATACGAAAATCGCATATTCCTGCTATTTTTGATACCTGGGCACTGGTCAGTACCTCGAATTATAGATATATTCCAGGTAACAAGACATGGTATTAAAAACAAAGAATTTAATTAAAGAGACAGGATATGGCAGCTTTCTTGGGTCAAGAAAAACGAGGGCAGGAATTTCTCCAGAAATATTTACCTTAGTTGAGGGATTCTACAGAAGTATGGATATCAGCAGACAGCTTCCTGGAAAAAATGATTACATAAGTGTTCATGATGATAATGGAGAGCGGATTCTAAAGTAGAAGCTACTTGTTCTGTGTAATTTATCTGAGGTATTTCAGAATTTTCTGAAAAACAAAATCCACCTGAAAACGTTGGATTCTCTAAGTTTGCGGTGCTTCGACCAGAAGAATGTATTATTATTAAAAGTAAATATATATAGCTGAAAAGGCCGAATCACATACTGAATGTGTGTACTATTCATCATAACAACAATTTATTACGTCCATTTGTAACAAACATTTTACGATGTGACCCTGTTATTAAGAATGACGGAAAACCAGATCAGGCCAAATCTGCCTAGTAATTACAAATGAGGTGCAATTTACCTTGAGGTTCACGGTAAGATGCAACAAAAGATACCTTGTCGCGCGAGATCGGCTTTCATATTCCTCGTAATATTGAAAAGAGATGGGTAATAAACTATTCAGCCATCTCGTTAAAAGATGAAAAACAAGTCAGGCCACTTTCAATGTGATAAAGCCTGATTGTAAAACTTTAATAGCAGCCTGACTGTCTGTAAAAATACCAATATCTTCATACAGCCTATGGCTTCCTTGATTGCTATAAGCTCTGCCTAAAAAAAATGCAATGATCAGGGAGGCGGAAAGAAAGATTTAATGTGGTTCTTCCAGAAAACCCCTCCGCCGACCTTTCCATACATTTTTGAGCCATCTGTAAAAAAGTTAAAAAAGCCTGACTTTAAAACTGTTCCATTCACCCATTCCTCTTTGGAAGAAAAATCAGTTATAAATTTTACTTCAAGACATGATGTCGAGATGGTGTAGTCCATAGATTTGGGAATTTCTTTGTTCGTTAGAATAGATGAGTGTCCCATAATGTTACATGACTAAAGATAAAATGATTTAAGCCTTATGGCTGTACTACAAGCCACCTTCTTAGCCAGAATATCAGGGATAAGATGAAAGATATTCTCCAGTGCTTGAGTAGGAGTGCTTCTAAGTGTACCACTAATACACAAAATAGTAGTTCTTTGCACTTTCATCAGCAACTTGTGGTTCGCCACTGTAATTAAAGTGGGTCACCAAACTGTAACTCCATACATTAGAACAAACCTAACTACAGAGGTATAAAGCCAATTCAAAATGTGATGCTTAAGCCCCCTTTTCCAATGTTATTTTTACAGAAGTAGAGTGCTATCGTAGCCTCTTTTGCCATTTCCAGAACAACTATTGGTTCATTGAGTTGGAATGCCAAGTGCATTCTGCATAAAATCTCTGAGAAAACAAGGATATTTTTCGAAAGTACCAATAGCAACATCATCTGCATAAGCTTCCACTTTAAAGCCAGTCCCTTCCAGGTTTAGTAACAGGTCATTAATGGCCAAATTCCAAAAAATAGGGATAATACACCACCTTGCGGTGTACCCCTATTTACAAATCTACGGATGGATTATACACCTAGATTCGCCGTTATGACCTTGCCTTTGAGCATTTGATCAATCATGCTTCTAAAAATAATTTGAAAAAGCTTGAGTGATCGTCTCTGGTTTGACATTATTAAAGGCACCTTCAATATCACAAAAGGTCACCAAAGAGAATTCCTTATATTTGAGGTACTTTTCTATAGGAAAAAGAGAATGGAGAGCGGTTTCCACCGATTTTCCCTTACTATATGCATGCTGAGACGTTGACAGCTTTGCAGGCTCGATTGAGCCTTTGAGGTAAGCCTCTTTCTGTCTTTCTAGAATTTTCAAGAAATAAAAAGATAAGCAAGTAGGCCTAAGGTCTTTGAGATTGCAATTAGAGCGTTTTCCCGCCTTTGATATAAAAAATACATTTACTTTAGTCCATTTCTTTGGAATGTGACATAGTTCGAGGCTACTTTTGAAAATCACCTCAAACCAGGGAACAGTTAAGTTTTCTGAATATTGCCAAAAATAATTCCATCTAGGCCTGCAGACTTGAAAGGCTTGAAACTGTTTACTGTCAACAAGATAAGAAGTGAGAAGTGAGTCTCCTAAATAATATATTAAATTGGAAAGAAAGTGATCTATACTACACCATTGTGTACGTCTTGCATGATGGATGTTTCAAAAGCAAAAAAACGACAATTTAATGGCTGTAAACATAAAAAGTTTTAATAAAAGCTAGAAGATACACTAGAAAGAATTATTTCAGGAACTAAATAAAATCGGGTATCGTAAATGGCATATTGTGTTACAATGGCTTGTGATGCAGCAATGTCACGGAGTCCAACAGATAGCCGAGCTGCGTAAAAAATTCCGTATTACCTTAAATCATCATCAGTCTCTCATCAATATTTAAGTGTTCCATCAAATCAAATCAAACAAACAGCATTACTATCAACAATTGTGTGAAGAGATAGACCGGGATCATTTGTTAAGCCATATAGAATAGTTATGATAAGCTTTAAGAGTTTAAACAACGCAAGCCCGTCATGCTCAGAATTTAACGAAAATATTATATTTATATTATTTCCACAACAGCTTGGTTATGTTAAAATATTTGAACCAAGAGGCGAGAAAGAAACTTTTGCAGCAGTGTCAATAGAGGAGGTAGAATAAATAATAAAAATAAAAAATAAAGAAAATTTGATATTAGCGATGACCACAGGGCGCCATTAAAAATAAAGGGGCTGGTCTTAAAATCAATATGGATTCCAAAAGATGCTCTATATCATTGACGCAATTAAACTCATAGTAGATATGGCGTGAGAGACGTATGGAGGTGTCGGATAAAAGGGAGGTCCCCAAGAATATTCTACAGTGGCCACATTGGATGTTAAAATATAGCGTAATATTTGATGAACATTTGTTTTGATTTACAACGAGTACTAAGTTTACACAAAATATCCAGTCGAAGCCAGCAAAATATAGTGGACATTAAAATATAGTGGACATGCAATTCAGATACCGTGTACATATTAAACGGACAGATTTAGACCAATAATCTCGGTAACACATGGGATATCAATCAAGGTGAGCGAGTTGTGAAAAACCTATGGTTTCGCCTTATAAAAGTGCCAGCAGAAATTTAACAAAGGAAAATGTTGGCTATTTAATTAGTTACCTTAAAAAAATAAACGAAGCACCACTGCTGAATTCAGAGCCTTAAAACTTGGAAGGATTTATCAACAAATTTTATTATTAGAGTGAAAATAGTAATATGTTCATAGAACACTAAGAACAACAGAGCTGTAGTTTAAATTTCTACGCAACACAATGATAAGAAAACCTTAGGGTTAAAGCCCAAGCCAGACATAATACACTATTACAAAAAAAAAAAATTATCAGTCGATACGATACACAAGATGCTAGGTAAACTAACTGCTCTTATAATACCTCTTATGATTCCGCATTGCTCTTATTAGCAAATAAGCAAAAATACCACGAGTTTTAAGTTATAGTCCAACAAGTGATGTCGAGTGCATTCGTGAAAAAAAGGTGAAGAACTACAACAGCCGCGAAATGTATCATTTATTCCTGACAAAATGAACAGAAATGCATTCGTTCGTTTCCCACATAAAATTCAATAATAATTTTGCTATAAAGAACGGACCTACATGACAACATATACAGTTGTGATAATAATTTACTACTGAAGTATAATTACATTTTTATTGAAAACCATATAGCTCGTGTTGTCATATTTGTTTCATAAATCACGATGTTTACCCTTACAGGTTATTGACCCATGCAAATTATACTAAAATATCCTACCTTGTACTTTATAAGGTGGTATAAACCTGCATTTTATTTATTTTTATTTTTTAAAGTATCAGCAAGTGGATTTAATGAATAATTTACATTTACACAATCCATTCAACCTAAGCACACAAGTACAGTATACCATATGTGCATTATACAGCTCTATGTCATTCTGAACAGTGACATGAAAGATAAGTCGGCTAATGGATTCTGCACACAAGTAAGGGTCAAAGTTGTGTTCATTAATATCACCGATCCTAATCACATGAAAAATTACCTTGATGTATCTTGCCCCTATTGAGATTCCAACTCTCTTTCACCCACTTTCGAGCCACTCGCTCAGATAACAGTTATACAAAGGAAAGTAGAAAAGTATGACGAAAAAAATATACACCCGAATGTAAAAATAATGAAATTATGTTAAAAAAGCACCTAATTTAGTTTGCCTAAAACTTCTTGGATCAGCGATTCGTTTGATCAGTAAGAATTTTGTAATTGAAAATTACATATTCTGCTATAATATGATGAAAATTTATCGTCTAATTTTAAATTTAAATAAAAATGGTTTGGTCATCTCCGCATGTTAAGGCCAATTTAAAACTGTGTTTTTCTATTTCCGTAATTAATTTGCATATGATGGCACAACTAAGTAAATCTGATTAATTAATTATCTAACTTAAATAGTCTGAATAATTTAATACCCAATTTAGAAATAACTACGTATAACTACTATAACTTGATAAATCTGCCGTGTAGCACAAGTTTAGTTTGAATTCGTCCTTAATGAAGATCAAACAAATGATCGTGTATCGTGTAAGTGTTAAAGATGAAACCACCAATTTTATCATGTTACATAGTTGAAGTAAAACTTTTTTTAAATGTATAACTATAATAAACTTAACATTATTATGTTTCCGAACTGCATAATACCCTTAACAAAACATAACCCTCTAATTATTCCATACATTAATTAATTAATATTAACTAATACAAAATATCAAAATAATAAACATCTCCAATATTATGTATTAATTTTATGTTTTATAGAATTTTTCGTGTACGTACAACACAACACAATAAAGGATTCAATGTAAGCCCAGCATTTTTAATTTTCATATTATTGTGCCTAAGGCAAATTATGAAAAACAACAAAATATTGAAACAAAAACGAAACAATGAACTAAGTTTAATTAATTGAATGTTTATTTTTCATCAATTTTCAATTTTGTTTTTTAGATTTTCCTTTATATTCAATTTAAATATACATGAATATATTTAATATATATATATATATATATATATATATATATATATATATATATATATATATATATATATATATATATATATATATATATATATATCATAATTTTTTTTATTTTGAACTAACCAAATTTGTATAGTGAAATCCTGTTAACATTACAATAGTAAAACTTGTGGTTTTTCATCAAACACAAACAAATAAAAATACAAACACGTAACAAAACAACTAAACAACTAATTGATTTAAACAATATTTTAAAATATATTAAAATTTGCAAAGTTTGATCGACTATTCAAATGAACTTCAATTTAGTATTTAACTGCCATAATTGTAATTGAAAATGTAAACCAAAGTTATAAATCGATACGAAATGTATGATTTTTGGGAACTCCGTAAAAGTGTAGACTTATATTTTATAAATTAGTGGTAATAATAGATTTGACCATATTTTGCGAAGAATAATTCTACCACAAGTGATTTTAGCATACAGAAAAGTTCACTATAATAAATAAAGTGCATGACAATATTTCAGTGATTTGATACTGGTTGTGTTTTTTTTTGTGTCATATTTTGATCACATAATAATTTGTTAAATATTTGATTGGCTAATGATCGGATTTAAATTGTAAGTATCTAAATCAGAACTTGTGAAGGTGATTTTAAATCACTGCTTCTACTGATTTAGATCACTCCGCGCGATGATTTTAAGCGCACTTCTTATATTTGGTTTAAATTGTTTAAATTTGTAATGTAATATAGGAGTTACAACTTACTGTACGAATAATGCGTAAAGAGAAATAATAAAAAAAATAAAAATTTCACTATCAGTCGCATTTCTTCTGCCATGATGGAAAATGTTGGTGCCATCTTTTGTAGTGATAGATAGACTATCAATACTCGTCACTCTCGACAAGGCAACATACACTAATTCAATGGTGTGGCTTTTGTCGTATTCATAAACAATCTCATGGAAAGTCCCACACTGCGATTTATAATGATACCAATGGGAAATGATTTTTCCGAATGTTAATTGTTTTATTATTATTCATTGGTATTGCGGATGACCTTCGTAAAATAGGTACGGCATTGCGATGTTGTGCCATGTTCCCTGGACATTTTTTCTGCAGCTTCTACTGAATTTTATTTTGGAAAATAGGCCACACCTTCGAAACTTCTCCATTATCGTTGAATTTTATGTGGCATAATTTTCCGACTGTGCCATTATCAAGACCATCCGAAACATCGATGTTTGTGATTATAATGTAATGATAAATCTATAAATGATTCATCTTTTTTTGAAATTAATTTCTTATTCCGTAATTTGTTCAATAAATTTGGCCATCCAATCTCATTGGCGCTAATCGTAAAGAATAGCGTTGGTTTCCCTAATTGACTAATCATAAATAATAAATCTTTTTTTTTCAGACCAATACCATGCTGAATTTGGTATAGATTAAAAAAAAAATTACTTTCGATACATCCTAGAATGTAAGCTTCTAATTCTATCTGTTCCTTAGTAATCTTAGTATTGTTCCCTACATGTTTAAAAGCAATAGTGAGAGAGTCTTTGACTCGGTGTCTCATTATTTTCATTGTCATATATAATAAGTGATATAGAGTTACGTCTCGTCTATCTGATCTTCTTAATTAACTCGTGTTGCCGTCATAAAAGGCGTGATCTTAACTCCTTCTCTAAATTCTCTGAAGTGTGCTATAGATATATGCTAGGGAAAAAAAAAGTTATTTAGCATGTCCATCGAATAATAGACTAATTGGCTCGTTATGTTTCCTCGGTGCGATTCTAAGGTAAAAATCCTTGTTCCAAATCAATGATTGTTGTTGTGCAACTAAACTCTCATCTACAGGAATATTTTCTCCAATTCATTATCATCGTCAAAAAAAAGGAATTGTTCGTTGGCACAGTCATTATCTTCGCTACAATGTAAAAACTATCGTCAATCGTAATGTTGTACGTAGTAGATAACGGCGTATAAACGTCTACTGGGACGTTTATAACTTGTCCATAAATTTCATACTGGCCATTGATATGTCGAAAACGTCTGATTTGCATAAACGGAATATGAGGGGATATTAATCGTTTGGTTACCAAATCTAATGATTACGTAAACCATCCGCTGGATATTTTGGATATTTGAAGCCATTATAAATTGATAATTGTGGAATATGATGTTTTGGAATGCTTCTAAAGCAGGTAGAACATACAGTGCATTTATGTTTCTGAACCGTTATTATTTTCCTAATGAGTGTAATATTTTCTATATCATTTTGATTAAGCACTATTTTTAAACCCTTCATAACCAAAGGCGATCACACACGTCACAAGGATACCCGAATGGATTATTGATAAATTTATTTAAAAACTCTATGTGCATAAATATGTTGATTGTACAACGTATAAACATTACCCTGCATTGGTTGTTGATACTCTTCCATCTGAATATGGTTTATGTCGTTTTCTCCGTCTTCACTATTATTATTTTCAACAATATCATAATCAAATTCCTGATCATGGTCTTCATAATTGCTTTCTGTAGAAGTCATATCTGCCCTTTCATTTTCTATCCTTTCAATTTTAAAATTAGATATCGGTACGGCCGATGCTTCAATTCTATAATTACCATGACACTCTCCCCTAGGCATTATAAGAACTTCTTTTGTAGAGGGACCAGCAATCTGTGAACCATGGAATAGATTTTCTATGACAAATGGAACTTGTCTATATGTGAGGGCCCTGCTATTTGCAAGGAATGAATATTTTTTTTTTGGTTCGTGGTACATCTTTGCTTGCAAATTCGGGTGCCTGCGAATTATTGTCATCAATTTGATAAATTTTCCGTGCAGTATTCCTATCTCGGTAGTTTTTCGCGCAAATGGAAGATAATTTTTTCCGATGAGTTTCAATATCATTGTCAAGGTTTTTCCATGATTGTCCATTCTCTGTATCAGATTCACCTGTATTCATAGTGGTTTGTCTGTCAAGTTCTTTTTTCTTATCATAATACTTTTTCTGATATTGAGTTTTTCCTCTTTTCTTCAACGTTAGAATTTTTGTCATCCAAAATTTTTTTTTCGCCCTATAATTTCTGTTGTACTCTGCTTTCTTCCTTTTCTTCCTTTCTTTCTTCCTCTGCTTTCTTCCTTTCATCATTATTTTCAATTTTTTCTGAAAGGTGAGATGCAGCATTCCTCGCATTTATGTTAAAATCTAAAAATCTATTAACTTCATGTAGTATCCTATTTCAGTGTCGGATTCCGATGTCGATTTCGTTGTCAATAAGTTTATCCATTATTGTCGATTTCTAAAAAAAATTATAAAATAAATTTAATGAGGCAAATGAGGATTATTTTATTAAATAGGCGGTCATCCAGTAGTCAATGAAAAATATTATAATATTTTATTTTTCTTCTTAAGCGTGACGCGATTTCTCGACTAACACCCCATGCCAAACGTGCATAACGCGCGCGAAAAAGTTTCACTTCAATAATCATAAGTAAAAAAAACAAAAAATAAAAATGCGACGTTAACCGCTCGGCTTACTAAATTAAACAAGTTTTTAAGTTTTTTCAGTATGTCATAATCATATTCTTCAAGATGTTTTTGATTTCCATTTCTTCCAGATTTAGTTCATTGATTTCGAGTTTTGCTTTAAGCTCATCTGTCTGGAAAGGAGTACTTCCCACAATCGAATGAAAATTAAATTCAGCGAATTAAGCAAATGGTACAACCTCAATTGGTTTATCCAAAAAGATTTTATCATGTAATGGAAATAACAAATTTGTTCGATTAATTGTTTAGATTTGAGATTGATGGTTGGTTGAAGCTCCATCATAGTCTCATATCCAATTATTCCATCGAATATTTTGTGAAATTTTAGTATTATAACATAAGATAAGTTTTTTTAGTTGAAAATTTGCCATATATTTTTGGTTTAGTTTTTTTGTGTTGAATATGGTCTCTATTTCGCGATTCATTATCCGATAGAGTCGGAGTTTACTATATCAAGATTAATTTAATTTTTGTTAGCTCCTGTATCAATTAAGAATTTTAAATTATTTTTGTCAAATGTCAGAATAATAAATGTTAAATTTGAGCGAATATTTATGTTAAAATTTTCAACTTTTCCGAGGCCAGCTAAGAGAAATCCTGATCAGATATTTATTTTTGACTGATTACTATCGATTTTCGTTTGATTCGGTTCATTATTCTTGGCCGAATTTCCATTCTTTTTTTTTATAATTTTGTAATCCACCCATTGAAAAAACCCAAGATTTTTCATTTTCGATTTTAATCTCCGATTTTTTTTAAATTAAATTTTCGAAATTTTTGGTTACTTTGAGGAGTTTTATGTTGGAGTGAATTTTTTTCTTATATTCTAAAGTTGTTGGATTTGAAGCCCTGATACGAGATCCTAATGGATCTCGTATCCATACGAAATATGCGATAACGCGGATTGAAAAACTGTTAAACCTAAATTTTTATAGTGCTTTATCTGATGGTCGATTATATCGCTATCAGAATTGTTTTGTTTTACTTGTGAGGTTAATATATGTTAAAATGTGTTCGATATTGTCATATTATTTTTGAGGGACTTGTGTTATTCGAATTTGTTGGAATAATCCCATGATCCACATTTTCGATGGACCTTACAAAGGCCACCCTTAAACCATCGTATGTTCTAAGTGATTTTATCACTTTCTAATAATTCAAAAATTTTATCCATTTATCTTACCTTTTTTTACTATGGTATTTTTATTTTAGGCACTTAATTTTTGTGTGACGTTTCTATCAATTTTTCTTGATTGATGGAGTTGTCGTCTTCACATATATAACTTTTCAGAATTATTCACTTTTTGGTTGAATTAGAAAAATCTTTAGCCTTTCAGACACTTCCCAGATTTAGCTGTTCAATTTATAAGCAGTGTTTTAATGAATCTAGATTTGTATCGTCATCCACAAAATTCACAAAATTTCATGTGATTATAGTTTGTTAAATTTAAGCGCCAAGTGGTATACTCCAAATTTAAACTTTATTATTTTATATATATATATATATATATATATATATATATATATATATATATATATATAATTATTAGATATATATATATATATATATATATATATATATATATATATATATATATATATATATATATATATATATTGGTGTTTGTATTTTTTTTTCAAGATTCAACTTTAAAAAAAAACAGCAAGTGGCAATAATATAGTTCTATATTAATAATATTGTTAATATTGCTCAGTTTATTTATTATTTAAAATTAACTAATCCATTAAATATAACTTTCTAATTATAGGAAAACTATATACTCGTATATTTAACTATTAGAAAAACATAAAGTGAAAAGCAAAGACAATGAAATGAAAATTCAACAAAAAATAATTGTGTTGCTCAGTTTTATTAAGCTCATTATTTACACGTAAACAAAACAATGAAAGGTATATATTGTATCTTACGTGAACAAAATAATGAACCTTTGATTTCATAAAATATTTAAATTTTCTATTTATTCATGCATACACTTACACACACAAACACAGGAAAATTGTGATGGTTAATTTTCATATTTTTAAATTTTCTTTCACCACTAATGACCCATTATATTTAAATATGAATTCAAAATATTCACTTTTATAATATTATATATCTATATATTTAGAAAATAAAATGAACAAGTAAAATAACAATTTATTACGGTAACAAAATTTGAATATATACAAAGAATCGGAGAGTATTAATAAGATTTGTGGAAAATACCATCAGTTTTCATTGAAAATGTACGTTCTAGAAAAGAAAAAAAAATTCATTGTGTTTTTTATTTAATTGAATTTACAACCGCCCGAAATATCAGCATGGAAACAATTATAATTACATTTTGTTTTTTCTCACAAACCAAAATAATAATAAATATTGATTACCCAGAGAGTCAGTTTTTTATTTTATTTTATATATTAGCATAAAAATTATATATATATATATATATATATATATATATATATATATATATATATATATATATATATTTATATATATATATATATATATATATATATATATATATATATATATATAAATATATATATATATATATATATATATATATATATATATATATATATATATATATATATATATATATATATATATATATATTATATATATATATATATATATATATATATATATATATATATATATATATATATATATATATATATATATATATATTTATATATATATATATATAAATATATATATATATATATATATATATATATATATATATATATATATATATATATATATATATATATACAGCGATTCCATGCGAAACCGATCACGAGTTGTCCTGATCCCTTTAGATTTTGATGAAACTTTTCAAAAATGTTCTCTATGTTTAAAAACACGAAAATGATTTTTTTCGGCACTGTACTTTTTGACAGTGGCGCACGGCGTTTTACGTTTTTCTTGATTTTTCTTGAAAATGCAAATTTTTAAAGTCCTCTTTCTCAAAAACCACTTAACCGATTTGAATGTTTTATATCTCAAATGAAAAGAAATGAATCTTGTAAATAACGGTACAATTTCAATTTAAAAAAAAAAATATTAAAGAAAAATTGTGTTATTTTGAAAAATGTCATTTCCCATTATTTTCGACCCCAACGAGTTATCAATTTTTTTATTTTTTTTCAAAGCTTATTCATTTATCAAACAAATAAAAAAATAAAAAAAGTAGAGTTATCTTTCATTTTTAAAATATGATTTTTTGAATATTTCAGGATCTGAATATTTTAAACCAAAAATCAAAAAAATCTATCAAACTTTTTCTTTGATAATTTTTCTTGAATTGTTTACTAACTGACACTTTTGGTAATGCAATAAACCTCTAAATTGGTTGTTAATATAATCTTTATAATGATCAAAAAGTTTTTGCTTTGAGCAAAATGAAAATTTTTTAATATCTAAAGATGTCTTATTAATTGGACAAAATCTATGATATTTATGAGTACCTGCTTTTTGTTTTACTGAACTATATCTATTTTTTAATAATTTTTCTATTAAATTATAATCTTTATTACTAAAAAATAAAAAATTTTACTTTGAATTCTTTTTCCACAGCCCATGAATCGAGTTCAAGTGGCGTTGTTATTTGGTTTTGAAATGGTCTTTATAAATTTGCTCTAGCAGCTCATCTTGATTCATCTTGAGAACTCCTCCTAATGCATCACAAGATCTTTTTTCGTTGCAAGTTGCAAAAAAATGTCATTCTGCTTCCATATCGAAGTCCTCCTTGAAATTACATAGATTGTAGAAATTCATTTTGTTTTTGTACTGAGCCCCAGATCCATCGGAAAAAAAGCAAATTTTCGTAACGTGCCGTAATTTTTCCTTTATAAAATTAACGAGGTCGGTAAAAAACAATCTCACAGCTACATGATTATGTTTTGGTGCCTCAGATATAGCTATCAAGCATGTGAATTCCAAACTACTATCGTTTTCCATCGCATGACCAGTTTCCCAACGAAATCCTTGAATCACATCCTGAACAACAAATTAATAGTTTTTAGAAAAGTCACATATAACTATACATTCATCAGTTGCTGCATTTAATTTTCTATATTTCAGGTAATTTGTTTAATGTTTTGCAATAAACGAATGTGGTACTATGTTGTGTAGTTGTTCACCCAGTTTATCTGCGAAAGCCAATAATGATACGGTTACTGTGTCCATGGTGTATCGATCTACCTTCTGCCTCTGCTTGAATGTTATTTCATCTATACAATCTGTGAAATAAGATCTTGATAACTTCCCACTTCGTGTGATAAAAGGTTCATAGATTTGATTTTATTAAACATAAGTTTAATATTTCGATGGTATATGCAGACGCAAATAGTATGTGTGCCGCTAGAGTTCGCTAATACGCTGTGCCCCGGACGAAGTGCAGCAAAACTAGTAAATCCATTTTTTGTATTTGGATAGATTTTTTTAAATATTTGATGAGCTTCCTTAAAATTACAAAGAACCATTCTACGCTGGTTTGTAATAATAACTCTCGAAATCTCGTTTTCCAGCACATACTCGACTTATTTCGTCATCTTCATAAAATGTCTGTACCAACAATGCTATTTCTTGATTGAGAGTTGTTGATCCCACTTTGGTGTTCGGTGTTGACATGATACCTTTTTCTTTTTGAATCTGTTTTGCTCTATTTGCCATATAATAAGACACACCAAACTCATCTTGAATTTTCCGAACAGGCCAGCTTTTTGGTACCGATGTTAAAATCATATATTTTTCATTTGTTGTTGTAGACATTCCATATTTTTCTCGTTATTGTTGAATCATTTCAATACTATCGCCTGGTATGTCATTATCGGCATGCCCGGAACTGGACGGAAGCATAAATATTTCCTCAGAAATTTTCGCTGAAATTATTATTGTTTCGTTCGGTTTTTAGATAATGGGTGGTGGTTTCCTTATTTCTTCTTCGGTAGAAATTTAAAAATTAAAAATAAATTAGATATAGCTCAGTAAAACAAATAAAATTTCATTTTGCTCAAAGCAACAACTTTTTGATATTGCATAATAAAGATTATATTAAAAACCAATATAGTGTTTTATTGCATTGCCAAAAGTGTCAGTTAGTGAACAATTCAAGAAAAATTATCAAAGAAAAAGTTTAATAGATTTTTTTGGATTTTTGGTTTAAAATATTCAGATCCTGAAATATTCAAAAAATCATATTTTAAAAATGAAAGATAGGACTACTTTGTTTATGTTTTTATTTGTTTGATAAATGAATAAGCTTTGAAAAAATAATAACTCGTTGGGGTCGAAAATAACGGGAAATGACATTTTTCAAAAAAACACAATTTTTCTTTAATACATTTTTTTTTAAAAATTAAAATTGTACCGTTATCTCATTTGAGATATAAAACATTCAAATCGGTTAAATGGTTTTTGAGAAAGAGGACTTCAAAAATTAGCATTTTAAAGAAAAATCAAGAAAAACGTAAAACGCCGTGCGCCACTGTCAAAAAGTACAGTGCCGAAAAAAATCATTTTCATGTTTAGAGAACATTTTGAAAAGTTTCATTAAAATGTAAAGGGGTCAGGACAAAATTTCCGTTTTTTGACGGTTTCGTATGGAATCGCTGTATATATATATATATATATATATATATATATATATATATATATATATATATATATATATATAAATATATATAATATTATATATATATATATATATATATATATATATATATATATATATAAATATATATTTAATATATAATATATATATATATATAATATATATATATATATATATATATATATATTTATATATATATATATATATATATATATATATATATATATATATATTTATATATATATATATATATATATATATATATATATATATATATATATATATATATATATATATATATATATATATATATATATATATATATGGTCGATCGTTGATCGTTGAAGAGATCGGACGTGTTTTTCCAATTTCTTCAATTTTAAATTATAAAATTTTTTAAAGTTTGTTTAATTTAATTTAATTTATGTATTGTTTTTTAATTAAATTGTGTCTAAATAAGTGAAAATATGTATGACCAATGTGTAAATTATTAAAGTGTAATTTTGAAGAAAAAAAATAAAAAAAAAAAATGGTGAATGGTGAATACCATGTGTGTTTAATCTTGTGTACCGTGGTATCGATGGTCTTTTTGAGTCTGTGTTGTGTTGTGTTGTGAACTTGTGTAATAAATTATAGAATCAAATATAAATGGAACTCTGTCGCTTTTCCCAGAGTACAGGTAATATTTGTACAATAAGCACAAATTATTATTTATTGTTGGATCTGCAGTTGAGATTTCATTTTTTTAATTTAGATTGATTCCATATATAGTGTTGCTGCCTTTCTTTGTGGCTTAAGTTTGGTTGTATGTGGTGCTACGGGCACTCTATCTTGGCGTAGACGACGTCGTATATATTCGTGTTTATTGAGTTCTAAATTTCACTTGCTGTAAATTTTGTATCATTTTAAAGACATGATTTTTATTAAAGTGTATGAGTGTGAGAATTATGTTCGAGAAGAATAAAATTGAATGTGGTCATTTGTATCGACGTTGTTGTTGTTGTGTTGTATAAAATATACGGATAGGTGCGTTTAAATGTGTTAGTGAGTGCGCCCGAGAGCTGAGAAAGAATTACGTTTTTTGTGTAAAATATTTGTGTGTGTACTTATCTAAATTTACTTTTTGTGAATTTTGTATCATTTTTTGACATGACTTTATTAGAAAAACTTTCTAGAAGGTTCGAGATGGTATACATAGTACATACTGTACTATATTTTGTGTTTTTTCTTTGTATGATTGAGTATGATTGTTGTTGTTTGTTTATTTATTTCTCATTTTATGTAAGTACTAGGTTCCTATTAGAATGTTCCTGTTGGATTTCATCAATTGTGTGGAAATATCGAAGCGTGTTTCGAGTTTATGCTTGCTGGTTGTAGGGTTGGTTTGATTGTTCGGTTTTGCGGACAAAAGGGTTCGGCAAAGAGGCATGGTTTTGATTGTCTTTTTGATTTTGGTTGTAAATGTTTACAAATATTCGTGAACGGTATTTGTATTTGAGTCTTTTGAATGTTGTGGGTGTTGGAAAAGTTTTGGTGTTTTAGCATATTTTTTTTCCACATTGCGAAAGTGCTGATTATTTCTTTTTTGGTGTAAATTGTTTTGTTAAAATTCATTTAAAGTGATTTTTGTAATGTTGTTTCGGTTTGAGTGCGTGGTGTGGATGCGATTTTCATACACGTACTTGTCTATTAGGTATAGAACGGTTCTTCGATCGAGTTCGAGCGTGTGGTTGTTTTGTTGAAGTTTTGTTTAAAGTGATTTTTGTGGTATTATTTCGGTTTGTTATATTATTGTATTATAATATTATTGTATATTATACAATAATATTATAATACAATATAATATTATTGTATAATGGTCTTGGGGTCTTGGGGCTTTTCGATCTGTGGCGTGATTTTGACAAAATTTGATAGGGCATCCATCTAATTATAAATTAATTAGTTATTATATTATTATGTTTTATAATTTGTTATTATTATGTTGTTTATTATATTTTAGTATTATTATATTATATTATTATGTTGTTGTATTACTACATTATTGTGGTATAATTATATTATTATATTTATTTTGAATTATTCTAACATTAATATATTATTATAGGTAAACTTAATAAATTTGTAATTAATAAATTTAATAAATTTGTATTTGTATTTGTATTTGTATTTGATATTATTAGTTTATTATATTACTAATCAATTAATTTATAATTTCAGATGAAAACTAATTCAATTTATTACAGCATACGGCTAAGAGCAAATATTTCATTAATAGATTTTGCTTTTAGGAAACATTTGCTGATACACCTGAATGGAGGCACACTGCAGTTGATGATAAAAATAATGCAGAGCAGCTCGTCAAAATTGTGATTGTCTTGTGCTAACATTAGTTGAATATTGGCTTCCGGAAAACCGGATCAAATCTGTCATTAATAACATGCCCTTTCTTTCCTTACACCACAAAAAAAAACACTAACTATCGATCGCTTAGGTGTCTGCAACCGGGTCGAGTCTGTCACAACTAACATTCCTTCCATTCCTTCGGTTTTGTTATATGTAACACGGGTGTACGGTGGTGCCCGGCATTCCGGGAGTTCCTGGTTCGTCCTTGGCTGTACATTCTAATCAATCAATCAATCAATCAATCAAATATATATATATATATATATATATATATATATATATATATATATATATATATATATATATATATATATATATATATATATATATATATATATATCACATTACACATTTCAAACTAAACTTATAAATTTTCTCAAAGAAAATGATTCGGGGTATCCAACTCAAAAAAAAATTATTATTTTTCGGATGAATTTGTATAGTAGTTTAAGAACAAGAACAACTTTACCAATATCAACTTCTATCAACATGGTTTAAACATTGGGTTTTTGTGATTATAAATAAGTCCTGTAAAAAATATTTATTCAAAGTTTTGTTGACATTAAACCACTTTTAGTTTAACTGAAAAAATCCTATTTTTTCAATATTGAAAACTAGCGCCCAAAATAGGTCCACTTCAAACGTGGTTCAATACTCGGCAACTTATATAATTTAATTGTTAAAATGATAAATCAAATAAAGTAAAAAAAAAATTAAATATTAAGTATTATCTATAATAAACAAAATTGTATAAATTTGAATATATTTCGAAAAATCTATGTTTTTTTTACCAGATTTCATAATACCCATTATTAACGGAGTTACTAACGAAATGAATTTAAATTATCACGCACGACATTAAACTTAAATGCTTAACTTAATTCACACTTCACTAACAGGTCGTTTCTTGTGTTAATTCATTTAGACTCATTAGTCCCTGCGCATGAAAATTTTAATCAGTTGGCTGACTATGCCGCTAAAGCTTCTATTCCGGAAATTTTCCATAAATAATGTGATGTTGTGTCAAATCTATTAAGAATTTAATACTATATCTTGATTAATAATTAAACACAAAATAAAACTTATTCTAAATCTACATACGCCACCTCAATATATCATATATATTTTAAATAAAAACAACAACAAAAAAGAAAATATGGAATATTTGA
The DNA here is from genome assembly GCA_963556175.1 of Tipula confusa. Taxonomy (NCBI): domain Eukaryota; kingdom Metazoa; phylum Arthropoda; class Insecta; order Diptera; family Tipulidae; genus Tipula; species Tipula confusa. The sequence continues at coordinate 186,427,565 of OY744475.1, read as the reverse complement.
ATAAATTAATAATTTAACTATATATTTATAAAAATCACTTTGCATAATTTTACTTAAATTTCTGAATTGAAATAAAACCATCAACAACAGCAACAACAAAACAAAAAACTTTACTTAGTAGCTAACTATATATATAAGTACATAAAATAGTAAAAAAAACATTTTATTTGGCTTTATATTTTTGAAGTTTTTCAGTTACCTAGAAATAATAATTCATCATTTTGTGAAAAAGGAACAAAAAAAAAGGAAAATTCCTTATTTTGGCATAAATTTACTTTAATGATTTTACTTGATAATATTTTGCTTTTGGTAAAGTTTATACATAGTTAGTTTTAGTTTTGTTACCTATCCGCATATACTATATACGTTAAGATAAAACTAATAAAAGTGAGGTAAATGACTTAAGACTTTTTTTTTATGCAAAAAGATTATGATTGTTCATTTATTTATATGCGGTATATATGTATGTGCATTAACAACGAAAGTATTATTCTTAAACTAAAGCACACAAGACTTCTTAAATAAAGATGAACTTGTTTAAAAAGTTTTTTTTTTTCGTTATGGTTGTTGTAGAGAAGATTCAACAAATATACACATATATAACTTCAACATCAACAACAACACAACAACATCAACAAAAAAAAAATTTAGAACAGGAAATGGGATAAAAGGAAATGGGATAAAAATGTATGTAAATTGAAAAAAATGTATGGTGGTAACCGCACAACAAAAAAAAAATAGGAAAAGAAAAGCTTACAGTTGAAAAAAAAAAATGCAGAAAATTCCCATAATATTTTCTTGTTGGTGTATTTACATTTTTGTTTCACATAACTGTTTTAAACGATTCTTTATATTTTATGTGCTAACTGACATTAAGAAGACAACAAAAAATCTTGCTCATCTTCCGTTTTTGGTTTAATTTTTCTTCCAACAATATGTGTTGTGTGTGTATTTTTTTTTTGTTTCATTCTCATTTTATGATAGTTTTTCTGCATATGTTTATCTTTTTTTTACATTTACCTTAGAGCAAATCTTGAAAGCTCAGAAGATGCAAGAAGGTATGAAAATCGTTAAAGAGCAGATCAAATTGCTTTTAAGTCTTGCATATGGTATTTTGCAGCTCATATTGATTTTTTTTTTTTTGTTAAAACATATAACGTAAGACATCTGGGTGTAATGTAAGATGTGGCTTTCAGGTGTGTTCAAATTTAAAGTTTAGTATAATGCAGATTACATTGATAATTATTTTAGGTGCAGAATTTTAAAAACGAAAATTTTGCTAGATTTGTTGGATTAAGTATTTCGTTCACAATATAAACTTTTTATGCTTCTTGCTTTTTTTTTTTTTTTTTTTTACTATTGCCAATGGCTTTATTCTTGAATCTTTCTTTATCTGAAACTAACAAGAAGTGTGCAAAACTTAAATCTAAACTATCTAATACTAAGTCATAACCAATGTTAATACTTATACTGGTAGGCAATTAATTAATTTATTTAGAAAATTGAGTTAGCTCCTTACGGATAAATTATGTTTATAGCTGCATTAGATCTAGTGGGTCTGTTCTGCGAAGCCGTCTATACCTTGGCTGCTTTAGTAGTTCCCTTGCTAATTCATTTGGATGAGTTTCCAATTTTGAATGGTACTTCAAACTGTATGTTTTTATCGTCTGATTTACCGTTTTAATCTCTAGATCCCTGTGGATGTTTTCATTTCGAATATACCAAGCAGAATTTGTAATACTAAGTAGTATTTTTGATTGCGTACGTTGTAAAAGGTTTATATTTGATGCGCTGGTAGAGCCCCATAGTTGAATTCCATATGTCCAAATGGGGATTAGCATCGCCTTGTATAATAGAACTTTACTGTCTAGTGACAGTTTTGATCTTCTCCCAATCAACCAGTACATTTTTGAGAATTTTACTTTTATTTGTTTACACTTTGATTCAATATGCTTTCTCCAAGTCAATCTTCTATCAAGATGAAGACCCAAGTATTTGACGTTTGTTTGTTGAGGAATCGTGACATTGTTTAATTTTACAGGGGGGCATGTTCGTTTATTTAGTGTAAACGTTATGTGTTCCGATTTGCTTTCATTCGTTTTTATGCGCCACTTGTTTTGCCAGTCCTGAATTTTGAATATGTGATCTTGTTGCTCTCTTGATGCTGTTTGTGGATTTTTATGTGAATACATAATAGCAGTGTCATCGGCAAATGTTGATGTAATCACCTTTTCAGTTGTTGGTAGATCAGCTGTGTACAGCAAGTAAAGCACTGGTCCCAGCACGCTTCCTTGTGGAACCCCTGCACTTATCAGATTTAGTTCGGTAATGGCTTCATTTTGTTTAACTTGGAATTTTCTTTCGAACAAGTAATTTTCAAGGATTGCATTAAATTTTTTAGGAAGCAGAGTGTTTATTTTGTATATCAGGCCCTCATGCCACACTTTGTCAAAAGCTTGTGCAATATCCAGGAAAACAGCGGAACAGTATTTCTTTTCCTCTAGAGCTAGTTTGACTACGTTTATAACCCTATGCACCTGCTCAACAGTACTATGCTGGTCACGAAATCCAAATTGGTGGTCTGGTAAAATGTGCTTTGCAGATAATATTGGTTTTAATTTTTGTAGTAACATTTTTTCAAAAAGTTTTGAGATTGTAGGAAGAAGACTTATCGGCCTGTATGACGTGACCTGCGTTACGTCCTTGCCAGGTTTCGGAATCATTATAATTAGTGACGTTTTCCATTTTTTAGGGAAATATTCACATCTCATTATTGCGTTGAAAATATAGGTTAAGAGTTTTATGCATTTATCTGGTAATTCTTTAATCATTTTTCCGGTAATCAAATCATGTCCTGGAGCTTTCTTTGAACTTATACTTTTTTTAATAGTGGTTTTAACACTTTTCCACTTAAATTTTATAGGATTTAAGATAGAAGCATCCTTTGTATAACCCGGTAGTACACTAATATTGCTTTGAACATTTGGTGTGAATACCTCTTTTAAGTGGTTGGCGAAAACATTAGCCTTTTCAATATCACTTCTGGCCCAGTGACCATCTGGTTGCCTGATTGGTGGATTCGGTAGGGCTGGCCTTTTTATTTTTTTTGCTGCCTTCCATAGTGAGTAATCGATTTTTTCCGTTGCTGAGAGTTCACTCAGATAATTCTGAACTCCTTTATCTGCTTCCTCTACCAAAGCTCTTTTTAGAGCTTTAATAGCTTTATTTAGTTTCCATTTGAGTAGTGGAGACTTTTGGTGTTGCCATTGCCGGCGTATTTTCCGCTTTTGTTGAATTAGCTGCTGAATGTTAGGTGTTGGCCTATTGACTCTTTCAGAGCTAATACCTCTTGGTGTAGCCTTTTTTGCAGCTGTTTCCATTATTTGCGTTAGCTTTTCTGTTGCCAGTTCAATATCTTCTGGTGTGAACAGTGGAATATCCAGTTGGCAGTTATGCTCAATGACCTTTTTATATATACTCCATTTAGTTAATTTGCTTGTTAGTCGTATAGGTGGGTCAATTTTTAAGGCATCGGTACTTAATTTGACTATAATTGGAGAGTGATCAGATGATAGGTCATAGCAATCGTCTACTTGAGCATTGGTGCGGGCGATTCCTTTTGTTACACAGAAGTCTATAAGATCAGGTATTTTCTTTCTATCTGCAGGCCAATTAGTAGGGTTTTGTGAAGATAAATAATCCAGATTTGCCTGGGTAATTGCTTCATAAAGTGGTTTACCTTTAGGTGTAGTCAGTCTCGAAACCCATTGTACATGCTTAGCATTGTAATCACCTACTGCGACAAACTTTACGCCCAACTCATTAAAATAATCAGTAAATTGCTGTTTTTAAATTGCATGTTTAGGAGGGCAGTAAACGGCCGAAATTACACAATTACCAGACCATTCCTCCAGGCAGATATTAGTTGCTTGAATGTGATCTTTATCGTATTTGTTTAGTTCATAGTGCTTTATTCTTTGTTTGATTAGAATTGCAGTGCCGCCATGTGCTTTACCGTCCGGATGTTTGGTGTCATAAACTGAATAGCCATTAATTTTAAAATATATTTTAGTTGTAAAGTGCGTTTCTGATATCAGCATGATATCAATATTATGATCGTTGAGGAAAGACTGTAATTCAGCTTTGTGTTGTGAAAGACCATTTGCATTCCATACAGCTATTTTTAGGAGAGTCATTTCTGGTTTTTAACAATAATTTGCATTAGAGTGGTCATATTTTGCATCATCATGCTCATTTGTTTTTCCATCATCATCATGAAATTTTGAATTGTTTCAGTCAATTTATTTATGGTTGCGTGGATATTCGTTTCTTCGGCATTTAATTGAACTTTTGGTGTTGGTTTGGTGCCCTTTAGAATATTTGCATAGGAGATGCCAGTTTTTGCGAAACTATTTTCACTGATATGGATATTATTATTTTGTGCGGTTGTAAATACATCTGCTGTTGGAATAATCAAATTTCTTGAGAACATATTACTTTGGTTGTATTGCGTCTTAAGCACTCGTTGTTCGTATCGCATTTTTGGGGTAGTTTTGCGTTTCAAGTCCAGATAAACTGAACAGCCTCGGTAATTAGCAGTATGATTCTCACCACAATTACTGCACCGTTTTACTGATGGATCGTTTTTTGTTTTATTACACTGTTTTGAACTTTGAAGTTCGCCACAAATAACACAAACTTCGTTCAGCGTACAGTAAGCTTTAGTGTGGCCGTATTCTTGGCACTTGATGCACTGCACTGGTCCTGTTTTCTTAATGGGTTCCTCTACGGTGATTTTGCGGTGCAGTAAATATTTTAAATGGTATACGCTGTGTCTTCCTTTTACTTTTACCTCATCGGACTCAAGTTCTATCCGGAACATTGGTTGTAGTACTTTATCACGATTTAGGATATTTGTGATAGTCTTTGCTTGAAACCCTTTTTCGGCGAGAGCAGCATATATATCGCTTACATCTACGCAGCTTTCTATACCTTTTAAAACTATAATCATTCCCTTTTGGCTTTTCAATTGGTAAGTGTAATAATGCTTACCAGCTTGATCAAAATGTTTTATTATTGCTCTGTAGCCATCAATTTCAAATGGTTGTATTTTGATCTCGTTTATATTACCCCTTTTAAGCGGAGCAATATAAAATTTAGCGCCTGTTAAACTACTAATAGTTTTTACGGTTTCATTATTTGAAGCCTCCCTTAGATAAATCGGCGGCGGTTTCTCGTTTTTTATCCGTTCTTCGGTGCCATCGGACGCATCAACCTTAAGGTTAGAAAATCTATTATTTAAAGGCATTTGGGCAGTAGTTTCTTCTAGCCTTGTAGCTTTGGTTTTGCTAACAGATTGCGCAGATCTTGGGCTTTGTTTGCGCTTAGTAACAGTGATATATCTGTCCATTCCGGTTTGCACCGTGTTACTACACTGACCTATATCACCTGAAATAATACTATTTGCTGACGATGAAATAATATTATTTTTATTTTTATTTAAACTGAGCGCACTGAGTTCATTCAATTTTATAGAATTTGCTGATGAGTCCATATTGTGTTCGTCACTAAATGTATTATTTGTTGAAAAATAATTTTTTTTTTATACGGCGGTATAACTAAATTTAACACCGTTGATTCTTTATTTTCTGTTTTTTCTACTTTCTTAGGAGAATGTTGAACTTTACACGTTTTTGGCGCACTTTCCACTACACTACACTCGGTTATATCAGATTTCGATTGTGTTCTTTGGTCATTGTTTTTCTTTTTTGATGGGGAGAAAAGACCCATCACCAATTGCTGAAGTCAATTTTTTTTTTAAATTTAAACTGTTTACCAAAACCATATAATGTTTAACATATAATGTAAAAAAAGCTGCTTTTAAAGAAATTTCATTGCGATGATCAAACCTTTAATAAAATTCAGAACTTTTAAAAAGGCCACATAAAATATCAACATAAAATATATCGTTCAGCGGGAAATATAAAAAATTATAAACTATTATTTACCAAATATTAAGAGCTTAAATCATTTTTTGTGTAATAATAATTTAGATTAAGCGTATAGGGTGCACTCCAATTATATAAGAGTGAAATACCAAAAAAGTGCGATTTCTTTGCCTTTCATTTATATTTGTTATTACACAAATCACTGATAACTCTAGTAATACACCAGTTAATGCGTTTATGATGTCCGCCATTTTAAAATTCTGAAAAAATCATTATAGAGAAGAAACAATATTGCAATAAGATAAAGTACGATCGAACATCACACCACAATATAGAAAAGCTCCAAAATTACTAGGTTTGACTTTCGAGCAAAACCACTTTCTCAAATAATAACGTGCCTCAAATAATATATGCCCCGTTATTATGAATAACACGGATAAATAAAAGAGTTTGGTTATGTTCTATCCCAATCACGAGGTTTTTTTTGATATAAACTAAACTGGTGGGCTAGTTCCTGATATTTGAAAATCAAGTTTTAACAAAACTATTTTCAAATGTAACGATCATTGGTACTCATAAAACTTACATGTCTTGTTTTTTTGTACTGGTCAAATCTTTAGAAATTGTATCTGTATGATATAATTTGCAAAAAAGGTAACGAGTCAGATCTGAACAACTATATACAGGTCCTTTTTCGAAGTATTTGAGAAACTGATAAAGAGTCGTTTGTTAAGCTACCTGGATAAAATAAAATTTGTAAATCATACGCTATTTGGCTTCACCACTGGGAAATTTACCGAAAAAACACTCCATCACTTTTTGAGTCATAATTATTCCTCAACAAACAAGTCTTTTAAACCCACCGCATTATTTGTGGGATAAAGTCAATCACAATATATTTCTTTTAAAAGTGTCGAATACTGGTGTGAGAGGTAATATTTATAAATAGTTTGATGTTATCTTCACGACCATTGACAAATTGTCAATGACACCTATATTTTTCAGGGTAAATTATATTGTGGAGTACCTCAGCGCTCAGTGCTTGGATCGTTACTGTTCTTAATTTATTTTAATTAAATTTTGTATATAAATCTTGTAGATCTTGCCACATTATTTGCTGTTGACTTAGGGTTAAGTTAATTGATTTTACTATCACCGTTTAACTATTAGTAACAAATCTAGGTTTTTACATTTTGGACGTTCATACGTAGACTATTTTTTAAACGGTCCAATCATTTATACATTTTCCTGCAATAAAAGGACGTGTTCGTCTTACTGCCTTGAGTTAGCGATTGTGAATGAATTTAAATATTTAGGCCTAACGTTAGACTCACAGCTCAACTGGAACTGTCATCTAAACAACGTTAGGAAAACCGTGATTACCGCTATGCACAAATTTTATAATCTAAGACAGAAATGTCCTGTAGCTACTCTTAGAAAATTATATGATGCGCTTATGGAATCAGTTAGAATGTACGGTATTTCAAGTTGGGGTGGGTGTATCTTTCTAATAACATCCTTTTTTTAAAAAAAGACTTTAAATAAATAAATAAGTGCATTTGAAGCAGAAAAATAGCTACCGTGAGATTTCCAACTAAGTGGGTACCCCGTGGAAATTAAATCTAAATATATCTTGATTTGTTAAAAAAGTGTAAAGGGCCAATGATCGTGATTTTAGGTAATTAGTACATTACCGTGGTTGAAAATACCAAGCCAAACAATTTTTGAACTCCACCAGAGAATCCAAGTGTAGCGATAATCACAACAATAAAAGAAGAAGCATGAGTCTCATAACCACAAAACAAACGCAAAGTATAAACAAATGAGGATTAATGATTACTGGTTAGCACAACCGGTAACTTTACAAGTTTCAATAGTCTACCGGAAGATGAAAAGCGATCTCCACCTACTCCCAGTGAGAATGCTAATGGTGCCCTCAATATTCGTGTCAGGCGTGGAAAATGCTGACCCCTACGCAGCTGTGGTTAAAGCTTTAGAGGAACTAAAAACCGGATTCTATTACCGGATTGAAAATGGATAAGGCGTACAAGACAGTCATACGAAATCTGCATCCATCGACCAGCATTGATGAGTTGAGCAGTTAGTTAATTGCATTACGCCATGCAGTTGATAATATCGCCATCAGGTGAAGTGGAACAAAAAGCCTATATTCACTCTTTCAAGTTGAAGTATAATTGAGTGTAAATAAAAGTATTCATTCACTAACGAGATTGTCGCATGCAATCATACAAATGAAAAACCCCCATGTTAAGCGCAAAGTCGTGCAATGCACTAATTGTTAAAGATATAGACATACCAACACATATTGTCATCGCAAACCCAGATTTGTAAAATGTGCAGGTGAACATCTTACATATAAATATTCGGCAGCTGAACTATAGAGGTTGAATCGTATTTAATGAAGTGGAAACAGGCAATTTTCCCACTCTCAAAGGAAAAATAGAGATGAAGCCGCAGCACAAACTCAAACCCAAAACCAAATCCATCGTATCAGTTAATTACTGCGACAACATATGCACAGAAATTCAATAATTTAATTGTAAGCTACACCTCGAAACCAAATCTCACCAACGAAAACCAGTTAACGGAGCATACAAAAATCAAGAAGAGTCAACAAAGTTACCAAAGTAATTAACACTTGTGAACCTCTTTAGATTTTTGATAACAGATAAATTAAACATGCTTTCAAAATGAAAGCAGCATGGAAATCCACATCAGTCAAAAAGGATAAGGCATTGAGGGCGAATGTTCAAAGATTGTCAAAAAATGATTAAGGGAAAAAGAAGATTAAGACAAAAATGGCAACGCTATCGCTTAGTGAAAGATAAACGTATGCTAAACAATGCAATCAAACAATTTAAAAAATCATTGATCGAGCGAAAAAATCAGTCAATTCAAGAATATTTATCACAACTGTCAACAACAGAAAAAACCCGATTATTCACTATGGAGAGCAACAAAGAAACTGAAACAACCACTGCAGCATAATCAAATAAAACATAAAAGTGATCGCCATTGGGCCAGAAATAACGAGGGAAAGGCTGAAATATTCGCATTTCGAAAGAGTATTTCAACCGTATCCATCAGAAACTACTGAGGAAGAGGATAGTGACATTTTTAGATATTTAGTATCACCATTACAGAAGCGTCTAACAATCCAACCAATTTCCATCTTAGAAGTAAAAACCACGATTCAAAAAGAGCATAATCCCAAAAAGGCACCAGGGTATAATCTAATCACTGGAACAATTTTGCAAGAACTACCAGAAACTGGTATACAATTTCTAATTTATATATTCAACGTAATACTGAGAACTAGATATTTCCCAATACAATGAAAGGTCTCAGAAGTAATATTAATACCAAAACTAGACAAGCAGCCGGAAAAAGTAACATCAGATAGACTAATTAGCTTACTACCATGTTTGTCTAAATTATTTGAAAAACTATTACTCAAGCGTCTCAGACTTAAATTGCTGGAAAAGAAGCTTAACTTGATTTGTTGATGTTTAGTTTCGATGTGTTTTCCAAGTGAGCCTTCTATCTAAATGTAGGCCGAGATATTCAATGTTTTGATTTTATGGTAAGCACGATATTATTTAATTTCACAGGTGGACAGGTAAGATTGTGGAGTGTGAATGGAATGTTTGCCGATTTTAGGTTCGTCGGCTTTAATTCTACATTTAGATTTTTGGAAGCTATATTTAGATTTTTATGTGTTGAGATATCATTCGCAAATGTTGAAATTTTTACTTAATTTAATGTTGGTAGGTCTGCAGTATAGATCAAATAAATTATTAAACCTAAGACAGTACCTTGTGCGCTATTGTGTTTTTCACCAAAAATTTTCGATTGAGCAAATAATATTTAATGATTTTATAAAACCTAACAGGTAACTGTGTTTCAATGTTTTATGTAAAGCCTTCATACCATACTTTATCGATGGCCAAAACCCTGCAGAACAGTAGTTTTTTTTATTCTAGGGCGTTTCTGATGTCAGATACGATTTTATAAACTAGTTTCACGGTTGCATGCTCTTCTCTAAATTCAAATTGATGATCCGGATTCCACTGATTAGATCCAGCCCTGCTTCTTTTTTCGGATCTATATTTTTTTTGATTATTTTTTGTACTTGACCACACATTTATTTAATTGGCTTGATTTCCGAAACTCCATCATCAGATAACATTTCCGGGCTTCCGATTTCCTCGTTAGGTATAAATACTTTACTAAGATATTGACCAAATATATTTGCTTTATCTGTATCACTTCTTGTTTCCATCAGGGAGACGAATCGGTGGACATCACTCTCTAATTAATGTAGACTTGAATTGAGTCTAATTAATATTTTGAATTGTCACAATTTTAATTTGTAAAATACTTTAGGGTTCTAAAGTATTTTACAAATTAATGTCTTTTAATCAAATATTGTGTTGGGCAACAAACTGCAGAAATGATGCATTTCTCCGGATTTTCTCCATTTTTTTTGGTTTTTGATTAAGAGTTGCAATATTGTTTCATGGTTCACTGTTGTCGAGTCTCTTTCCAGTGGTTTGAAAATCCTCACAAATTGTTCCAATCATCAAATCTGGTAATATGAACTATAGTTATATCGTAAATAAATCGATGATGTTTAAGGCAGAACCAAATTAAAATTTTATTTAAAAGAAACGAACTAATTAAAATTTGTTTTAAAGTCAACATTATGCAACTTATTAAATGTGTGACTGTTAATCGTTCGTCATAAGCTATGGAATTTTCTTATTTTCATTTACTGCAATTGACTTTTCCCTATATATGTTTAAATTCATACACACAGAAATACCAAATGGATGAAAAACTACATCCATATTTTAGTTTTTTTTTTTAAGTTTTGTCCAAAAAATTTTCATATTAAAATATAAATATTTTTAATTATATTTTTTGTGTTCGTTCCGAAAGTACTAAAATACAAACAAACAAACAAAAAATGAAATTGTCTACGAAAATACCAACAAAACCAAAAGAGAAAATGAAAATCTACAACCAACAGTAGCACAGAAAAAAAAATGATAATAATAATAACACAAACTTGGTAGAGGGCAATTCATCACAATTAGTCTTTTTATTTTTTGTTATTGTAATTTACTGCTCCCATGCTCACAACCCCATTTTTCTTGATTATATGTGTCCATCAGACATTTTTTTACATTTCCAACTTATATATATATATTTTCAGTTTGATAGTTTTCATTTCAGTGTTGTGTGTGTTTTATGTTTGTTCGTTTGTGATAACATTGAATTGGAACGAATATTATGGAAACATATAACAGCAACACTTTTGGAAAATTATTTATTGATGATGTATCATAACTGTGTAAATGGAAAATCATTACAAGGTTTTGGTGATATTACTTGCCGAATTTATTAATTAGGCGGTTCACACCAAATGTTGGTTGGTGTTGACAAATACTAAACTAACCACCGCTCTATAAAGGTATATATTATAAATGTACTAACATACAATTTTTTTTTTAAAACATATTTTTATAGACTTCGTACATATATATATGGATATACCCTAGTACATGGACCAATACACAACGTATGTACACAGTATAACAAACTAAATTTTAAATTAAAATTTTCTATCTGAAAATTGTTAAAACATAGGACCACTAGCACATTTGTCTATCTATCAAATTTGTCGCATTCAATGTTGCATAATTCTCTTTGATTATCATTTTTAAAATAAAAACTTTATGCACGAAAAATATTTTATGTTTACCTAAAATTTGAATAGCTACATACGAGAGTAGAGCATATAGTATAAACACCCATAGGTATAGAAGTGAATATGAAATTTGTATATATAAAATGTAAAATATAAATCAAATCTACAATATATTCGTTCTGATCTGGTTGAGAGTATCGATTGATGAATAAAAAATTATCTTACCATAAACAACGTGATCGTATAAATGATGAAAAAGAAAATGGTCGATACGCTTCTAAAATTATCGTTCAAATCGATTTGAAAATTTCATTTGTCGAATTTCATTGGTAAACAAGGACTATATCCCGAAATTCCCGGAATTATTTATGACCGGTTTCTTATTTTTATCATAAACTCTAAAAATAAACAAAAAAAATATTACGCCACACATACCCACTGTGTTTGCTCCTCAATGATTTATTGATTCTTCCGGCTGACGACTCCTCTTGATACTTACTATATTCGATGCGCAGTTTAAACTGGTTGAATTTCCGAGCAATCCGTCGCAGGATCGGGCTGGTTTTTTCTTTCCCCCTATTTCTTCTGATTTTATTGTTTTTAATTTTTTATCATTCCATTAACATTCCTTAGTATTAGAGATTATTAATCAATCGGAGGTTTTTGTATGCATCATCCTAGTGAATTTATTAATTATTATTCTACCACGTGAATCTCCTCCGTATTCGTATCAGCTTACACACAAAAAAAGCCCCTAATAACTATTTTTCATACGCACGAAGTCCACTACAAGCGAACATCCCATACTAGTTTTAGTATTATTCACAAAATAAAATATCACTTTTAGGTGGATGCGACGGTTGTACAAGCTCCTCGCGCTGCATCCTGGGTAACGCCCAAAGTATAACCATTGATCGACAGGGTAGGCTCTGATTGTATATGGGTGGGGAAACCCAGAACCAAAAAATCCATCATCGAGAAAACAGATAAGGAGGAAACGTACGGTGCAGAGAACGGAGACCAAGTGCCGGCGACTGGAGAGAATGTGCAAGCGGTCTCTAAGTCGTCGTTATCCAATGACCGCAAAGTTTCAACAGCGGTGCACTTGGCAGCTGAAACTGAAAATACATCAAGCATTTTAATTTTTTGGCTGCTTTAACTGTTTAAAGCAGCCAAAAAATTAAAATGCAACTTCCATTCTGGTGGCGAACCTACCTTCTGGCCAACAGATCTAAACAAAACTCCTGATCTTATAGATTTTTATGTAACAAAAGGAATATCTGACAAACTACATACGAATTGAAAATAATGAAGACCTTACATCAGATCACTCTCCTTTTATCATGACATGCAGCGAAACTATTATTCAAAAAGAAATATCACCAAGATTTTACTACCGGAATACCAATTGGAACCTTTTTCGTGAATTGTTAAATGGAAATATCAAACTGCAAGTGCCAATAAGAAGATATATGCACATTGAGAAATAAATTATCAGACTAATTGAAAATATACAGCAAGCAGCGTGGCAGAGCACTCCACGCGAACCTGCAAATAACATTAGAGGCACAAATTATCCATTCGAAGTAAGAGAACTGGTGGCTAAAAAACGTAAAGCACGTAATTTCTGGCAAATAAATCGAACTGCAGCTAATAAAACCGAGCTAAATAACTAATGTAAAAAACTGAAATCTATTATAAGGAAAGTAAAAAATAAAACAATAGAATCATATTTATCTTCACTTACTGGTCAAAAAGATACTGAATACTCCTTATGGAAAGCTACAAAATCGATCAAGAGACCAAAAAATTCAACAGCACCTATTAGAAAGGATAATGGTACGTGGGCTCGTAGTGGTAAGCAAAAAGCGGATCTGTTTGCGAGACACCTCGAAGAAATTTTTCAACCACTATCCAGACAAAACTTGAAATACAAACTGTAACTCTCCGTGAGTTAAAAGAAGAAATAAAACGTGTAAATCCGAAAAAAGCTCCTGGATATGATTTAATAACTGGGCAAATTATAAAAGAACTACGAGGCAAAGCAATACACAAACTTCTGCACATAATCAATGCTGTGTTTAGATTATGATACGTTCCAAAGCAGTGGAAGGTAGTAGAAGTGATTATGATTTTAAAGCCAAACAAAAACAGTAACGATAAAAAGGCATTTAGACCAATATCTCTATACTTCCTACTATATCGAAGATATTTGAAAAACTACTTCTGAAGAGACTAAAGCCTATACTAAAGGATAATGATCTTATACCTGCTTATCAGTTTGAATTCAGAGAAAAACATTTGACCCTAGAGCAAGTTAACAGAATCACAGATATTATAGAACGTACTCTAGAAACGAAAAAGATATGTTCAAGCCTCTTCTTGGATGTAGCACAAGCATTTGATCGTGTATGGCACAAAGGAGTACCAGTTACATCGAGATCTTCCGAAACAGTATTATGAAATCCTAAAATCTTACATAACCGACAGGCATTTCCGTGTAAAATAAAAAGATGAATATTCGGATCTAAAGAAAATTCCAGCAGGAGTGCCGCAAGGAAGCGTTTTAGGCCCCATCTTGTACCTCATGTACACACAAGACATACCACTAATGAAAGAAACAACCATAGCTACATTTGCTGATGACACAGCAATTTTGGCAGTTGGGAGTAATGTAACGCAAGCTACAGAAAAATTACAAACATCGATTAATACAGTTAGTAACTGGGTGAAGAAATGGAGAATTAAGCTCAATGAAACAAAATCGGCTCATGTGAATTTTACTAATAAAACAAACTATGTCAGTATACCAATCGTAATAAACTCTAAACAAGTCCCTTATGGAAAAACAGCAAAATATCTAGGGATGACGATAGATGCCAAACTTAAATGGAAAGAACATGTCAAAAAGAAAAAGAACGAATTAAACATCAAATACAGGAAAATGTATTGGCTCATAGGTAGAGACTCGGAACTATCTATACATAATAAATTGCTCTTATATCGGCAAACTCTGAAACCTGTGTGGACTTACGGAATACAGCTTTGGGGCTGTACTAAGAAAACAAACGTTAAAATAATTCAGACGTTCCAAAATAAAGTACTTCGGAATATTGTAAATGCCCGGTGGTACATTCGAAATGAAGACCTGCACCGCGACTTACAGATGGAAGATATCAATGAAATAATTGCAGTTTATGCTGCCTTACATGATTCACTCCTTCAACAACATGAGAATATCGAAATACGTCGTATGCTGGACTGTCCGATAGCAATACGACGCTTATTTAAATAAATAATTATAGTTATCTTTGGGACTAGCCATCCCAACAAATGTGAATTAAATTAAGATAGAAAAAGTGCTAGATGACTTATATAATAAGGCAATTGTAATAATAATAAAAAAAAAAAATTTTTTAACAATATAATACCATAATGTTAACCACTTTACTCGATGGCAATATAAAAAAGTATTAACTATTAGTACTTTCATACACAACATCCCTTAATGCCCAGCTATAAAAAACTGCCACGTCTTCTTTCACGAGATGATTATCTCAGTGGTTCAGGTGTTTCCACGATGGTTGCTGATGAAGATGACGACGTCTAAAGTTCTACAGCCGGTTCGAAAATTGTTGATGAAATTGAAGGCGGTGTGAACTCTTCTATGGATGCAGCAACCGGTTCTGCTAGATGAATCGGTCTTCGTAATTGATCGACATGCCTTTTTATAGTTTGACCCGATTCGTTTCGAACTTTATACGAAACGGGTCCCGTACACTCTACTACCTCTCCATTTATCCATTTTGGTCCAGATGAATAATTACGTGCGCATATTGGATCGTTATCCAAAAATTCCCTGGCTGATTTGGTCTCAGGTCTTTTAGTTATATGGTCACTGCAATGAAATTTGGATGAATCTTATCGAAATATGACTTAATTTGATGATTATACAATAAATCAGATGGCGATTGTCCCGTGGACGAGGATGCAGTTATGTGCTAGCTCGTGATAAACCTTGCAAAATGTAGTTTAAATCCGTTTTGCTCCCAAGAAAGTCAATCCGTTGTCTAAAAATATGTCCATGGGTACTCCTCTTCGTCCAAATAATGCTCCAGAGCATTAATAAACGCTTGTGCGGATAGTGACGAGGCTGGGAGTCACTCTTGCGGCAGACAAGGATCCCATATGTTGTGTGGTTTTTAATCTAGCAAATCAACAGCAAGTGAAACAATGATGAATTATTTTTTGACATGTATCCCATACTCCTAAAATCTTTTATTTTTGGCGTGAAATCGCAGTTAATATTAAAGCCCTGCATGTAGATATTTTTTTGTGTAAATCGTTGAGTATTAAATTGATGATTTCGTGTCTCCTTGGCAATAACAATGGATGTTTCGTATCACACGGACGCATGGAATTTTAGAAGCGACCTTCAACTCGCAATATTCCATTGGAGTCTACAAATGGTGCTAATTGGTTCACTTTTGATTTATTAGGGAGTCGATTATATTTCACTAGTGAATTAATATCTTCTGTGAACTGTGATTGTTGAACCTGTCGTATATTTGGCATTGTAATCTTTTCTTTTGTTTTATAACATATATAAATCTCACAATATATGGTATTATTCGTATTAACTTTGGCCAGTTTGAACAATGTTGAATTTTTTGTGACACAAGATCTTCGTTATTCGATTGAATTATTGCATGGCAAACCTTGGTGTCATTGATGCAAGCTTCTTGCTTGGTATGAAATAATTATTCCTTTACTGGTCACCTAGTTTCGGGCTTTGATAACCAATTTGAACCCTTAAACCATAAATCTAGTTGCTAGGTCAGCAGGATTCTCATTCCCTCGAATATAATGCCATGTTGCTTTAGGCATTAAAATGTCAATAGCGCCTACCCGATTTGCAATACAGTTTGTTCACATGCGCGGATGTCTATTTAGCCACACTAACACCACCATAGAGTCGGTCCACAACCAAATAAGTATCTTTTCATCACCATGGACGTATATTACTGCTTTCACAAGTTTGGTTAATAAGTTCCAAACGAGGAAAGCTTATTTGTTTTATTGGCACTACTTTTGATTTTGCTGTTACACCGAGGTTTTTCAAAAACAGCGTGTCCTCATATAAACAGCAGCTGAATATGCTACTTCACTAGCGTCACTAAAGTCGTAGAGTTGCAAGCTATCAGCAAAGTCTTCTATAAATTGCGGTATTTGAACTTGATTTAAAATAATAAAATGTGCTGTTAGCGGTTCATCCCAAGCCATCTTTTGTAACAATAGCGTTTGCATAAAAATTTTAATTTTGATTGTAAATAGATTTAGCCTAATGGATCGAAGATTTTCGATGCTGAAGGACCAAATATTTTGCTTGGACCAGACATTTTGTTGCTGCTTGTTGATTTTGAAACAGAATTGATCTTTCGCTGAATCCCACAGTAGTTTTAGTAATTGAGCCAGTCTTTATTCGTCTACTATTTCAGTAGCATTTGTTGAGTCATTCAGTGAAGAAATGTTCGAATGCCACTTTGTCAATGGGAATCCATTCGCATTTAGAAGGTTGAATAGGTCGATTTTTAATTGCAGAGCTGCTTCTTCACTTGCGACATCGGTTAACAGGTCATCGAGATAAAAGTTTCTTTTTATTATCTTGGATAATTCTGGATGGGTTAGCTTACAATTTTCGGCTATCTGATGCAAAACCCGAATTGCAAGAAATAGCGCTGACGCCGTTCCATTCGTTACAGTTAACAATTTGTATTGCTAATTGTAGCATTACAGTTAGCATTACACCTCTCCATACATCTTAGTTATATCAATACAGATAGCTACCTTAAAACTTTGGAATCGAATTAATATGGTACTGTTTTGTCAAAGTACTCCGTGGTGAGGAAGATAGCAAATTTCTTTATTCCCGTTAATTAAATTATTATCACGTTAATCGCATATGTCGCAGCCTGATGTATACGTGCATAAAATTTCTGTACATCTTTCCGAATTCTTGATTCCTGTGGCTAGTAACCGCTGCCACGCTAATTTGTATGACTCTCCCAGTAATGGTGCGTCCGCCTTCAATGGTTATTGTACAATGAATCATCTTTCCTGATTTATGATATGTGTGGCCTTGAATTGAACTTCACAAGTTTCTTCTTCTTTTGCTCATAATGGCTTTTTAGATATTTCTTATTATTACGAAAAGCCAGTTCCCTCTGCAAGAGTTTATCTTAACTGCATTCATCGACGATAGTTGTATGGTACATAGTTATTATTGATACGTTGTTCCCAATTGGGTTTGTTTCGTTTTTCATGTGGGCAATAACCGAAAAGAGTTTCTTGCGCAACTAGATTCTTATTCTCTAATTTTTATTCTTATTTCTTAGTTTCTAATTTGTTTCCTCCACAACTTCTTAATCGTTGCTCGCCTGTTAATTAGGTGGTTATTTTCAGAAGCAGACATACCTTTATACATAGGAACTATGTATGATGCGCATCCGACAGCACTTTAGTTTTAAAATCAATTTATTTGCGCAAGCTTGTGAAATAAAAGAGGCCTAGGATCCTAAATTTAGTGGAACTCTACAGTGCGACCAACAAGCACCAAAACCTGCATGATGGCAGTTGAAAGAATCGTGTCGCTTTCATTAGATTGGTACCAATTTCATTTAATGGGTTGCTATATGTTTCGCACGGCTATCATTCTGGTTCTGGTACCCCATAAGGTCGGCGGTTATACTTAAGACAATAAAATTTATTCCGACAAACATTTGCATGGTGGCTTGCTGATAAACAGTTAAGTCACAATCTTATCTTGCCGATAATTCGCGACGCTCATATAGATTCATATTTCTAAACCTTTCGCAGTGACATAGACTCTTTGCGTATTAAACGCATTCAGTGGATTCGTGGAATATGTCTCTATAGATTTCAATTGATGACTTCGAATGATAGAGCTTGATTTGGTTGCACTATTTTTCGTAGTCGCTAATGATTCCAATGCGTCACAACCTTTGCATAGACATTTTAAAAAATCATTATACAAAGGGTAATCCTGGTTTACCGTTTTATGAGTATTAAAATGTTAACTAGGCATGGGTCTTGTTTTGTAGCGTCCCCTCGCAACGCTATAATACCTCGGGTCACTTCAATTGACGTGTTGTATAACTGACGGAGTTTTTTCACAGATGCTTGTAGCATAGTTGGTTGTTCTTGAAATGATCTGATAAACGGATTTGCGGCTAGGTTCACCTTAACCTACCTTTCGCAATACTTTTTTCCAAGATTGTTTTTAATTCGCCTCTGAAACGCTTATATGTTTGATCAATTTCACTGCTTCACCTTTGGACATCGCTAAATCCCAACTTACTATGCACTGACAACACAAAAATATCCTTAAAACTTTTTAAATCTTCGTAGTTTCCCGAGAATTTCGAAAATATAATCGTTGGTAATATTATCGAGGCGTAAGGATCTTCCGTTGTATTATGGATAGTTTGGTTCATGGAGCTGGTGAACGTAGTTGATAACGTCGTTATCATTCTGTTCATTTAACAATCTGGACGTCATCATGCCTTCAATTTGATTTATTTCTTGATCTCGTTCAGCTTCTTGTGTTGACTCCATCAGATTTGTTTTGACGTTGAAATATTTCGTCTTATACTTGGCCAGCTTCTCTTCACAGTTCCGTAAATCATTAAAGGTTTGCTCCAGATACTCTATTCGTGTTAAAATCTCACTCCGTTAGGTGTTATTTGTAATTCGGTTAGGGATATTTTGTCAATTTAACACGTGTTGATTTGTTTGCCACTCTCTTTCTGGAATTCAATCTCGAGAATTAACCCAGAATGTAAATTCAGATTTGTGTTCCAATTCACGCAGCTGGTAATTATTTAAGTAGTTTGTTGAATTTGCATTAATCCGGCTCGGAGGACCATAAATATGTTGGATACTCAACACAACCAAGTAGAAAATACAGATGTTGATATGATTTTTATGTTTTTAATTTATGATTTATTTTGATGGAGCTCATACAATGATATTCACAAGATTGCTTATTTTATTTAGAAATGTCATGATACAGCCAAATTACAACTTCGAACAATATGATCTTACGACATCTGTGATATTTTTTTATTTTTTTGAAGTCTCTTTTGGTACTACATTATTTAAAATGCCTTAAATTACTACTACTAACATAACTACTAAACAGTCCTGCTTTGGGTAAAGATCCATCAGAGCATCAAAATTGTTGGAAAATGAGCTGGTTTCTTTGAATTGGCTTACATCAGTAGGCGTATGTGTAAACGTAGGTTACACATACTGCTTACTGCATACTGCTTTGAAATTCAAATGAACCTTTTTTTACCTAAAGCGGGCTCATGAGGAAAACTTGCGCTAAGATTCGACTTTCTTGAAGAGCACCTAATTCCAAGCGATACGGTTTTACGGGTGATAAAGTGCCATCAAACGCACCTCGTTTTTTTAGTGAAACATACAACTTTGAAAATGAAGGTCAACATCAAACAATAAGATAAGATAAGCATTATTAAGAGATTAACAAAACGTTATTATTTTTTAAATGTTATATATATATATATATATATATATATATATATATATATATATATATATATATATATATATATATATATATATATATATATATATATATATATATATAGGAAGAGCAATATTTGTTACTTGTACATCCCAGCTTTGTAAACAAACGTCGCCTTAAGCAAAAATACATGATTTTCTAAAATAACAATCTTTCTAAGAAGTGGAAAACATTGTTCACCAGACCAATCCATTTATTATATAGCTATACAAAACCTACCCAGAGTAACCAATGTATGGACAACATCAAAACGAAATTTAATGTTTCCTTTATGTTAAAATAATAAAAGGAATTGGCCTGAAGGCGTGTTCTAAAAAAAAAAAACGAAAAAAATTTGTGGATCAAATTTGTACACAACGTAATTAGTGAAATTAATGTAGTTTCTGCGTTAACTCGCCCTGTCATGTACAATGTTAACACACTTTTTTTTTAGGGAAAGTTTTTTTTTTATATTTATATACAGTTTTAGTTTTTGACAGAATTTGTTGCGTTCGTTGAATTGTTGAAGTTTACCAGTCAAATTGTTATGTTCTTGTCGTAAACATTTTTTTTTTGGTTTACCGTTATATTGATAGCCCCACGCGTGTACTAAAGTAAATTTGGGGTAACCAACTCGATGTGGAAAACTAAATTTTCACTATATACATAAACTCTTTTTGATGCCAACAATATTTGTTTTATACACTTTAGATTTTTCTATCATTTTAAAATTATAGTTTTACGACTTACCGGAAAACTAAATCTTATATATTATTTTATATGTTCATTCATGATTCATGCTGTGACGAAAATCTTTTGAATTTGTGTCAATTTTACAATAAAATAAAATCTCTGTAATTTAATTATATAACTGCTGGTTTCATAATGGATTACATTGCATTTGAAGAGTCATTAAAATGGCACATTGATGCTTACATAAAAGATGTAGACTGTAATAAATATTATTGATGGTGTTTTTGAACTAATAAGCTGTAGTCTATGTTGTCTAAGCATATTTGATATTTCAACCAAACATATTAAAACATTAATGGCCACACCTGATTGAAGACAAGTTTTCTGACAAATCAACGATGACTATAATAGTAGCCAACAACTTAAGAATATTTAAAACCGATACTTGCATTAAATATACTTGAAGTGGTTCAACGCCACAAATATAACCACTAAAAGGTTGTTATTTAGTGCATTATTCTAGTATTATAAGATATATATATATATATATATATATATATATATATATATATATATATATATATATAATATATATATATATATATATATATATATATATATATATATATATATATATATATATATATATATATATATATATATATATATATATATATAAATATATATATATATATATATATATATATATATATATATATATATATATATATATATATATATATATATATATATATATATATATATATATATATATATATATATATATATATATATATATATATATATATATATATATATATATTTTAATTGATTGATTTAGAATGTACGACCAAGGACTAACCAGGATCTCCCGGATATTTAGCCGGGCCCACCGAACAGCCGTTTTACATAAACTTGAAAGGATAAGGCAGGATATTACTTAAATTATTGAGATCGACCCGATTACAGACACCATGACGGCCAATAGTTAGTAAATTTTTGTTGGGGTAGGGAAAGGAAAGGTATGTCAGTAATGACAGAATTTAAATAATAAAATAATAAAATAATAAAATAATAAAATAATAAAATAATAAAATAATAAAATAATAAAATAATAAAATAATAAAATAATAAAATAATAAAATAATAAAATAATAAAATAATAAAATAATAAAATAATAAAATAATAAAATAATAAAATAATAAAATAATAAAATAATAAAATAATAAAATAATAAAATAATAAAATAATAAAATAATAAAATAATAAAATAATAAAATAATAAAATAATAAAATAATAAAATAATAAAATAATAAAATAATAAAATAATAAAATAATAAAATAATAAAATAATAAAATAATAAAATAATAAAATAATAAAATAATGAAATAATAAAATAATAAAATAATAAAATAATAAAATAATAAAATAATAAAATAATAAAATAATAAAATAATAAAATAATAAAATAATAAAATAATAAAATAATAAAATAATAAAATAATAAAATAATAAAATAATAAAATAATAAAATAATAAAATAATAAAATAATAAAATAATAAAATAATAAAATAATAAAATAATAAAATAATAAAATAATAAAATAATAAAATAATAAAATAATAAAATAATAAAATAATAAAATAATAAAATAATAAAATAATAAAATAATAAAATAATAAAATAATAAAATAATAAAATAATAAAATAATAAAATAATAAAATAATAAAATAATTAAATAATTAAATAATAAAATAATAAAATAATAAAATAATAAAATAATAAAATAATAAAATAATAAAATAATAAAATAATAAAATAATAAAATAATAAAATAATAAAATAATAAAATAATGAAATAATAAAATAATAAAATAATAAAATAATAAAATAATAAAATAATAAAATAATAAAATAATAAAATAATAAAATAATAAAATAATAAAATAATAAAATAATAAAATAATAAAATAATAAAATAATAAAATAATAAAATAATAAAATAATAAAATAATAAAATAATAAAATAATAAAATAATAAAATAATAAAATAATAAAATAATAAAATAATAAAATAATAAAATAATAAAATAATAAAATAATAAAATAATAAAATAATAAAATAATAAAATAATAAAATAATAAAATAATAAAATAATAAAATAATAAAATAATAAAATAATAAAATAATAAAATAATAAAATAATAAAATAATAAAATAATAAAATAATAAAATAATAAAATAATAAAATAATAAAATAATAAAATAATAAAATAATAAAATAATAAAATAATAAAATAATAAAATAATAAAATAATAAAATAATAAAATAATAAAATAATAAAATAATAAAATAATAAAATAATAAAATAATAAAATAATAAAATAATAAAATAATAAAATAATAAAATAATAAAATAATAAAATAATAAAATAATAAAATAATAAAATAATAAAATAATAAAATAATAAAATAATAAAATAATAAAATAATAAAATAATAAAATAATAAAATAATAAAATAATAAAATAATAAAATAATAAAATAATAAAATAATAAAATAATAAAATAATAAAATAATAAAATAATAAAATAATAAAATAATAAAATAATAAAATAATAAAATAATAAAATAATAAAATAATAAAATAATAAAATAATTAAATAATTAAATAATTAAATAATTAAATAATTAAATAATTAAATAATTAAATAATTAAATAATTAAATAATTAAATAATTAAATAATTAAATAATTAAATAATAAAATAATAAAATAATAAAATAATAAAATAAAAATATTTAAAAATGCTGACCTATCTTTCTCAAAAATAATTCATTTATAATGAATTCAGCAACAAACGATCGCTGATCTTCGGATAAGCCAGAATTACAGTAATATGGGTATAAATAGTATGCTGTAAGAGCATACATATTAAGCGCCATATTTTTCTATGCGTAATTTTATCATATTTGGTTAGAACTGGCTCCTTATATAAATTTATCGCGGCATTTACCGAGTCCGCTAATGAAGTAATTGAACTTTGCGAAATTTGGATAAGCTTAGCTTTAGGATCAAATAATTTTAAATTTTCATCACACCTGCCGATAAATTCATCATCGAAAATAAGCTGTTTTACGCGCTGTTTGATGTTACTATTGTCCGCAGTAATTCTTTTCATAAAACATAGATTTTTTTTAAAACTTAGTAAAGAATCTCTATAGGAGCACCATCTAGTATCACTGGGCATTTTCATTCTACTACCACCTATGTTTACTACTATTTTTTTCGAGATTCGGATGTTTGAATTTCTTTAGAACGGTTAAGACATCGGTAAGACAGTTATGATTGTTATCTGAGAGTATATCTTTAGATAACAAATAGCCGATGTGGCTATTGCAAGTCGTGTGCCACTGGGAGCTCAACCTTCCCATTTTCATCATATTTGCCGCATTATCTGATACAACAGCATAAATATTAGTTATATATATATATATATATATATATATATATATATATATATATATATATATATATATATATAAATATATATATATATATATATATATATATATATATATATTTTTTTTTTTTTTTTTTTTTGAGGCTATACTAAAATTTAAACTTAAATTTTTTGAGGCTATACTAAATTATATTGAGTTTGAATAATCTTTTAAAAAAATGTTAACACTGTTTTGATTATTATTAAAAGCAGTTACTAAAAGTAAAAAAAAATTTGCCCTGTTCGCTGAAATTACCCATTGAATCAACTGAAGGGCAGTCAATGAAGAACTTAAAACAAATTGCTTATTATTGAACGCACATGCTCATTTAGAGTTCATAGATTTTTCACCATTTTTATCGGTTCTTAAAATTAAAAGAGCTATAGCATACTGCTACAGATTTATTACTATCCTTAAAAAACGAATACATCAATTAGTTTTTGGAGATATCAATTAGTTTTGATAGTTTCGACCTAACCAGATCCATAATGTAATCATGAAAACAGTACAAGATTCGAAATTCGCCACAGACATTAAACAGACATTAACCATTCATGGGCGAAAATAATTTGTTGAGGGTCGGCGGATTATGAACATCTCATCTTAAGTATCATCAAAAGCATCAACTGACTCTACCAAAAAATTATATTTATTCAAACCTCATCATAACTAAAGCACACCAAATTGTATTGCACGGAAGCGTACACGCAACTTTTGAGTGGTAAACGTCTAGTACACACAACAATCCATATTTACGTAAAATGCTTTCGTTCTGGAAGAACAAAATCAGAACAGTTAATGGAGATGTTACCAAAAACTAGTGTTACTCCATCTGCTCATTTGCAATCCGTGCATTCAAAGGAAGACGAAACAAGTTCTAAACGGAATACATATAATTATTCATTTGTTTCTCTACTAAAGCAATTCACTTAGAACTGGTGAGTGAGCTACCAACAGTAGCGTTCCTGGCAGCAATTAGACGATTTATCTCAAAAAGGGAAACACCTTTAAACATATACAGTGATAACGGTACCAATTTCGTTAAAGTTCGTAACGCGTTAAGCAAGGAGCTACATGTGGCTATACAACAAACAAACAACAACGCAGTTTAGAAAACAGCTAACCATGGAACAAACTGGCTTTCCATCTCGCTTGGTAGTTCCCATTTCGGGGGCATTTGGGAATCTGGAGTCAAATCAACGAAATATCACATAAAAAAAATTATCGGTGAAACAACACGAACCTACGAGGAGTTTAGTACAATGCTAGCACAAATTGACGCATGTTTACACTCCAGGCCGATTCTTTCACTGTCAAGCGATTTAGATAATGTTGATACTTTTACACCTAGACATTTTTTAATTGGGAGACCACAGTGAACACCACTTTCAAGAGACCGATTGGAAAGATAAGTCTCCTTCCAACTGAGGATAATCAAGATTCTACAAGCAAACCAGATCAAGACGTAAGAAGAAACGATAACAAAGTAGGACAACTCAAGGTTTGCAGGTCTCCAGTTGCCAAGCTCACCAAGATAATATATGCATCACTTCTCATATTA
Source organism: Tipula confusa (assembly GCA_963556175.1). Taxonomy (NCBI): domain Eukaryota; kingdom Metazoa; phylum Arthropoda; class Insecta; order Diptera; family Tipulidae; genus Tipula; species Tipula confusa. The sequence goes on along the minus strand of OY744475.1, from coordinate 186,401,510 downwards.
CTAATTATATTCAGTTTTGGGAATTCGAGCACACTACCTGTGCTACCCCTCACTACCACTAACGTTCGAAAATCAACCAGGAATCTATTTTTGAATCCATTGGAGACCTGACTATAAGCATTCCTTAGACAAACTAGCTAAACAGTGTTCATATCCTAACGACAACTTCACAAACTTGAGGATCGCTAGAAGATCAAGAGAAAATACTTGTGGTCTAATAGAATCATCGTGCGATCAATCCTTATAAAAAATGGAGCATAAGGATGAATTGCTTCACCACCATAAGATAAATTTAACTTAGTAGGAAACATATTCAATGAGCTATTCGGGGTGCTAGATGATAGAGACGCGGTGCGTTATGAGGAGGAAATAGAAACACTCAAGCTAAAAAACATCCATTTTATGGCGTTATTATATAATCAAACGTCAATCATAGATGCGACTATAAACGTCTTCAAAAATGGACAAGAAGATGTCAACAAGCATTGGCTAGTATTCAAGAATTATTAAAAGGAAGCGTTGGAGAACAACGATGTAAAAGGTAATTTTCTAGTTATATCAATACATACAATGTTACGCAAAAAGGAATTCAAAATACACTGATAGAAGCAGTTGTGTTGGATATAGAAGCAGTTGTGTTGGAGGGATTTCCTTGTTTAGGAATAGGTATAGTTTTTCCGAGTTTCCAACAATCTGGAAAGAAGTTTGTCTTTAAGATACCGTTAATGATATCGGGAAGTTGTGATATTGCTTTACCTGGAAGTTTTCTAAGTACCGAGTTGGCTATGATATCGTCTCCTGGAGCTTTTCTATTACTAAGATGCTGAAGAATGTTGACAACTTCTGCTTTATCGAGCATCTCAATTAAACTGGATTAAAAGGAGGAGAATTGAGAAAATTGTTGACATAGATATTGACTAACTGTTCGAACTAGGGATCTCTTAGAGAATCGTTTTGTATATGAACTTTTTTATAATGAGACGCAATTTCCTCTGCAATTATTTTAGGATCTATGATTGGACTAGTATCTTTAGCAATTGAAGTAATCACATTTTGATTTTTACCATTAAATTTTCGAATTTCATTGAAAATTTCCGGAGAATTATCAGGAATTTTAGGCATTCTACTTGTGAATTAAGAATTTCTTAGTTCGCTGAACCAATACGAAATCACATTGGATTAAAATGAACGTCAGATTTCAAGATATGCCCTGGGTATTTAAAATAGAGCCAACGCATCCAATCGCGTAGTTTAATGAGGTTTTGGAGATCAGGAGAAATTTTTAAGGTGCCTTTTCTCTGAACGAGAGGTATAGTTTCCTTGATGGCTAATTGGGTTACGTTAGTTAACTTGACTGTTTTTTCTTCAATTTGAGTAACGGTAGTGATTTCTGAGTCTTCTGGGAGGTTTCGATGAACATGAATTTTAAATTTCATCCAGTCGGCTTGGGAGTAGTTGCGAAATACTTTTGTTTCTTGTGGTTGAGTCTTGAAAGGGATTGTGAATACAATTGGTAAATGATCTAACCAAAATTCATGCAAGACTCGTGGTGGAGTGGCTAGAGAGATTTTGTTAGATAGAATCAAATCAAGAATCGAGTGTCCTCTTGGGAATGTTGGTTCAGTAGGAGCATTTAATTGGATATTGGAATTATTGCAAAAACTAAGAAGTAAACGACCATTCTGGTTATAATTTGGGCAACTCCATGTGGAGTGGCGTGAATTAAAGTCACCTGCCAAGATAACTTTGTTACTGGAGTTAAAAATATGTTCTAAATCATGACTTGTCTTACGTAAATAGAGCAAAACGTGAGATATTTGTTTTCGGTACCAACATTTAAAATTATTGCTTTAGTTTCGGCTGTTACAAAAGTTTTGGCTACGAAGTGAGGAATGCCATTCTGGATTAAGATAGCAATTCCACCAGACTTGGTACTTATTGCATCTAGCTTGAAGGTGGTATACACAGTGACTTGAAATTTACATCGTTAAGTTAGGTGGATTTCGGATAGGAGAACTACGTGAGGCTTGTGACGGAAGAGCATTTCTTCAAGTTGTTGTTGCCGATCTAGTGAAACTAGACTATTGACATTAAGAGAAATGCATAGAAATTGTTCTAGCAAAAAGGGCTTGGGAGTGAGAGAAAGAATTTTATGAAGGCAAACTGTTTTTGAACGATATTAGGTGATTTGATAGGACCTGGTTTAGACGGAGAAGTATTGGATAAAAATCTTTTTCTCACCTGACACTGGCTGTAATTTGCTGGAAGTTTTTCACCGCAGTTAACCCATTCTGCGGTTCTCTGTGGTGTTCCTACAGTATCCTTTTTCATGGGTTTCCTTGCATTTTATAAAACGAAAACCTCTACCGCAATTTAACGCTGTGCGGCCAAATCTCTGGCCATTTCGGCATTGAATCACCTGGACTCGACCACGCTTCTTCTCCCAGGTGACTTTGTAATGGCTCATGTGCTGAATAGTACGCAATTTTTCGACAGGCGTTGCCTTGTCAATAACTACTTAGAACAGCGGCAGCGGGAAATAAGTGATTGCTTCCCCTTGTTTTTTCTTGAAAGTCATCTGCGAGACCTTGGCGTCGATGTGGTGAATCTCTCGAAAATTAAATTCTATCTCTTCTGGATCCTGGGAAAAATGTGCTCGTCGCATGACTTAAACCAATTTCCTATCATCAACATATTCATATTCCGTTTGGTCTGCCGCTATTTTATTTTTTATTTGAGTCCAGTCACGCTTCGTAGTGCTAATAACGGAGACTGATTTCCTCGTGCATCTGAATGTGGCTCTTCAGCTGTGATAATTATTTGCCGTGTTGATTCTGCCATTTTCTCAACAGAAATTGGCGGTTGTCACTTTACAAAGGCCGTTTTTGAAAACGAGTCGTCTAGCATAGCTTTAATCTCTTCTTCAATTTTTTCGGCTTTTTGGCAGCCTTTTTCGAATAAATTGTTTCGGGAGTTGCTGTAATCGAGGTTTCCTCTTCGCCAGATTCATGGTCTCGTTTGCTGGATACCACTGGCAAGGCTCATGAACCTGGCTCATTTTGGATATCTGATGTTTGCGCTTCCTGCTGGCACGGAAAGCTACTCTCTGCATCAAGCTAGTCAACATTTTAAGTTGCTCCGAAAGCATATAGGTATTTCACTTTTCATTGCGGTTAGTCGTTCAGCTTGCTTGCTATTTCATTTTTTGCCTTTCATTGTGCACTTTTTTTCAATTATATATATATATATATATATATATATATATATATATATATATATATTTATGTGTATATTACCCAAATCACTTCACTCACACAATATTATCGCACGAAACAAAATAAAAACAAAACTTTGAAAAATATTATTTAAATTGAACACTAGAAATGTAGCAACTTAAAAAACTTAATCACTCTATGTCACTTTAAAAACTGAAAATTTGGCACAAACGGTCACACGTGATTAGTAGACTGACAAAAACTTGGGTTTGCAAAAAACTTTGAATTGTTAAAATATTTTGAAACTAACTTTGGTTTAATAAAAAAAGGTTGTAATTTTTTTTTTTGAAAAATTGGTTATTAATTTTAAAAAAAATTTCCAGGTAGCACTCGGTTTAATGATAATTGAAAGATAAATCTTTCAATTACAGAAAGTTTTAATGATTACAGATAGTTAATGTGGTGTTTCTTTCGGCCTAAATTATTTAGCTTACAATTTTTCGCAATTTTCAATCATAATTTCCCGAAACCAACTAAATGGACATCCATACTTTGCACTATAATCAGACGAGAGAACTATCAGACTAAACTTACTAGAGGAAATGAAAGATCAAAGTTATTTCTTTTAAAACTGAAATCACTTGCTTCCATTGTCAAAAATACAGCAACATTCCAAAAGCAAGTTGATTTGCATTTGAAGGTAGCACTTACGAAAAAAAATCACATAACCATATTTGTATATGTCTAAATAGGAAACTGCGATTATTTTTTTTTAATTCCCTATCTATGCTAGTATAAGATAACAACCAACATTTAAAATTCCTACGTCCATTATGTTATTTGATTTGATGAGCTGTGAGGAGTTTATGCCATTTCTTAATGTTTTGATTGCGTCAATCAATGCAGGCATGATTTGAAAAGTCTCTCATAATTGTTGGTTAGTTGATTATGTATAAAAGAGTCAATTGGCTTATATCTTTTTCAAGTATGATAGGGTTTCAATCGTTTTTAACAATCGGCTGATCTCAGTGTTATCCAATATGTTAAAATAATTCATACTTCCCTTATTCAGTTGTACGGCTCTAACTACTTCTTTAATTTAATCCTTTAGTAAATAATAGCGATTAAACATAGGTATGCATTATTAAAAAAATCCTTTAATTTTAAAAAGTATTTATAAAAGTAACAAATTATTAATAATACTAAATAAATTTATAAAATTAAATAAAATTTAACATTTAATTTTAGTTTTAAGCGTATAAAATTTGTTTAAATTGTTAAAAGTAAAATTTATCAATAAAAATAAACCAAATATTTCAAAAAGATAAATGATAATGTTAAAGTTAAGAATTTTAAGAATGTATAGTAGCAAAAAAAAAATAAATCAAGATTCTTCAAATATCAAGAAAACTCAAGTTTACTTCGTGCATGTAAAATCGTATATTCAACAATATAGTAAATGTAATAATTAAACCTTTCTTTGACTATACAAAATCAATATGTTACTTACTTTAGCAGCAGCACAACACCAACATACTTAAACACTCATACAAAATTAATACTCTAGACGCTATTAATTAATTTTGTCGTCTTAAGTTGATCAAAACTGCAATGTTTCTTTTGTTATTGTGAAATTTCACAAAATTAAAGAAAATAAAAAGTTTTTAGTTTACTAAAACTAACTATATAAACAGAGTACACAGATTAATTATCGAAATTATAATATAATGTAAGTTTTTTGAAACACAATATAATAATAAAATAAAAAAAACTTAAGTTTCAAAACTCAAAACTTTAAAAGCTTAAAGCAATCGTCGAACATACATATATGTGATTTTTGTAATTTGAGGTTAAAGTAATTAATTTTATGTGCGCCGTATTTCTAATTAAAACAAAAAAGGGTTCTGGTTCATGGAAAATCTTTTTCATACGCGTTTTTAACAATCAATTTTTAATTTTTTTTCTAAAAAAGTCCTATATATATATATATATATATATATATATATATATATATATATATATATATATATATATATATATATATATATATACATAATTACGTTTTTAATAGAAAACTATTTCTAAACTAAAAACAAATAAAAATTATAAAGTTTTTATCTATTTTGTTTAATATTTTTGGAGATTGAAAAAATGAATTTTCTTTTTTGGTTTCACTTCGTATAGTATGGCAAAAAGGTAATCTAAATTGTTAATGTTTAAAAACCATCAAAAGTTTGTTAGTACTTTAAGGAGTAAAACAAACAAACAAAAAAATGGCAATACAAAGCAAAACTATAGAGTGAAACTTTAAATATTAGATAAACACACAAAATAGTAACAACACAAACTCAAGTGTATTTTCACGGAAGCTCTTTGTGGAGATCTACTATATAGGTCTTTGGAGAGATTTGTATGCAAACGAGTTGCAAAAGAGTACGGTAGCATAAAAAAAAATTTTTTTTTTGGTAACTTTGAAGTGCATAAACTATTTGTTATATTATTAACAAAGGAAATTGTTTTGGTATATCTTGTTGTGAAATTATGTGGTTTTTACATTATGCTGCTTATCTACAGTTTAATTCATTTATGTATGTATATAATGTGTGTTTACCAGATTATACAAAAGGAACGTATAGTTAAATCTTCTATAAATATATTATACAGTCGTAAGTAAATATTATACATTATTTTGCTAATATATAATAACAATTTATTTGAACTTGTCAAAAAATTTATTTATTGGTTAACATTTGTAAATTGTATGCTTTATGCAGCATTATTTATTTTTATAAATGATTTACTAATGTAACTATGTAATTTTCAGTAAAGCTTAGTTTACATACAACCAATATAGTCGTATAATCCAGCCTGGAGTAACTGATTCCGTCGATTTTTGATTGTGAAATGATTTAGTTTTTTTATCAATTATATATATATATATATATATATATATATATATATATATATATATATATATATATATTTATTTATTTATATATATATATATATATATATATATATATATATATATATATATATATATATATATATATATTTATATATATATATATATATATATATATATATATATATATATATATATATATATATATATATATATATATATAATATATATATTATATATATATATATATATATATATATATATATATATATATATATATATATATATATATATATATTTGTATATACAGTGAAACTTCTCTAAAGTGACCACTCAAGGGACCCACAAATTTTTGTTTTATCACATAAGTAGGAAATTCGAAACGTAGGAAAAAATTTTTATTTCAAACAATTTCAGGTCTCCAAATTACCAATTGTGTTTAATTTTTTTGAAAAAATTGAGCGATAGTTGTTTGGTTGGTTTGCGTTTACTATCTACTAGGAACCTTTCAGAGACCACTTCAGATGAATTAACTGATGGAAGTAACTCTGCACATTGCTCTAATGCTTTTTTTTTTAATTTTCTTAACATAATTGCAACATCTTCTACTTTTGTTACAATTTCCTCATTTTCATCTATGATTTCCTTTTCATAAATATTATTTGTATCAGGCTCTTCGAAAACACATAACCAATCAATATTTTTGTACTTAAATAAATTTTCATTTGGAAATACATCTAACACCATACATACTTCATCTAGTAACTCAGGATTAGATCGTTCACTATTTAATGAAAAATCTGCCTTCTTGAAACAGTTGGAAATGGTTTCTGGTTTCACAGATTTCTATGCCGAATCAATCCAATTTACAGATTCTAGAACGTTTATTTTAAGAGCAGATCGTGATACATCGACGAGCAATGATTTTGAGGTAATGGAAATCATTAGGAAATTTCTATAGTGCTACATTAAAATTTTTGATTATCCCCTGATCCATTGGCTGGATTACAGATGTAGCGTTTGGTGGTAAAAATTTTACTTTGATATTAGTTAGTGTTATGTGTACTTTATGAGCAGGGCAATTATCAACTGTTAATAAAATGTGTCTGCGGGATTTTTGCATTTGTTTTTAACCAATTTTAACCATTTTTCAAATAAAGAACTCGTCATCCATGCCTTCGGATTATGTCGCCAAATTACAGCCAAATTAGTGGTGCTAATTTGTCGCCTAAGAACTGTTAGTCATTTTTTTGACATTTTGCCGCTCTTACATGGATTACCCTTTAACACAAAATTCGCATTCGTCTGTGTTAAAAATATCTTTTTCCTAATAACCTGTAGCAAAGTTAAAGTGTTGTGATGTACCTTATACAGCGGGCATTAAGCTAAGTAGATTTAATTAGAGTTCAGCTCTGGTTAATATTTTAATATTTTAACACGTGTTACCTTGAATATTTATAAATTCATATTTGTTTACGTTTGTTTCCAGTGCATAATGTGGTTGACATAGTGTAATTATGTAATCGTTTAGACATTGGAAACATGACACAAAGTATGACATTGCAATGTATGCAAGTTATTTTTAATTATGTTTTTTGTTTATGTTAATTTAGTAACTTCTACAGAAGCAAAATTATTGTATTGTTTTGTAAAAAGATCACCCGGAAGAAAGTATATTGAATATACATACGGGAGATTTTAATGAATATAGGATCATAATTACAGTCATAGTTATAAGATAGTATTAAGAAGATAGTTAAAAAGATATATGGCGCAGCCGACGGAAACGACAACACGCTTACCACAACAGGACACGCAGGTGAGTACATAATTTATTTATTTATTTATTTTTTTTTTGGATACCCTTTGATTGTTTTTTGACGTGTATTTTGTGAATGTCGAGAAACGGCACACCCTACGCACACCAATACAATACGAGACACAACAGAACGGTTTCACTAGATTTTGGTAACATCGGTCAACCAAAATCTCCATCGATTCTTTCTCCACTTCCCACCTCAGGAGCTTTTATAAACGCGACTCCTGAAGTCCTATATATTGTACCTACAACAACCATCATTATGAATAAGTACGACAAAGTTGAAAAAATCAGCCGATTAATTCCAGAGTTCAACGGGAACCCTGATGAACTTTTAAAATATGTTTCTTGTGTCGACAGAGCACACGCATTGTGTATTGAAGCAGAGGAAAAATCTCTACTGGTCGACCACATTCTATTTAAATTAGACAGCAATACTTACAAACTAATTGCTAATGTAAAACCTAATACATGGGCGGACATTAAAGTGCAGCTGTCAAGTTTCTACCAGATAGAAGACACTTTCGATGATATTGAAAGGAAAATATCATCCCTTCACTTTAAGCCGTTGTATGAAAGCATACAAGAATACTACCTGCGGGCTGAAGACCTCGCCCGTAAATATAAGACGCTTCTCAAAAACCAATGCGAGATAAACGATGAAGCAAAAGCACAAGAAATTTCAGAGAAAAGTGTAGTCCCGAGATTTATCATTGGGCTCCCTAATCAAATAAGGAATTTTGTGCGCATGCATCAGAAGGAATCTCTAAAATCATGCATGGAAGCAGCAGTTCAAGAGTTGGGTTTTGAGAAAAACTTATATGGTAGTCAGATACAGAGAGAACCCACTGATACGAGTAGACAAACTAACGTCACGAATAATCAGTTTCATCTGGGAAATAGCTCAAGAGAAGTTCGGAAAATCTGTGGTTACTGCAAGAGGCATGGTCACACGATGTCGGAGTGTAGAACGAAAGTAAGGAATGAATCTCGTTCATAATGAAAATTATAATGAAATAAACAAATAAAATACCCCCCTTTTCTTGGTGATTTTATTTAACCAAACATTAGAGGCTTTAAAATTGGGGCAGTTGAGCTCACTAGCAAATTTGAGCGCCGCTTGTTGTATTATTGGTTGCATTATTATAATGCGACCTATTCTGATTTACATTCACCGCATTTTAAAGAGGAAGCTGATCTTGAAATCACTTTAGTAAAATTGAAATAAAAACAAAAATTGCAACAACATTTGGTTTTTATTTGTGTGGGTAACTAAAACACAGTAGTCATTTTTTATATGTTTTGCTACAAAAAGATAAAACATTTCATCTTGTAAAAATCAAGAACATCTTTTTTATAACAGTTTTTGGGTTTGGATCTCGGGTTTCATCTTTTTATTTTTACAAGAAGACATTTTTTCTCGGTTTAACTTGCATAATTTTTCAATCTAGTGTCTCGTTTTTTTTTAAGATGAAAAATTTGTTGAATGTAAGTCGGATATTATGGAACACAACATGATTAAATTAAATATGCCGTCGTTGAGACAATCGAATCAATATTGCTTATTGCAATAAGAACATCAATATTGCTCTGCTGTCCCGGAATCTTAGATAGAAGGCAATAATCTACGGTGGCCATTAAAAAATATAGATATAGTGAAAGGGCGGAAGTTTGCTAATAAATCAAAAAAAGATAGGAAGTGCGTGCCTTGCAGAATTATTATCAAAGGAATTGATGAGTTTTAATTATTGGGTTTATAGATTAACAAAATTGTTACCCTTTTGAAACTGTACCACCTAAATTAATTTTCTGCTACTAATTAAGTCTGATAATAATATACAAGTAATTTTCAAACTGCTCTCGAATTAGATTATTTCTAGTTCAGACAAAATATCAAATATTCAAAACCAGAAATCGAATGCCATCGTGGATTTTAATGCATTAATGGAAGAATTAAATCCCGAAGAATGTCTCGTTAATGAGCAGAATACCATACTATTTAGCATATCTTCGTTCGGTGTTCCACATTAAACTGAATTTATTAATGTCACTGTGTGTTTGCCAACAATGATCCATATATTCTAACCTCGCAATACGTTATTAATAATGGAGCACAAAATACTGGTAACTTCTACAGAGTGTCCGCCGGGAAGGTATACTACTTTGTTTGTTTATAATTTTTGATTAAATGAAAGAGAATGGATCTTACATTGATAAATGTTTTATTTAAAGTCGGCAATTATGTATGGAATACAATATCAGATTAATGTCCACCTCTGTTAGCCTCACAAATTCGAGCCCTTTTGGGCACATTTTTCATTACATTCTCTTACATTTCACGCGGTATTTCATTAATTTCATCACGAATATTTTATTTGAGTTGCTCAAGCGTTTCTGGTTTGTTTGCATAAGCCTTGCTTTTTAGATACCTCCACAAAAAAAAGACCGCAGCAGACAAATCAGGCGACCGTGGAGGCCAATAAACATCACCATTTTTTGAAATAACTTTTTGTGGAAAGATGACTCGCAGTAATTCCATTGTAATCCTGGCTGTATGCGATGTGGCACCGTCTTGTTCATACCACATGTTAATCATGCAAAGCATACAGTTGTGGTGTTAAAAAGTTTTCAATCATATCACGATATCGCTCCCCATTCACAGTTACCGTTACGCCGTTTTGATTTTCCAATAAGTAAGGTCCAATGATTCCTCCTGACCAAATTGCACACCAGACTGTCACTTTTAATGGATGTTAAGGTGACTAATGAATAATTTGAGGGTTTTTCATTGCCCAGAACTGACTATTCTGTTTATTCACATATCCAGTTAAATGAAAATGTGCCTCGTCACTCATTATGATTTTTTCAGGAAAATCGGGGTTGTCATGGGCGAGCTGTAACATCCTATTGCCATATGTACGGCGGCGTAAATGGTCTTGTGGAAGAAGCTCTTGTGTCAACTGAATCTTAAATGGAAACAAATGCAAATCCTTATGCAAAATTGTGGCCAAACTTGTTCTTTGAAGATCAAAATCCTGAGCACGGCGTCGAATTGAGGTTGATGGATTGTTTTGAACACTTTCTTGAGCAGCAGTAATGTTTTCAGTCGATCTTGCAGTACGTTGTAGCCCATGCTTACGCCTATCACATACAGACCCTCTTTCTTCGAAATCATTCACTACACGATAAATAGTGCGTTTTGTTGGCACGATGTTTCTCCCAAAAATTTTACGTAACTTGCTCATCGACACAGTAATCGATGATTGATTTTGATAAAATGTTTTAACGATTAAAACACGTTGGTTTATCGAATATTTTTCCATAATAAATTTGCCACGTGTTTACTTCACGACTGCTAAATATGAACTGTCAATACTAACGGTTACCAAAATGGCGGCAAAACAAAGTAGTATACCATCTCGGCGGACACCCTGTATTAAATAACTTAATATAAAAATAATTTTAAAATGCATTTTTTAGTATTTGAAAACTTGGTTCGATGCATTCGAAAAGACTTTGTGTATCAAGTGCTTGCGCCTTAGACGAAAATGAATTTGAACAATTTCTAAGAAACTTTCGATGTTTGGTGGTGCAGATGAAAATGGTTCTGCAAAAATTATAAATAAATGGCTATTAAAAGATGAATTGCTGAAAAAATTCTCATGGGCTGGGACTGTCGATAAACTGGCCTTTATTACAAATAAAGAATTTTTGGAGACAGCGTTATTCCTTCGATTAGAGTGAACCATCCCAATTATTCGGTGCATTTAAACGGTGAATTTTTTAAATTCGGTTTTTAGGGAACCTTCAAAGCTGTTAATGAGCTCCTATTTTGAGAAGCTATTAAAACTCGCGTCGCTTCACGAAAACATGAAAGACGAAGACAATTACAAAGAACTCAAAAGTGCAGAAACGGAAGTAATTTTAATTTTAAGAAATGTACAGCCATTATGACTAATGGTGCCAAATTTATGACCGGCCAAAATATTGGGATTGATGAAAGCAGATGATATCAATTATCTGTATTATTCATCAAGAAAGTTTGTGTGGGTTTACAATGGGAATGAGCCATATAATGGTCACGGTTACGAAAATAACCAACAAAATAAGAGGTGGAAATCGTGCACTTACCTATTAAAAATTTAAAATATGTTTAGAAAAACTATTACTTCACAGCAACGTTCGATGGTTTAGTTCAGGTAAATGTTTAAATCGATTTTTCCAACTCAGAAAGGAAATTTGTTTCTTCTTAACAGAACAAGGCAAATCAGATCGGTCCAATGAACTCATTTCAATTCAATTTTTTGAAAAAAAAATTGTTCGAATGTTAGATATCTTCATTGAACATTTTTCGAAACGATTTTCAGACTTTGATATATGTTGATGATGTTTAATAATCCAATGTCTATTAATGTCGAAGACACAGATATTCAGTATTACATGGAATTGTGTGAATTACAAGCCGATCAATTTTTTTTATCTAGAAAAAAAATGAAATTGAGTTTTTTAAGTTGTTACCGAAATACAAATATCAAAATCTCCGCAATTTTGGATTACAAATAATATCTATGTTTGGAAGCACATAGCATCATTTGCAGTTATCACATTGAAACTTTTTATAAATAGAAAAGTTCTTATTTAGTTATTGCATTAAATAAAGTATATGTTGGCCTGGCTAAGTCTCTAAAAATATTATTTGGCCCGCGATCATTGGAAAGTTGAACAGCGCTGATCTATAAACGGTTTTAGCATATAAAAGTTTAACTGCAGGAAACTGGATTAGAATACGTATTTTTTTTATTTTTTTTAATTATGAATTATGAAATGTTAAGATTTCGATTTACATTCGAGTTTAGTTCAATCATTGTCCGTCTTACAGAAAGGTTATACTTAATTAAATAAATAGATAATTGTGAAAAATAATTTTTGTGATACTTTAAAAAACAAACAATTTAATTATTTCACAGTTTTGTGTTTAGATTTTGTAAATTTTTTAAACCAAAGTATTACAATAATATATGATAAATAAATACTATAATGTTTTGTGACAGTATCCGCACAAATTTTGTTTTCTGTCAAAGTTTAATTATGTCAAAAACGTGTACCAAGTGTTCGAGAAAAATTACTGAAACTAGATCAGCTCGCGCAGTGCAGTGTAATGGAACTTGTAAAAATTACTTTCATCCTAAATGTGAATGTGTCTGGGAATTTTAACGAATGTCTAGAAGTCGGTTTGTTCAACTGGACATGTCCATCATGTAAAAGCTGTAACCAAACTACATTTAATTTTGGGTGTTGGGTGTGTCTCAATAGGGTAGGGGTTGATTGTTTATAGCCATGACTCATGGTTTATATTCCAACTTTGTAACTATGTAGAAACCACCAAATGTGTCTAGTATACCTCCAAGTGGTAACACCCGGGCAACGATGGAATACTCATCGGCTAAATACTAGAGGCGAGTGCAACCAATACACTATAAAAACGCAATGAGTGTAACAAACAAGGAAACAAACAAGGAAACAAACTAGACCAATCAGAGTGATGGCTAAAAACCTTCATTACACATGTAAAGTAGACAAGATAATTGATGACTTAAAAGCGCAGGGATTTAAAGCTGTTGATGCATCAATTCAATTAAAAAAACGGGATAAAACACCTCTTAATATGTTTATGTTGACCTTCGATGCCGATGAGATAATCGAAAAAATATATCAAATTAAGTACATCTTAGGATGCAAAGTGATTATACAGCCTTTAAGAAGGTCTACGCTTATACCACAATGTCATCAATGCCAAGCGTATGGACATACACAAAAGTACTGCAATAAGGAACCAAGATGTGTCAAATGTACTGGAAAACATCATACAAGAGATTGCGTACTACCAAAAAATGGGCAGGCCAAATGCGTTCACTGTGGAGAAAATCATCCCGCTAACTATAGAGGATGCAGTGTTGCTATTGAATTGCAAAGCATCAAGTTTAGAAGAATGAATGAAAAAAATTCAAATTTAAGTAGAAAACCAACCATTCGAAAAAACAAGCCCGAAGTAGTACGACGAAAAGTATCGGAAATTCCTCGGGAAGAAATGAGCAATTTGACCTACGCTCAAGTATTAAGGAGTAAAGTAAATCAAAGAGAAACTACCCAAAGTGAGGATATTAGTAAAACTCTGAAATTGATATTAAGTAAACTTAATACGTTTGATGAGCGATTACACACACTTGAGTATAGAGCTAAGGGAGCTATCCCTAAACAGAAAAATGGCCAATGATCTTAGAATTATATGCTGGAATGCCAATGGACTAATGCAGAAAAAATCGACATATGTCTTATCACGGAAACTCACTTTACTAGACAATCAAATATTAAATTTAAAAATTATCAAGTATATAAAACCAATCACCCAGAAAACACTGCTAAAGGAGGTAGCGTTGTTATAATTAGAAATAATATCCACCATTACGAAGAGCTGAAATATGAAACAGTTGAAATACAAGCAACTGTTGTTAACGTCAAAACAAAAAATAATTATGTAAGTGTTGTTAGTGTTTACTGCCCTCCGAAACACGCGCTAAAAGAAAAAGATTATCTCGAATTCTTCAGTAAACTAGGAAAAAGATACATAATTGGAGGAGCTTTTAATGCAAAAAATGTCCATTGGGGTTCTAGGCTAACAACGACTAAAGGTAAAGAACTGCTTAAAGCTGTCAGAAAATGCGGAAGTGAAACCTTGTCAACTGGAAAACCAACCTACTGGCCTACAGATCAAAATAAAATACCAGACTTAATTGATTTTTTTATAATCAAAAATATATCAATGAACTATATACAAGTAGACGAAAGTCGAGACCTAAACTCGGACCATTCTCCTATACTTTTGACATTAAGCGAAAAAATAATTCAAAAAGAATGAAATCCAAGCCTAATAAATAAACGCACTTGTTGGGAATACTTTAGGCAGTCCTTAGAAGCAAAAATTAACCTAAAGGTTCCATTAAAAAACGAGGAGCAAGTAGAAAACGAAGTTCTAAAATTTGTAAATGATATACAACAATCAGCCTGGGAAAGGACCCCAACAATTAAATATAAAATAAAAGGAAATAACTACCCTAAAAAAATTAGAGAACTATTGGCAGAAAAAAGAAGAGCGAGAAGAATATGGCAGCAAACACGAGCTCCTCAATATAAAACTAAATTAAACAATTTAACCCAACAGTTAAGAAGGGAAATCCAAAAAGTAAAAGACGAGTCAATCAGTAACGGTTTAAAAAAACTTACTAATGATAGCAGGACTGATTATTCACTTTGGAAAGTAACCAAAAATATTAAAAGACCAACAATGCAGAACCCTCCAATAAGAATAGAAGGGGCGAAATGGGCTCGAAATAACGAAGATAAAGTTCAATGTTTTGCGGAGCACCTCGAAAAAATATTCCAACCACATGATGATCATACTTTAGAATCTCAAATAATAACGGTGGAATCGGAAAAAGAAAGTGAAGAAATTCTATTGACTTTACCAAAAAAAGTCATTCATGAGATAAAATTCAATATGAATTCGAAAAAAGCTCCTGGTTATGATTTTATTACTACAGAAATTTTAAAAGAACTACCAAGGAAGGCCCTAGTTAAGCTTACTTATATTATCAATGCAGCATTTAGAATCAAATTTGTACCCAGTTTGTGGAAAATTGCAGAAGTAATAATCATATCAAAACCTGGTAAACTACCATACGAAACTTCATCTTATAGACCAATTTCGTTGTTGCCAGTTATGTCTAAACTCTTTGAGAAAATACTGATTAAAAGGTTAAATTCGATAATCGAAAGGAATAACTTCATCCCAAATCATCAGTTCGGATTTCGTCGTCATCACTCAACAATACAACAAGTACACAGAGTAATCAATGTAATTGAGAAAGCACTTGAAGAGAAAAACGTCTGCTCCACGATATTTTTAGACGTGGCGCAAGCTTTTGACAAGGTTTGGCATAAAGGACTTAATCATAAGTTAAGAAACCTCTTACCAATGCAATTCGCTAAAATACTGGAATCATACTTGAAAGATAGATTCTTTAGAATTAAATTTGCTGAAACTTATTCTGAATTAAAAGAAATAAAAGCAGGTGTACCGCAGGGCAGTGTATTAGGACCGATTTTATATTTATTATACACGTATGATCTACCTGAATTAGAATACAACACAGTGGCGACTTTTGCTGATGACACTGCGATCCAAGCTGTTGGAAAAAGCAACGAAGAATCAACACAAAAATTACAATCAGCTATCTCCGAAGTATATAAATGGACTAAAAGATGGCGAATTAAGCTAAATGAAACTAAATCAGTTCACATAAATTTTACCAACAAACATTTTTTTAATTTCATTTGAAACGGGATCCTTAAAATGGATCCCGTTTCAAATGAAATTAAAAAAATGCAAGAAAACACAAAGAAAGACTCCAGCAACATGTGAATATAGAGGCAATTCAGCTGTTAACCAACACCAATATTATTCAATAGATTGAAAAGAACTAAACCCTTTGAACTGGTTTAATTGTTAATGCAAACAGCGGCTTGCTGATTTAAATCCACAATACCGATGTGGTATAACCAACAACTTACCAGAAACTGTGAAACGCCAATGGGTGGAGTCATAGATATAATTATATTAGTAAATTAAGTCAGAAACAAATTGCTCGTTAGTCCAGGAGACTAGATTGTAATAAATAAAGTCAATTTATTTAAAATAAAAAAATGGATCTAAATAGTAAAAAAAAAAAAAAAAATTGGTAATGATTGCACGCCTAAACTACCATCCGCCCTTTCTGAAACTGTAAAAGGATCCATTGAAGATGTACAAGTTAGTATTTCGGGCTTAGCTGACCGGTTTAAAGGTGTAGAAAATTCTCAACTACTAATTTCCGATGCTATGAAAGGTTTGAGATTTGATCTTAAAGCAGCATTAGGCGAGATCAAAATATTAAAAGTAAACTTATCAAAAACAGAAGAAGAAGGTTTAGAACTGCGGAGAAGAGTAAACCAACTTAAGGCCCTACATGATAATACGGAACGACAGAAGCTGTGGAATAATATATTATTTACTGGCTGATGGTATTTGGTTTCTGATATTACAAATAATGACATTGTTAATATTATTAAGATAAAATCGCATCATTTACCATCTTAAAAGTATGTTGTGCAATTTGCATCAGTGGATTTAAAAAATGAAATCCGGCGTAAAATCAAATTTAAAAGTAACGCATCAAGTAGAATTTTCATCATGCAAAATTTAACTCTGCTTCAATCAAAATTGTACCGAGAAGCCAAAAATATTAAAAAGGAATTTAAATTTCGCTTTCTTTGGGTTAAAGACGGTGTTATTTTCCTTCGGAGAGATGAATTATCCAAAATATACCACATCAACTCAATTAATACTTTGGATCAAATTAGAGCTTTGGACTCAACTGGAAGTTAAATATTGTAATTATATCCTAATGTTATTCTTTTTTTGATTACATTTTTTAATGACAGATATTTTTTTTTATTTTTTTTTACTGTCAATCCCTTTATCAGGGTTGGCATAATATTTATAGTTAATTTTATTTTTTTGAGTACTAAATATTTTTATTATATTCTAGTTCGTAGGTTTAAAATCTTTTTGTTTATAGTTAGAATAATTTGTGTAGTAACTTATTTAATCGTATCATGTACTTAATACTTTCTTTATATTTATTTTATGTGTTCATCGAGCTATTACAATCTTATTGTTATTCCGCTATACAATTTATGGTAGCACGGTTTGTTTCATTGCTGTTATATAATTATACCAGTTTACTTTTTTTTTAAATTTTTCTTTTGTAAATTCATTTTCATTCGACTTGTCAACAAACATTTTATTAATTTATTTTTATGTAATTTGTTTGAAAAAATTTCGATAATTTCTTAGGCCCGATTCTATGAACGAGAGTAAAACATTAATCCACCGATTTATCGTCGTTTGCATTCTATGAACGACGATAAATCCGACGTTTAGTCGGGCGATTTTTTTCTTACCCTCTGTTTTAACTGCTGTTTTTGGTGTGTGAAACAGAGAGTAAAAAAGTAGTGATGAGTTTTTTCATTTTTGACGTTTACATTTTTGTGATTTGGATATAATTAAACAAATTAAAACTAATTGTATAAGTTTAATAATTATAATAGTGGACAAATTAGTTTCAATTTAAATATATAAATATTAAAAATGGAACCAAAAAAAGAAAAATGTCGTCCATTGAACTACAAACTTTATTTGATATTATTGAAATCCATAAAAGTGTGGTAATTTCCAAAAAAACAGACGCGGTTTCAAATAATGAAAAAAATGAGGCTTGGAAAACCATCACAGAAAGATACAACTCTTTAAATTCTTTAAACAAAACTGAAGCACAGTTGAGGAATGTTTTTAAAAATAAATTAGGTGACCTACGAAAAACGGTAGCTGAAGAAAACGCAGAAAGGTTTAAAACAGGTGGTGGTCCATACAAACATAAAATAGCTGAGAATAATCCCCTGTATTCTTTTGTTGAGGCCTCGGTTTGTCCTTTAAGGAATATTGATTCCTCGGATGCATTATTTGAAGTCAGAGCATATATATTTATATATATATATATATATATATATATATATATATATATATATATATATATATATATATATATATATATATATATTATATATATATATATATATATATATATATATATATATATATATATATATACATATATATATATATATATATATATATATATATATATATATATATATATATATATATATATATATATATATATATATATATATATTAAAAAGACTGTTTTAATATTTATTTAATTTTTAGGTTGATCATTTAGCCAGCGAATATCTCGACGACTACATTGATATCAACGAAAATAATAGTTTGGATCCAGGTTTGGATAGTGGTGGTAACATTTTACCTACTATCAATGTATCACCCAGCAATTTAAATATAGAGACAACGCCATCTACATCTTTACGGGTAGTTCAAGATCGCTCAACAAATTCAAGATCCCACATTATACGATCACCTTTCCGAGCTCAAAGAATTAAAACATCCGAAAATTTAAAAAATGAAATGATGAGGGAAATAATCAAAACGGAAAAATTAAAACAAGAATTTTTAAAAGCTAAAATATTGTATTTAAAAAACAAACAGCCTATACAAAATAATTAGAATTAAAATAAATTTAATTTGAAATCAAACAATCATTTATGTTTTTTTTTATGTTTATCTGTGCCCTCTGTTATGCGACCGAAGTTCACCCAACTCTTTTGAGGTTATTAATACGTCCAACAGGGGGGGGGGGAGGATCATAGTTTTTAAATAAATGTTCATAAATTATTTATGATATGTTTTCGAACTGTATCGTCCGGAAAACTTTCTCTAGCGTTGCGAATCGTGGGCATAAATGTTCGGGACTTCTATTTCCGGGTCAAAAGGTGACGGATCATTTTTGGTCATTGCAATATTGTGTAGCACAGCTGTCGCTACAATCATTTTCAATGTGTTGTTTATATGAAGCCTATTTTTGGTTGCTACGGATGGAAAACGCCGTTTCCATATTCCAATGCACCTTTCCACCAAATTTCGTGTGCTTTTATGTTTGGTATTAAACAATTTTTCTTTGACGGTGCTTGCATTTCTCAAAGGGGTCAAAAGGTAGTTTTTATTAGCATAGCCACTATCTCCAAGCAAAAATTTGTTGCCGAAATCCCCATTTTCTAATTTTATTTTCAAAAGTGAAAAATTAAAAATAGTTTGGTCATGTGCTGATCCATGCCATCTATAAAATAAAAATGAATATTGTTATTTCAATTAATTCCTAATATTTATATAAAAACCTTGCAGTCAAGTCTATTATTTTAAAATCTGCGTCACAAACCACCAGATAGTTTATGGAAAACCAGCCTTTTCGGTTTCGAAAAAGTTCTGCATTGGCTCCTCCGGGAGATACTATGGGAATATGTGTCCCGTCAATCAACCCTAAAACTCTTGGAATTCCGTTCATTTGAAAGAACTTGTGTGTTGTGGTTTGCTGTTCACCTACTGATGGCATTTTCACAAAATCGTGAAACTTAGAGGCAATTACCTGGTTTACTTTCTTTACGGTGCTACAAATAGTAGATGTTCCAACACCGGCCAAATCGCCAATTACATTTTGAAAGCTATTTGTAGCGTAGTAACGAAAAGTTATTAATAACTGATCCTCAACGCAAAGAGGAAGACCTCGCATATCTGAATGGCACAAATCAGGTTTGAATAAGTCGACAATATAAAAAAAAGTAGACTTACTAAACCTGTACCTCGCACGAAACTCATAGTCCGAGTAAAATTATAAAGGATTTTTATTATTCTTGTAAACCTTGGGCCGGCGAATACCAATTAACAAAGAGACATCTCTTAATTCCATCTCAATATCGGAATCCGACGAAGATGATGTGTCTACTTCAATCTTAAAATAAACCAAAATATGTTTTATAACCACACAGAACATAGAACTTTTGTAATATTTACCATTTTAAACTCGTGTAGATTGTTATAATAATATTTTAACTATCAATATTTAATTATATAAAATTCTCTTTTTATTATAAGTGATTCAATCAACTTTTTTATATTTTAAAATTAATTTTGTATAAAATTGTTTAAGCGTACACAACAATTATAACTTTGGGTCATAAACAAAACAAAACAAAACAAATGTCAACATATAAAAAAAGTGTTACCACTCATACAAAAAATTGTAGCAAACTGCAATAAAACCGAGCGTAAATAAAAATCTATCGACGTTCATAGAATCGAAAAAAAAAATCCTCGGTCGGAGATTAATCGTTACTCTTGGATTTTTTTTTATTTATCGTTGTTCATAGAATCGGGCCTTAGTGAATATTGATGCATTTATTACTGATTTGGATATTATTTTTTTTAACAGAAACGTGGATTTGGAGTTTTGAAATCAGTAATTTTAATTTAACTGATTTTACATTTGTGGCTAATTGTAATGACCAGTATAGATCAGGGGATATAACTTTGACCTATTGAAAGACTCGAAAATTAAAGACGATTATTTGTTACAATGAGCTTCATTTGGATTAGATTCTCTTTTAGTTTCTGTAACCAGACCATGTTCAGATACTTGCATCGATCATGTGTTTGCTGAAACTTGTGTTTCGAGATTCTTTCTACTATGTACTATGTTGATTGGGATGGTATTTTTCCTTTTGATGACCCTAATAGGGCGTATGATATTTTTATCGATAAATTAACATGTGAGTTCAATAATAGTACATCAATTATTTCTACAAAACGAAAATTCAAAAAAATTTATCCATGGATTAATTATAAAAATAAGTCAGCTAAGAAATTAGAAAAAAATAAGAATAATGAGGTACTAAAGAAAAAGTTTGAGAAAATTAATTTAAAACTTAAACGTTTAATACCTAGGACCAAAAAAAAATATTTAAAGCTAAATTCAATGCGGTAACAGACTTAAAATCAAAAAGAAAAGTTGTTAACAGTATTCTTAATAACATGCCGAGGGCGGATACCATCTCCTCGATTGATGTTGGTAACAATGTTATTGAGGATGACCCTTCCAAAATAGCCAATATTTTTAATGATCATGTTATTAAAGTTCCGTATGACATTTTGCAACAAAACCAAGAACTATTTATCATTGATGAGAATTTTAGAACTTTAATGATAAATTCTGAGATTAATAACACTAATTTTTTCTTTTTCCCAGTTTGTCAAAATGAAATCTTAGCTATTGTAAATAATCTAAAAAATACTGGCTCTTTTGGTATCGACGGGATTTCTCATTTTACAGTTAAAAAAATAATTATCAGTCTTGTTCACGTGTTGTCCTTCATTTTTACCCAGTGTTTTTCTAGAGGTGTTTTCCCTGACAAATTGAAATTAGGTGTTATTAAACCATTACTCAAGAAAGGTTGCCGTCTAGACATAAATAATTTTTGCCCAATTTCTCTGTTAAGTACGTTCTCCAAAATTTTTGAAAAACTGATCAAAAACCGATTATTAGACTATCTTCTTGATAAAATTAATTTTCTTGATAAGCGGCAATATGGTTAAAGTCTACAGTGATCAAAAAAGTCGTAAATATTGGAGTGCTACAGGGTTCAGTGTTAGGTCCCCTGTTGTTTTAGATATACTGCAATTCCATTTTTTCACTAGAATTGAAAGGTAATATTGTGGCTTTCGCTGATGATATGGCATTGCTGTACTCCAGTTCTAAAGAGGATTCTTTAAATATCGCTATAAAACATGACATTTGCTTATTAAAAAGATGGTTTTACGTGCATAATATGATCCTGAGCAGTAAATCAAAAATAATGACCTTCAATCTCTTGTTTTCAGTACTTGACCCTGCTTCACGTTTCATTTTCCATTCACTGTCATGTAATCAAACAAATTGTGGTTCGCCCTGTGTACCAATCGAGAATGTATTTAAATATCTCGGAGTACATGTAGACTCACAATTCAATTTTTAAGGTCATGCTTCATATTTTAAAACAAAACTGCGGTTTACTTTAAGAACATTTTATTTTTTGAGAAATATTTGCAGTCCAGTTTTTTTAAAGTGCTTGTATTTTGCTCTAGTAGATTCGCAACTTCAATATGAAAGAAAACACGCGATTATTTGGATATTAGCACGTTTGGCTTTTATTACAGATATATTCCAGTTTTATAGGTTTTCAGTTCTAATCGCATCCCGCAAATAGGTTAACCATCTAATTATAAAAAATCATTTCATCGTAAGTAAAATCAACAGTGATTTGTATTCCTTCTATACAATAAACTTGGGATCCTGTAACACAAAATTCCACTTCCGAAGCATTTTTTATCCTGTCGATCTTATCGCATCACAAAAGCAAACAAATCATATCGTTGACTTCAACAAATTTTCAGCGTGACCAAAACCCAATTATAAACATTTCAAAAAATTTTTCAAACCAAAATAAAAAGTCGCACAAATCTTTTGATTGTTATAATATTAAATTTTCTAATTTATTTATGACATAAATAAAATATCATCGCGCATGAAAAATAAAATAAGAAAAACAGATTATTGTTCTGTATATATATAAATTCGGGAAATTAGTCTTTTGTTTTTATGAAATATAAAATATATAATTTTAATAAATGGATTGTCTTAAAAAAAAAAATTTCCGTTTCTGCAAAGATTTTCTTGACTGTTACCGCCACACTCCAATCAAAATATTTTTTTTCCACCGTACACCAAAAACTGCCCAAAGACTTTTTTTTTCCTTTACACAAAAAAAAAAAAAAAAAAGCACAAACATAAAAGAACAAAAAAAAAATGTAAAAGAATATAAATTAAAGACTTGTACCTGGAAAATTGTGATATATTAACAGGCCGAAAATTTATAAAGAGAATATAATGAGGGTACACAACAGTTTTCTTTTCAGAAATTCGTTATGTTATTTTTTTACAGGGGTCAAACGAATTTATTGATTTAACATAATAACAATAACATATTAACATAATATTATGTTGGTTTTATAAATTCGACGAAATAAAATGAAATATTCATATATGAATTTAAAAATGCATAGTAATTTCGGAAAAAAACTGTTTTAAAATTTTACCAATTAGAAACCATTTTATTATAGGGTTATATCTGAAATTTGTTCGTTGTTATGTTTCCCTTGTACATTTTTTTCGAAGTAAAGTTATTCAGCTTACCTATTCTTGTAAACAATTTTTATTATACGTTTTGAACTAAAATGAATTATTCATTTCAGTTTTTTATGTACTTTGAAACTCATCTCATCTTTTTTAGTTGTTTGTTCTGTTGTTTTTTAATATTTAAAATTAAAAAAATAAAAGAACTTACAAGGATGAAGAAAATCCTCCGGTTTTATTTTTACATATAATTTCATTTTCTATTCCTTCTGTTTTTGCGTTTTTTTTTTCCATTTCCTTTTTGTTGGTTTGTATTCTGTAATCCTAGAAATTTGTTCTTGGCCTGACTTAAAAACATGTTAAATGTTATGCTTTACTGTACTCTCCGCCAAAGAAAGTTATACCTATATACATATATAGTTAATTTAACTCATTAAAAACGATGTTTACTTCAATATGCTCTTTATGTTTTATATGCGAATATAAAAAAACATAACTTCCAACTAAAAGAAAAGTATAGTATGGAGTAAATACAGTGGAAAAAGAAGAAAAATCTGAATGAAATTTGAAGATTATTTTATAATTTGAGAACATTAAACATTTCTATATTCTTTTTTTTATTCTTTTCGCTCGTATGAAATTATTTATTCATTACCTTTTTGACGGTAGTAAATTGAGCAAAGGTGGGAATTAGAACGAAACATAATAACAACAACAAAAATAAACTCGTATAATGCCTTAAAGTATACCAGTAGGACATTAACATGTAATATGTCGAAGTGCGAATAAATTATTAAAACGAATGCCATTTTTTGTCAAACGAGGGGGAAACAAAAATGAATTGATAATGTGCGTATTCTCGCTATCATTTACGAATATGTACATTATAATATAGAGAAGGGTTTTGTCGTTTGGTTGCGAAATAATAGTCTTTCAAATCGATAAAGTTGCATCATTTTTCACGATTAGGGTGTTTGAATGTGAACGCCATATGGTCGTAGAAAACTATATACTTTATATAAGATACACCAAAACCTCGATTTGCGTGAGGAACACCGAAATATTACGAAATTCTCAGCGTTATTAGAAACAAGATAACCGGTAGCGCAGATACTATCATTGAGGTGGCTCAATCCCAGAATTTTATCAACAAGTGTATTACCACCTTTCACTAATTTTGAATAAGTTAATATTCACGGAAATGAGTTAAGAAGCCATGGACGTAATGATCCAATCAATAGAGATAAGACACTCGATACTTTTGGGAGAGGCTTAAAGGAGACCTACCGAGACTCTTGAGTATAAGAGGATCAGTGGATTTACCAGAAGCGTTACCCTTATACCTAAAACTTAAGAACGTGCAATTTCAGGTTCAGCAGAGTCATGGCAGTATAAACGTTCCAAGAACCCAATTTTTGCAAACCCCCTTACTATCTATATACTAGGAGAACCATACCTACTCAAGAACATAATTTGCTCAATCAAACCCGAACATTCTATCCTTCATTGCTACATAATCCTCAAGTACCTCAAAGTTTTCGTAAACCAATCGATGGTATAGTTACCAATATTCTGTTTACAGTAAACAGTTTCAAGCATTTTAAGTCTGCAGGCCTGGACGGCATTATTTCTGCTGATATTCAGAAAACCAATGACTTTACTGTTCCCTGGCTTGAGGTGATTTTCAAAAGTAGCCTCGAGCTATGTCACATTCCAAAGAAATGGACTGAAGTAAATGTATTTTTTATACCATTGCAATCCCAAAGACCTTAGGCCTATTAGTTTATCTTCTTATTTCTAGAAAGTTCTAGAAAAACCGATAGAAGCTTACTTTTAAGGCTCCATAGAGTCTGCAAAGCTGTCAGAATCTCAGCATGCATATAACGAGGGAAAATCGGTGGAAACTGCTCTACATTCCCTCTTATATCCTAAAGAGAAGTCTTTCGAATATAAGGGATTCTCTTTGGTGAACTTTTGTGATATGGAAGGTGCTCACGCAAGCACTTTCAAATTTGGGGGTGGATGTGACACCTAGAAGCTGGATTGATCAAATGCTTAAAGGCAGGGTCATACGGCAAATCTATAGGTTTATCATCCATCCGTAGATTTGTAAGGAGACCTGTTACTAAACCTGGAAGGGACTGGCTTTTAAGTGGTGGCAGAATGCTCTTGGCATTCTAACTCAATGGACTAATAGTGGTGGTCTTAGTGTTAACCCACCGAAGACTGAGTTGGTTCTTTTTTCCAGGACGCACAAACTTCCTCACTTTGACCCTCCAACTTTCAATGGAGTTGTTTTTAACATCACAGATAAAGTGAAATTTTTGGGTCTCATTTTGGATAGTAAACTAGGCTGGAAGCCTAATATTCTGAAAATAGTAAAAAAGGCTATGATAGTACTCTACTCCTGTAAAAATGCCATCGGAAAAGGATGGGGCTTACGCCTCACATTGTGCATTGGCTTTATATCTCTGTAGTAAGACCAGTTCTAATGTTTGGAGTCACAGTTTGGCGGCCCGCTTTAAATACAGTGATGAACCAAAAGTTGCTGAAGAAAGTGCAAAGAACTGCTATCTTGTGTATTAGTGGAGCACTTAGAAGCATGCCTACTCCATCACTGGAGATTCCCTTTCATCTCATCCCTTTGGATATCCTGGCTAAGCCAGTGGCTGTTAGTACATCCATAAGGCTTAAATCAATTTATATATGGTCCTGTAACATTATGGGACACTCATTTTTTCTAACGAACAAAGAAATTCCTAAATCTATCGACTACACCATCTTGACATCTTACCTCGAAGTTAAATTTATAAACGATATTCCTTCCCTAGAGGGCTAGGTTAATGGAACAGTTTTAAAGTCAGGCTTTATTAACTTTTTTACATATGGCTTGAAAATTGGTGGAAAAGGTGGCGGAGGGGTTTTCTTCAAAGTGCTAAATGTAAATCTATCTTTTCGCCTCCCTGATCATTGCAATATTTTTCAGGCAGAGCTTATAGCAATCAAGGAAGCCATAGACTGGATGAAGTATCATGTAATATCTGTAAGAGATATTGGAATTTTTACGGACAATCAGATTGCAATTTAAGTTTTATAATCAGACTTTATCACATCGAAAGTAGCCCGGAGTTGTCTTTCATCCCTTAACGAGATGGCTGAATAGTTCAATATCCATCTTACATGGGTGCCAGGGCATTTCCATATTTCGGGGAATATGAAAGCCGATGAACTCGCGCGACAAGGTAATACTTGCCTCATCTTACCGTGCAAGGTGAATATTGAAATACCACTTACTATATGCAAATACTCCTTAAAAAAGAAGCTCGTAAAATTACAAACAATAGATGGGCAAATTGGACCTCATGTGTAGTTACTAGGCAAATTTGGCCTGGATTTAAAAAGGTCTAATCAGCTAATATCTATGCAACGTCATAATATTAGCACGGTTGTGGGTGTCCTTACAGGACACTGCCTTATTGGAAATCATGTCAGTAGACCTCGACGAAGAAGAGGAGAAAACTATGTTTCATTTGTTATGCACCTGTCCTAGTATTTCTCAAAACAGACTCAAGTTTTTGGGAGCTCACCTCGAGTGCGATCAAACGGATCTCAGTAATTTTAGCGTAAGACATATTTACTGCTTCGTAAGAAGCTCAAATTAGTTACAGTAGGGTAGTGCGGAGAACCAATTTATTGGTAAGGCTACGGACCATATGTGTCTATACCTCGTCCTTTGGTTGGGCGGCCACTTAAAACTAACTAACTAATATCTCTCAACGTCTAGACAAACTTATCAACAGTATAACCAACAACCACCTAGAATATCTAGTAGAAATTATTTCCACAGACCGCAACCATTAGAAAATAGGCCATACATGAACCAACTCGATATCAAACGATCTCACTCTAATCAGACACGCCAACCAGCTAAAAATCAAAGAGTCCCAAGTAGCACGAGCCGGTTGGTATAACGTTTTACCGTGGTTGGCTAAATGACTATTGGTCGGCTAGCCGACGTTGAGACACTGGTATGAAAACAGATTCACAACGTTATTGGGGAATAAATCTTGAGTTGTAACATCGTCGTAATAACTATTATTCGACTAGTCAATTGACCATATAATAGCAGTTAGGAAATAGATATATTGACAACAATTCGGTTTGTAAAATACATTTTTGCCTAGCATTGTGGTTATATTTTAGCGGGCGGGAAAACTATTTTTTATAAAATATATAAATAATCATGTTGTCTTGTTTTATCATATAAAAATAATATTCATGTCTTTTTCCTTTACATCTTCATATTTATATGTTCATGCTAAATGAAAATATACTTCATAATAATTATAAACGTAATATACTCATTTATAAAATTATAATGGTAATTCAAAACTCTGATAAGATACGACATATTTTTTTATAAACAAACCAAGATTTATTGTAAATATGTACCTATCACTGAACTAAAAACTCATGCGCCTTATAAATTTCTGTTATTTTAAAAATATTTTTGTTGTTTCTAAAATATGTATATTTTTTGATTTGCTTAAAATTTTCTAAAATCGATCAAAACCTTATTTATATAATCCCTACTAATAAAAAATGTATATTATAATATGTAATATGTATGTATAAATGTCATAAGAAGGTAAAAACCATAATTTTCTTTTTAAAAAAATACAAATTTTTGTAGACATATAATAAAAAATGGTGAAATTAGTAATTTGTAAGTATATATATTAAAACCACTAAACAGTAATATTGAAGACCAATTTATAACAAATTCGACTCAAAAATTACAAACTAGTTATTATAATTCCAAAAAAGATTTTACCCCTACGGTTTAGTAGATTTCCCGACTATTTATTTATTTTTTTATCAAGAATTCGACTATAAAGATATTTACTTAACATATTAGATATAAATAAACCAATATTTCTACATAAACATGTGTTTTCATTACGTACATGTTTTATTATTACTTCGTCAATACATATGTATATAATAGACGCATATACGGTTTATATAACTTAACTCTTCTTTCTCATTGAAATTAGTACATTCCATACCTACATTCCATATTTTTTAGTGTAATTAAGATATTCTGAATTATTTTAAATTTTTGACAGGTGCAAACATTTGTGGCAAATTGATTATATGTATTTATAAAGATTAAACTACTTAAAAAAACTATTTACTATTTAATAAAATTATTTTTGTAAAATATTTATATATATATATATATATATATATATATATATATATATATATATATATATATATATATATATATATATATATATATATATCTATATATATATATATATATATATATATATATATATACATATATATATATATACATATATATATATATATATATATATATATATATATATATATATATATATATATATATATATATATATATATATATATATATATATATATATATATATATATATATATATATATATATATTTACTATATATATATATATATATATCTATATATATATATATATATATATATATATACATATATATATATATATATATATATATATATATATATATATATATATATATATATATATATATATATATATATATATATATATATATATATATATATATATATATATATATATATATATATATATATATATATATATATATATATAATATATATATATATATATAATATATATATATATATATATATATATATATATATATATATATATATATATATATATATATATATATATATATATATATATAAATATTATATTTTTTTTTAAATATATTAATTCAAATTCAATTGCGTGATTATAAATTCATAATTTTAAGAAATTAAATAAACCCGGTTATTAAATTTGTGTATGAAGTACAATAAATAGTTTTTATATTTACAATGTCCAAAATTTATAGTGCAACACCGTTTGCATCCACTAACATTTACTCATGAAAAAAATAAAAGAACGAAACGAGTGGGATAGTTATATACACACATTCAATTAGTAAACGTGATAACCGATTTTGACAGTCCCATTTTGAATTCCGGAGAACGCGTTCAAATAAATTCAACTTATTAAAGTTTAATAATTAAGTATGTCGTTTTCAATTATTCAAACCATTGAAAATGGAAAGTATTTGTTATCTACAGTGCCACATAAATGGGTGAATAATAATACTTTATATTGGCCCACAAATAAATCTACGTTGGTTAAACTACAAAAAAATGGACACAGTGTGCCGGAAAGTTCTTGGTTAACATATCCCTGTATTGTAAAAAAACAGACCGACCTTGCTTGTTTTGACGAAGCGCGTCAAATCGAAAAGGAAATGTTGGAGTGGTCATATTCAGAATCTGAACCAGTTGTAGAAACGTACATCGATAACAGAAAGAAAAGGGCAATTCGTGCTGACACGTCTGAAAAACTGGCGTTAGCCCAAATGTACAACTTCAATGATATGTTTGATCTACAAAGTCATAGCTTACCAGTACTGCCTGTACGAAAATGTGAAAGCCCAAAAAACAACAATGAATCTGCATTTAATGAACCAATAACAACAAATTTTGTTGATTTAGTACAGATAAATGATGATGTTGACCAATCAGCTGTTCATAATAATAATGGGCCAAATAATATCATTGAAAATGAAGACAACAATGAAATTATCTCTTGTGACATAACACATTTAAATGAACTTTTGAAATTCGATTTCTCAAACTGTAAGTACGCATACATTTATGTAATATGTAGTAGTACATATATTATATTCTTATATGAATTCTTATAAATAAACTATTTTTATTTCATTTTGACAGTTAAAGAACGTTTACAAAAACTCGAAGTTAACACCTGCCAAATGAACGCAAAATTAGATAAAATCATTGAAATTCTAAAAAATGAACAGAAAAATGAAAATATTTGTGTGTCTGCGCCCGATATACTCAAATCATTTCCATTCCCGTTAAATACTGTTGAGCAGGTAGAGGAGTTTGAATCCAAGCTCTTGGAAGATAACTACAAAAAAAAAATTGTAATGTTAAAACTTTTATTTATGTATAGGTATATTATAAAATTTATTTATCTCTAATTAATTGTAGATAAGTGAACTTAAACGGATGAATGGATCTTCTGGTAATTCAGATGGAAAGAAAGTTACCTATAAAGTAATTGATTGGCTGTTTGACAGGAAATTATTAACCCAATATACTTGGACGGGATCTTCCAAAAATAAAATAAAAAAAGCGTTTTTAGCTTTTAAACAGATTATTGACCTGATATTTCAAATTGTCAACTGTGCTGACAGTAAATTTAATTTGCATATGACAGAAGAATTTTTAAAAATTAATATATTAAAATATAGCGAAAGTCGCTTCAAGCAATTAGACCATCAGCCAAGTGAACGAAGAAGCAGACTTAAAAGTAAAGTAAATACAGACGAAAGTTTGTCTACAAGTCATCTGAATCTTTGGTAAAACTATTTCTATTATTCCAATTTTACAATACAATTTACAATTTGTTGTTTATTATTTATTTTAGTGATAAAGAAGCTTCAACGTCTCTCCAGGATTAGATGTATTTATATCTAGTTTAAGTTATTTAATTATCTAGATGTAGATAATATGTTTTAATATTTCTAAATGAATTACGTGCAATATTAAATAGTAATATGATAATTTTATTAATTTTAATTTTTATGTATTTTTGTATTATCTTACAATGAACTTAAATAAACAGTTTTTTTTAAATTTATTTAATATTCGATTTCGAGCGTATGAATTATTGGGATAAAAACAATTGAATTCGCACGTGGAACAGCAAATAATTTGCATTTTATTTCTCTTATAGAATATAGTTTTGGTGAGTTTGTTTCACCTGATGATTCGAAAATGTTTATTCTTGATGAATTGAAAGGTCGTTCAAAAAAGCAACATTTCTCTTTGATATCTGTTCCATAAATACATATTTTTCCTCCGATATATGTCACATGTATCATTGCTACAATTTCGTTTTTTTTAGTCATAAACCATTTGTTGTTATTTTCGTTTGTCAGAATAAATCCATCATATAGGTGCAATTCATAAAATATTCGATCACACATTGGTAGGTCTTGGCAATTTGTTTTAGATTCTCTTTTAGTAAATGGCCACTCCTTGTTAGTCCTTTTTCTAAAATTTATTTTAGCGAATTCATTTAAACGTTTTGCAATTTGGGCTAATGGCCGGTTTCCAGTTCTTAACAAATTTTTTATTCTAAAAAGAAGACTTTCAAAAGGATATGCGCTTATGGATGGCAGATGACCTAAGTTTTTAACGTCTTCCACTAAATGGCAAAGATTATGCACATTGCTGCTAACAGAGTCAATACCGTATAAAATAATGAAATTCTCAATGTAATCTTCGAGAATCCTTTCGGCAACATTTAAGAAAGGCAAATATGTTTTGCAAGAACAAATTGTAATAGCACACGAAAGGCTTAAAAAATGGTGATATACATCTGTAGGTAGAAAATCTTTAAGTACAACAGGTCCCACGTACAACAAAAATGTACGAAATTCAAGTCCTTTCCAAAATCGCAGAGAATCAAGTTTTCTAATAGCTCGGTGAAGTTCTCGTGGTTTAAATGCATTGCAGCTCTCTAAATAGCCAGATACTTCTTCTATTTGTCTAGCAGACCACTTGGTCCGAAAATTAAAGCTGCCGTGGGTCCAACCTACAAGACATCGTTTTGTAATTCCGAGATCTATTAAATGTAATGAATCGGCTACTGGGAAATCTTTTATAAGATCTATGGGCAACTCTTCTAGAGGAGAAATTTCCTTGTGATGATCTGCATCAATTCTTCCACGGAAAGATTCATCTGTTCGCCTAGGCAAATGAATTCTAGGAAAACTCATGTGCCGTCCATCATTGTAATATTCCCCAATCGCAATGCACTTGGTGCACCCATGATAATGGTTGCTCGAAACAGTACCTATATGATAATATGTTTAATTAGGTTTCATTTTCAAGAAATATGGTATTAAATGTTTCAGTTCCATTTATCTTTTACCTTTAACAAAAGATCGGGCAGGTGTATCACAAACAAAGCATTTGATTTTAATATTGACGAGGACATCACCAGCTATTATTCCACTTTGAAGTAATGCTTTTAATTCACTTACAAACGGAGTCAAGAATATATTAGCATTTTCTGGTTTGCTTTGTCCACAATAAACACCAACTATCATTGGTGGAACATCCGGTAAATTATCAATTAAACCCAAAATAGGCCACAGCTCACACTTGGAGCTACGATACACTGGTAACCCATCCATATTGAAAGTCAAAGAGACACAATCGGGTAAAATATCAATTTGATCCAGTATATTTAGCAAACAAGATTTTAACCCATTGTGCCAGTATTCACCCTTGCCCATTGGTATAATGCTTACTGCTCTTGGTGTTTTTAATAGAGTTCTGCTATCTTTCGGAAGATTATTTATACCATAATTCGTCAACAGCTGCAAGATTTCATTGACTGCAGTATGTGTAATACTATGTTTTAATACCCAGTTTCTGAAATTTTCAACAAAGTTACCGCGTGATTCATCGGCCGAATTTTTGTTCAACTTAGAATCGAATTCTTCGGACGATTCTTCAAAACTTTCAAAAAACACATTTTGTTGTTCCTCTGGTGTAATCATAATATCACATTGGTCACAAGACACCACATTATTATCTAAACATGGTATATTATCATGGTTCACAGAATGAGGTTTAAAATTATTTGTTGATAGAGGATATTGTTCATCCAGTTCGGAGCTTAGAGGTTCCAATGTCATACAAACTGGAACAACTGCAAAGGAATAAAAAATAAAACCGAATTCGAGTCTGATTTAGCTTAATAATATCTAGTTACCTTTTTTGTTGTTAGTAGCTCCTAAAGGTGTGTTTAAATAAATTTTTACTTTCCTATAAAACGACGTCGAATGTTTAAATGACTTTTTTTTTATTTTAAAGCATTTATCCATTTTTAATTATTTTTATTACTTTTTAACTATAAAAATTGACAATGACATGCACTAGGTTTGTTGGCTGATGATGTAATATATTTTCGGTCGCCCATTATCTTATTCGTGTCAATTGAAGTTAATTATATCACTAAATTGTGGTGCATATATAAAATATGTTATCTTGCAGTCGTGCATAAGACAACAAAAAATAAAGTTGGATATTGGTTTTTATACGACAAAAAAATCGCTAAGTAGTTATTAAAAATCACACTTTACGACCACATAACTAAACAATCAATACACGGTTATATAAAATCCAATTATGTTATATTAGTCGGTTAATAGTTGAAAATTATGAAAAAAAAGTTATCAGATAGATATAAAATACCGCACTGTCGGCTGGTAATATAAAACGTCGCATTGTGGTCGTACCGATGAAAATATTAAAATGTTGAATTCAATGTCAAAAAAGTGAATTTCTTGAAATTTCTGGCGTTGTACCGACGTCGGGAATGGGTTATCAAACTTTAAAGTTATTTGGTGCTACTTGGGGTATACCATGCGGAACCATCATACTGAAACCATGAATCGAAGCTTTAATACTATTATGAACAGATAGCTTCAAATCATCCAAAGTATATGACCAGACCATTCTGCTATCAATTCGCAGGAAGTTGAAAACTTACCTGGTACCCTTCGCTTTTCTATATATTTATACTGCCCACCTTGAAATCGTTTGACAGCATAATCGGCAACGATAGTTTTAAAAGTCCTTAGTGGCACAAAACACACTGAAACAGGATCATTAATCCAAACCTAAAAATGTATCATTAACCTACACTTCTCTGACTCTGTGAATAATATAAATATTAGAAATGCACACCTTAATGTGAAACAAAAACAACAACTGGAACAAATAATTAGCAGTTGTTAAACTCTTTTTTCTGATCCCGAAGAGAAATTGACTTTTACAACTGTTTTTAAACCAATTCTGATCCTGTATATTCCCGTCCATATCCTTCTCCCACATGCCTTAAGGATGAAGAAGAGAAAAAAATTTGTAAACTAAATACTACTGTAAACTAAATACTATTACATCCTCAGAAAGTATCCGATACCGGAGATCAATGACATTCTGGAAAACTTAAGTGAAAACTGATTTTACACAATAACAGATTTAAAATCTGGTGGCTTTCACCAGATTTCTTTAAAGAAATCGGATATTGAAAAAACTGCTTACTCTGTTAATCATGGGGAAATACGAGTTTACTCGTTTCCCCTTTGGTGCCAAGAACGCTCCCTCGATACTCCAACGTACTCTTGACGATATTCTTCGTGATCACATTTGAAAACGTTGTTATGTTTATATCGATGATATAATCACACATGGGAAAACCTAGCGAAAGTGCTAGAACATGTTCCGGATTAAAAAAGGTGAAGATCTTTACGGACCACCAACCATTGACGTATGCGCTAAGCAGCAAAAATAATAATTCTAAGATGAAACGTTGGAAGGCTATCATAGAAGAATATAATTATGAGCTGAAATATCAACCGTGAAAAACAAATGTAGTAAGCTGACGCCTTATTTAATAACCACAGTTGGTACCGCAGTCAATGTATTCCACAACCAATTAATTCACATCAGGTGTGTCCACATCGTCTTCCAACGCATGGTCAACGTTCGTAGCCATTAAATCTTTATTTTGAAACTCTTCATCATGTGATATCAATAGCTCATCATTACCGTTCTCTTCCATACTTTCAAAGTTAGCTTCTCTAGCTATTCTTCTGCATTTCCTCCTAAATGAAGTGTAAGCGGTTATTTACTGACCATGTGTCAAGAACAAGATTTCAGAACATAGCATAATATCCACTTTCTTCAACAATCGCATTTAGTTCAGCTTTAAATTTATTTGCAGTTGCAACATCTGCATTGGCTTATTTTCCTTTCAAGGCAACATTATGCAAGTTTGTTCAAGTTTTGAAACGTTCGAACCAACCTTGGCTGGCTTCAAATTTTTCTAAATTTTCACTGTAAGATGATATCGCCTTCTTTTGAATCTCATTAAAAATGATTACAGTTTTATTTTGTATCACCATTTTGCTCAGTGGCATCCTTCGCTGGTTTGGATTATCTATCCAAATGCTTAGAAGAGATCTTATTTTGGTAATTTGCTTTGATTGTAATGGTGTAGCAATTTTAGCAAACTCTTTTATTTGGTTAGTATCTCGATCACAAAGTGTTCTTACGGTTGTAGGAGCTAAATCAAGATTTCTTCCAATCTCAATCACTTTTTCACCAAATTTAAAACATTTTAAAAACTAACTTCTAATTTTAGTTCCAAATTAATTTGTATCTACTTTTGACTCATTTTAATTTTTACAAAATAAATTTTCTGCATCAAAAACTTTTCAAAACTAACTTTTTTTTTAAAAAAAACTTTACTTAAATAAAAAATGGGGAATCCCCTTTATAAATGGAAATTCCCCTTTATATAAAATTTAGCAACGTAAATAGGAATATTACCGACGCAATTCTGAAATGACGAAAATTTATGAACGACGCAACTTCGAAAACGATGCAAATCGGAACGACGCAAATCGAGGTTTTGGTGTATACAATAAAATGAGAAGTTAAGATGTAAATATGTGGTTTGATAAATACAAATAAAATTGCCATGTCACATATAAAGACAAACGTATACGACGTTTAATCGATCATTTTGTACATTTGTGGAGGGAAATTGATCATGTATACGTGTGACAAATTAATGAGTATATAACGGTTTGTGAGTCAAACTCCGTATCAAACATTATTTAACAATCAAACCCAAAAAATGTAGGAGTTACTCTTTATATACATAAACCAGACATGCGGGTTTAAGTGCAGTTTAAGTGATTAACCGCAGTTTAAGTGGTTTTAGACCACAAAACAATGTTTGTGCAATCTATGATTTTAACTTATAACAAATGAAGTAATAATAAGCCCTTGAATGGCAGAGATGACATCTCTTATTGAATGGTAGAAGTAATAATAAACGTTACATGTACATAATTTTGATCAACTTAAATTTATTTTACAATGTCTATGAGATGTCAGTATGAATGGTAAATAAAGTTCAATTAGTGAATATATACAAGATACGTTTAGTTAGTATGCCGATGTCGAATAATTAAATTTGAAAGGCATTGCCACATAGCAACGACACAAAAAATTATCTGGCGATGCTGTCTTCTTTTATGAATTAATGAATGAAATTAATGAACTAAATTAAAACGCAAACGATACATATTAACTATATTTAATTAATAAAACTCGTAAAATTCAATAATTTTACAAATTTCATTCAAAATTATCAATTATTGAATGGCGATATAATTTTTCGTTCGATTGTTTTATTTTTTTGTTATATAGTTGCCTTTGTGTTCGTATTTTATTTGAAAGTTTTCATTTATTTCAAATAGTTGCCACTTTAATTAATTTTTCATTATGAAAGGACATACGACGAAAAGCGCGAAAATATAACTAGTCGACGTAGTGGTTGTAAAATCGTGCGTAATTTGAAACCAACAATACGATTCGTTCGTTTGCTCTATGTGGCAATGCCTTAACAATCCTATTTTATTTTAAGTTTTCAAAACTACGCATGTTAGTTGGTTGTGCTGTGTCTACATTTTCCACTTCCCTTGAACGGATAAGGTAAACCAATAGTAGGTAATTTTACTTAGCTTGCGGCTTAATGTCTCGAACAATTGATGACTATCATTATCCAAAACCACTATTTTAAGGTGTTCCGTAAAACCGACAGGCCGGTTTGGGTTTTGATGAATGTATTATTTTTGAATGAGTGATTTCACTAAGTTATACCCTTATTGGGCTGAATTATGAAGTGTTTGGTTTGAAATGACGCTGTAGAATTATCAATTGTATCTCGCGATTTACCCTGCTAATCAATAAATGAGCTTAAGGTAAGTAGTTTGCGTTAGTTACTCCTTCAATCCTCCAATTTTAGGCTTGGTTTTATTACAGTTGTTTAAGAATTGGATGATCCAACTGGACGATTAATAATTTTTGATAGGTGGTTTGGTTTTCAATAAGTGATTCAAGGTGATTTGTGTTATCCATAGTGAACGTGAGTGAGTACATATTTTTCGCACCCATCTGTGTAAAACACCAGTAAATAAGCTGCAGTGGCATAGGCAACTTCAATGGCACCACAGAGTGCGTGAATACTAACTCTATCGACGCTTGTATTAAACAGATACCATCTGGAAATACCTTTATTAGCTGCCAGGGTCGCATCTTCATTCATTTTATTCTATCTGTCTGCTATCCCGAAGTACTCTATTGTATAGCTGAGCAACGAAATGAAAGGTATCATTATGCGGATTTTAATTGGTTCCCAGTATGATGATTTTTGATCTCCTTTAACAGATTCATCCGCAATATTATTATGAGATTATCCTTTAATTTTACTGCATTATCCAAATTAGTTGTGCCAGTCATAAGGTCATCGACATAAATGTCTCGATGAAGTTAATTTGATGCTTCTGGAAATCTTTGCTGATTGAGTAAAGCGAGCTCGTTTATTACCCTTGTGGCAAAAAATGGTGCAGATGCGTTCCCATATGTAACGTTTCTCAACTGAATAATAACTAATGGGTTTATTAGAATTATCTCACCTTATAACGCACTGTTTTATTAGACCAAAGTCTGGTGGCATATCCATTCGATATCCGCACTTATTACAACTGCATGTTTCCGGAATTTCAACAGAATGTCAAAAATGCTGGATTGTATATTTGAACCTACAAGAAATGAATCGTTAAGGACCTTGTTGTTAGATGTTTTTGGTGAAGCATCGAACACTACGTGTAGCTTTGTGGTCATGCTTTTCGTTTTCAAAACTCCATGATATAGGAATAAACAGAAATTTTGATATGCCTCTTCTCTCGTGATTTCTTCATGTGACGTAGTTTCTTGTTGTGTTGTCGACAAAATGGTTTTCGCATATTTGTTCTTCTGCTGTTAGATTCAAAGGTCTTTGATTGATTTTCCGATCTTCCAGAACCCTCTTAGATATTTATCGATACTGCTTTCTTGTTTCTGTATATTCCAGGCTACCATTAGTGAAGAAGCACCTTCTTCCGAATTTAAAATTTTTTCAAAACTTAGAATACCAAATACTATATTTGCATCTAAAAGAATATCTACTGACCTTAATAAATTTCGCTCTGGATCTGCCAACTGTTTGTCTGCTAGCAACCTTGAAACATTTAGTCGCATACTTGATGGTGGAATTTGTGTCGCAATCTTTGAAATGATAAATGCGTCTACCTCTAATTTATTGCTTTCATCAGCTCTACTCGTGATGTTTAATGCAAAATTCCTCTGATCGCTTCCATCTTGCATAGACCAATACCGGATACAGAGATTTAAGCGTGGGGTCTTAGTAGGTGAAGATATTGCGTGTAATCCCTCTGATATGAATGGTAGTTGTAATCCTTTATCTAATAATATTCTGCACACAATTTTATTGGAATTTACAGGAAATCGTGTTAAGGGCATAAACATTTGCAGGTTTGACATTAAGTCAAGTAGGTGCAGTAGCTTGTTTGTATGTTGACTTCGTTGACTTCAAGGCATCGGATCGATTCAAGGAATGAAAAAACTCTTCAAAACTAGTAAAATCGTTGGTACTAGTATGTTGCAACCAAATTTTTTATCTCATCATTTTATTAAGTTTCGCGATTCAGACTTCGAACCAGCGCTCTAGTCCTCTAACGATTTCATCAGAAGTGATTAATAGTTTTCTAATGTTACTCGCGACATTTGATCTAATATTTGGTTGCCCTAAAAATGTTCGTATGAATGCAGTAACTGGTTTTGTCTATTATCGGCGATGTAACTTTTTGACGACTTCGATGTAGCTTTTCTTTTTAATAAACCTTTTGGGTATTGGTATTTCTGCGAAGGAGTTAAAGCAACATTTCCATGAATCGTGGATGTATATAAAGTTGATTGATTGATTGTATTTAAAACCGTAGATCAGATTCGAAGGACCAAAAAATTTTTCAAACTTGAATATTAAAACCAAGATAAAATATTATTGGCTGTACACAGTTCAGAATCCAATTAGACATAATCCTATAACAGATAAATTTGTTAACAGTATTGCAATGCGGACGGTAATCGTCCTTTTTCCCCAAGTTGAGGCTCTTAAATAAAATTTTAAAGTTGTTGGTTTCAACCAAACTCTGTGAACTTCACTATAAAAGTCAATAGTTTTAGCGAAGTTAAAACTTTTATATTTAACTTTTTTTTAAGATTTATATCTAATTGGATTCTGAACTGTGTACATACACCCAGTAATATTATATCAATAATTGGTTTTAATAGTCAAGTATGAAATATTTACCTGGTCAATATTTGCATAAACATTCAACTCTTAACTATTGACTACTTTAAGACTGGTAACAGCCATTTTTTGGATCTTATATAGATTCTATAATATTGAAGAAGCTGATCTAAAAAATCAACCCCACCCATATACTCATTATAGGAAAAAAATAATTCTGGTTGTCCAATATCGACGTAACGTTTGTTGGATTGGTCCTATTTTTTTGATTGTTTCTATTTCTTTCAGTACAATCAGCGCACCGTAAAGTATTTTGAAAATTATTTTCAAAATACTTTACGGTGCCAGAGTTATTCAATAGATTGAACATCTGGTGGTAGTTGGTATTGTACTTCAGACATTAAAATTGTTGCCCGTTGATTCTTAAACGTTCAGTTAAAATTCTGCAATCTAAAAAAGTAACAGTTTCTTTGTCTGATACATCAGTAAATATAATTGCAACACTAGACACATTCGGCTTTTCACTAAAAATATTATCATATTCCTTAACTTTGAAAAATTTTATCATGACCCATTGAAGAACTTAAGACCATAGAAAAAGCCTAGTTTAAGTAGCACATGAACTAGACACATTTAACTCTGTTAATTAGATCCTGATTATCCTGCTAATAAATTGCTAAACGTGGCGGTAAAAATGAGTGATCCAAATAGAAATTTTAGTTACGATGAAAATTGTCCAAATGCAAAAAACGCCATTAATGCGAAAGGGTCAGAAATGTGTATGAAACAGACAAATGATTTACAAAGTTCAATATTACCGTAATGTTTATATTTTCGGCATCAAAAGTTCTTAATCAAACTATTGTGATTTACGGGACCCCGAGGAGATTTGCAAGTATTTGTCCAAAGGATGGGGAACGGGTGGCTGATGAAATAGTTAATTTCCAAAATAATTCACCCATATCTTTTACAGCATGGCACACAATTCCTAATTATTTTGTTTGCAGATGAACCTGATACTCACTTAACAACGTTACCTGGAAGCTAAATCTGCGTTAAACTTTAAATAGCTCTCCCAAATGATTCTATTTCTTGATAATTGCCTTTACTGAAAATGACTTTGGGTCTTGGTTTCTGGTAACATATATTGATTTATGCATTAGATCATACTTTTTTTTATACTTTTCATTGTTACACAAACCATTGTTAACCGCTTGACTCTGTCAAATACAGATACAGATTTTTTTATAGCATCGCAAAATAATTAAATATTATCGTCATAAAATCAAAAAAGTTTATTACGCCAATTACTTTAATTTATTTCATTTTGAAAATCTCTAAAATATTAAATTGAAGGGAGGTGGGCGACCAAATTTGCCGGGACCTTATTTTTTGCAATGTCCTTCTAATTCCGATGAATATCACTGTTTTTATAATATTACATAAATGTAATATCGATTATAATAAATAAATAAATAAAAATAATGTTATTGTAATAAAATGGAAAATCCATATATGTGTCTGTATCAACCCAGATCCTATATATTATAATGGAAAAATCCATAAATTGTATACAAAAGCTCAACAACAATTTAACTTTTTATCACATGTCAATTAATATTCACCTCAAATAAAATAAATTACAATAGCCACTGAAAAGAATCTAACGATAATATCGTAATGATATCGTTTCATATATATTGTAACATATATATACATATGAGCATAGATACCGAGTGCACAAAAAGTTACGAAACTAAAAATGTGATTTTTAATAAAAGATTGAGCCTTCAAACAAATTTTGTTTATGGAAAGTTACCACAGTTGTACGGTTGCTGGGCCGAACCCTATTAACATTCTAAAGAAGACTTTTTTTTTATTTTATTTTTAATTTTACTGCCAATGGCTTTATTTTCGAATCTTTCTGTTAAAGAAACTAACGAAAAGTACGCATATCTTACAAACTAATTTACATTTTTTAAGTCTTAACCTATGTTAATACTTATTATTAATGGGCTCAATTATTTAATTTATATAACAGTCTATATTATACACCAACTTTTTTTTATAATATATTCATTAAATCAAGTGGATCTGTTCTTTGTATTCGTCTATACTTCGGCTGTTTTAAAATATCCCTAGCCAATTCATTAGGATGTGATTCTAGTTTCGAAAAATACTTCGTGCTGTACTCCCTGATGATCTCGTTCACAGTTTTAACACCAAGGTCTCTTTGTATGTTCGCATTTCGAATATACCAAGGAGCATTTGTGATATTCCTTAGTATTTTGGATTGAGATCTTTGCAGGATATCCTTATTTGATGCACTAGTAGAACCCCACAGTTGAATGCCATATGTCCATATTGGCATAATAATTGATTTATATAGGAGAACTTTATTTTCTAGAGATAATTTTGAATTTCTGCCTAATAGCCAATACATTTTGGAGAATGTTATCTTTATTTGATGGCGCTTCGTTTCTATATGCTCTTTCCATGTCAGCCTCCTATCTAGATGTAAACCTAAGTATTTAACTTTAGTTCGCTGCGGTATAATGACACCATTTAATTCCACCGTAGGACAGTTGCACTTGTTCAGCGTAAATGTAACGTGGGTTGATTTTTCTTCATTTACTTTTATTCGCCATGTACGTAGCCAATCTTCAATTTTGCATAAATGGTTTTGCAATTTCCTAGAGGCCGTTTCAGGATCTTTGTTTGATACCAAAATAGCCGTATCATCAGCGAATGTTGATATCAATACTTGGTTTGTAGTTGGCAAATCGGCTGTATACAGTAAGTATAGGACAGGTCCGAGAACGCTGCCTTGAGGAACTCCTGCGCGTATGGGTTTTAAAGTAGTGACTGCATCATTGTACTTAACTAGGTATTGCCTTTGGAGCAAGTAGTTTTCTAGAATTAGGTGTAAATTTTTTGGTAACATCTCTTTTATTTTATAAATAAGGCCATCGTGCCAGACTTTATCAAACGCCTGGGCAACATCCAAAAAAATAGCAGAGCAATATTTTTTCTCCTCGAAGGTAGCTTTGATCGCATTTACAATTCTATGTACTTGTTCTATGGTGCCATGTTGATTCCGGAATCCAAATTGATGGTTTGGTATAATCTGTTTTTCTTCTAGAACTGGTTTTAGTTTTGTAAGTAACATTTTTTCAAACAGCTTTGAAATTGTGGGTAGCATACTAATTGGCCGGTATGACGAGATATGAGTTTCTTGTTTTCCAGGCTTGTGTATCATTGTGATCTGAGAAATCTTCCATTCTTGAGGAATATAACAAATTCGCAGGATTGCATTAAATATGTATGTTATTAGTTTTATACATATGTCTGGTAACTCTCTTAACATTTTTCCAGTTATAAGATCATACCCTGGTGCTTTTTTGTAGTTAATGCAATTGTTAATGGTGCTCTTGACCCCCTTCCACTTAAACTTTATCGGTTTATTGGTGGAATCATTTTCATTTTGTTCTGGTAGCCTGAAATTATTCATTGGATCATGTGGAGAGAACACTTTCTCCAAATGGGACGCAAAAGTATTGGCTTTTTCTACATCGCTTCTTGCCCAATCCCCATTTGGTAATCTTATGGGTGAATTTAGGTTTGCCGGCCTCTTTAAATGTTTCGTTGCCTTCCACAATGAATATTCTGTTTTATTTGTTGCGGACAGCTCACTTAAATAATTCTGTGTCTGTTTGTTGTTTTCCTCTTTTAAAGCGAATTTTAGAGTCTTTATTGCACGGTTTAATTTCCATTTTAATATCGGTGATCTTATTTGTTGCCACTGCCGACGTATGTTTCGTTTGTCCCGAATGAGTTCCTGGATATTAAATGAAATTTTATTAAGTTTTTCGGAATTTTTCATAACAGGCGTGGTCTTCTCTGCGGCTAATTTCATTATATCTTTTAGATGTTCAGCTGCTACATCAATATCTGCTTGGGTGTGAAGTGGGATGTCCAGTCGACAATTTTTTTCTACTAATCTTTTATATTGATTCCAATTGGTCCGTGTGTTCGTTAGACGTTTGGGTGCTTCCGACTCTAAGGCATCGGTGCTAACTGTTACTATTATAGGTGAGTGGTCAGAAGACAGATCACAGCAATCTGTGGCTTTTGCATTTGAGCGTGCTATGCCTTTAGTTATACAGAAGTCCAATAAGTCAGGAATCTTTTTTCTATCCGTGGGCCAGTATGTTGGATGTCCAGCTGATAAATAATCCAAACTTTGTTCTTCCATGGCCTCATATAGCTGTTTGCCTTTCGGCGATGTTAGTCTTGAACCCCAGTGAACATGTTTACAGTTGTAATCGCCTCCCGCAAGAAATTTTTTACCCAGCTGTTTGAAATAATTCACGAACTGGTCTTTTTTTATGGCATGTTTTGGTGGACAGTA
This sequence comes from Tipula confusa, assembly GCA_963556175.1. Taxonomy (NCBI): domain Eukaryota; kingdom Metazoa; phylum Arthropoda; class Insecta; order Diptera; family Tipulidae; genus Tipula; species Tipula confusa. The sequence goes on along the minus strand of OY744475.1, from coordinate 186,357,054 downwards.
TACTGCGGATATTATAAATTTTCCCGACCACTCTTCTAAACAAATACTGGTCGATTGGATATGTTGTTCCTCATATTTTGTATGTTCGTGGTGTTTTAATCGCCTCTTGATTAATATTGCTGTACCACCATGCGCCTTACCATCTGGATGCTTAGTGTCATATACTGAGTACCCGTTAATTTTAAAATAGTTTTTTTTAGTGAAACGTGTTTCTGATATTAACATTATGTCAATATTGTGCTCAATGAGAAATGCTTGAACTTCTGCTCTGTGTTGTGCTAAGCCGTTTGCATTCCAAACTGCTATTTTTAGAACGGTCATGTTTATTTTTTAACAACTATCTGCATTAAGACGTTCATATTTTGCATCATCAAGTCCATCGTTCTCTCCATCATCGTCATGAAGCTTTGCATCATGTCTGTTAGCTTGTTTAAGGCTGTGGTAACATTTCCTTCCTGAGTTACTTGAGCTTTTGGAGCGTTGCCTTTAAGAATACTGGCGTACGAAACACCTTGATGCATGCTGCTGTTAACGGTTGCGTTATGGGTTATATTTGGAAAGTTGGTGAATGAAACTTCTGGTCGTACTTCAGGTTTAACTGTTGGATGTAAATTAAGCATGCGTTGCTCTGCTCGTTGTTTTGGGTTAATTCTTCGTTTTAATTCCATATAAATGGGACAACCTCTATAGTTTGCAGTATGATTGCCATTACAGTTGCTGCATCGTAATACGGAGGCATCAGTTTTCCTTTTATTGCACTGTTTTGAATTATGAAGTTCGCCACAGATAACACAAACGTCATTTAGTGTGCAATATGCTTTTGAGTGCCCGTATTCTTGGCACTTGATACATTGTATTGGCCCAATTCTTTTCTTAGGTTCCTCAACGGTTACCCTTCTGTGCATTAAATATTTTATGTTATAAATTGAATGTTTGCCTTTCATAGGTTTATTGTCTGGCTCTAATTCCAGGCGAAATAGTGGTTGTGGTATCTTCTCCCGGTTAATAATATTTGTAATCGATTTTGCATTAAAACCTTCGGCAGTGAGAGCATCATGTATTTCGTTTGGTTCTACAAAGCTCTCTATTCCTTTAATAATAACGACCAAACCTTTTTGGCTCTTTAGTTGGTAAGTGTAGTAACGTTTACCAACCTGGTCAAAATATTTTATTAATGCACGGTACGCGTCTATGTTAATTGGTTGTATCTTGGTTTCTTTGATATTACCTCTTTTAAGAGCAGAAATATAATATTTTCCCTCTGTTAAGGTGTCAATAGCTTTTACAAGCTCTTTATTTGATTCTTCTCTCAAATAAATGGGCGGCGGTTTTTCAATTTTAGGTTTGTCCGCAGATGTGGTATCTTCGATACACTCTGTTTCTACCAGGCTAGAGAAACGATTGCCATGAGCAAGTTCAACACTAGCGAGCCTTGTAAATTTGTTGATGCTAGTGTTTAGCGCAGCTCTTGGGCTTCTCTTTCTTTTCGGCTGCACTGTAATATACCGGTCGATACCCCGTTGTACTAACTGTGTAGAACACTGACCTACATCATTATTAGTATTATTGTTTTTTAACAACACGGCACTTTTTATTTTATTTTTATTCATTGCACTTTTGTCATTATCATCACAAAAATTTTTATTTTGAAGCAAACAATTTGATACCAAATTGCTTTCTACTTCGTTTGCACTTTTTTTTGGACTATGTTGCACACCTTTAAATGTTCTGGTTGACGTTGTGGCGATTGATGATAAATCACCTACAGACGTTGACCTTTGTGAACTTAGTCCAGTTTTATCTACCACACTTGGCGACTTGAACACCATGGTATTACATTATATTACGAGAATTAAATAATAAAACTATACTTATATATAACTATATATATTTTTTTTTAAAGTTTCTGCTTATTAAGCTAAAAACACAGAAAAATTTATTAATTTATATTCACTTAATATTTTGATGTTTATTCGCTGCCATAGCACAATTGCGACTGGTAAAGAAGACTGATTGTTTTTTTACCCCAAAAAGCCATTGCCGTCGACAGTGACCTCTGCACCAAAAAAGTAACTCTCTTATTGGAGATCGCTGCGCCATCCGTTTTGGAACTGTTTGTAGAACTTAATATAGGCAGTTCCTCATTGTCTTTTTACTTCTTGACCAACCTCAGAACTTATTTTACTCAAACTCCTGATCTCATTGGTAAAGAGTGCTCAGTAAGTGTCGTACTCGTTGCTTTTGGAGCCATAGATCATTCAAATGACTCTTCTCTCATAAGATTAATGTCTGGAAAATATCGCGAAAGGCAAATTTGATGACACCAATCTTGAATCTTTAAATAAAATTGAAGACATCAAATTTGAATTACAAAGGAAGTTGTTCATGTGGCTGAAAATATATGGTAGAATGACAAAAGAAGGAATCACACAATGGATGATTTGGCACTGAATCAATCTAATTTTATTCAAGAGATTTCTAATATCAACAGACGTGAAAGCGAGAGAGATACAATTGCCCTCAATAAATATTCTTGCATTCAGCGGAACATACGCAGAATTTCGTTTCGTGACTTATTTAAAATACTAATACATAATAATGCGAAAATAACAAAAGTCCATAAATTGCAGTATCTCAAAGGATTACTAAAAGGAAAGGCATTCGCATTAATTAACCACCTCAGTGTAACTGAAGCAAACTACAAAGACACTTGTAATAAGATAAAACAGCGATACGACAAGCCGAAAAATATAATTCAAACTCTATTAAAAAAGTTCATGGAATAAGTGAGTATCTAGCCGGGTTGCACAAAGTCCTTGAGACAACTGGCAGATATATCTGATGAGGTGATATATCTGATGAGGTGGAGGTTTTAGAGTGCTTGGAGAGCAAACCGAAAATCGAGATCCCTGAACTATATACCTCTTAGACAACTAACTTGATGGTGATTCCAAGGAATTCTGGGCCCATGAAACCTCTGAAAAATTATTTTCATCGTTGCCAGTTTTTGGATATTTTTAAATAAAAAAAAACGATGCGTTGGAAAGCCTTAGTACCATGACGAAAGCGCTGGTTCATCTTCCCAAAAGAATTAAAGCAATGGCCTCTCAAGTTCCATTAAAATGCTTATTGTATTCCGGCGACAATTACCCTGGAAGTTGCAAAAAATATTGCACACTCACGATCCCGGAGATTGTAGCCGAAAAAAGCAGTTTTTCAATTGTCTATCGTCATTACATCAAGCTATCATGTGTCGATCTAAATATAATAGCAGAAAGTGTATGCGGCGACTACATGTAACACTACACCCTGAAGATCCAGAAGAAACCAAGGTTGAAGTTGTAAACAAACTAACCAGTTTAAATGGTAGTATCTCAGTAGATTGCTTCCAATGTTTATTTCTACATAAGAAAAAAGAAAACATAAGCATTAAAGGTATAACGGCGGGTGGGATCTCAACAAGGGGGAGCACTATAATTACAATGTTGTCATTTTACAATCCGGGATTGCAGATGAATCTTGATGCCTTAATTTTAATAAGCTTCCCTCCAAAGTACCAGGTCATATTATTAATATATTGCAGAAATTCCATCCCTGAAAGACATACCGCTAGCTGATTCCAAGTTATTTAAAAATGCTCCCATCGACATATTGATAGGCGCAGAAAATTTTTTTGAAATATGTATTTTGGTGGGTCGTATCAGGTCGACCCAGAATCACGGAAACGATTGTGTGACATAGCGGAAACAATAAGTAAAGAGAACGATGCAATGGCAAAAACCCGAGTTTTCGGTCCATTGTAGTTTCTATCTTTATCGACAATATTAGTGCCGTAATTTACATAGTAAAATGATAGATGAAAACGGCAAAATATAGACATGACCGCGAAAACAAAATTTGTCCCCCATAAAAAAGTTGGCTCCGCCGAGAATAGAACTAAGCTTATTTGTTGGGTATGCGGTAAACGAAACCTAAATCAGGAAACTCAATATTATGCATAGATTGATTCGACTATCGTGCTTGCTTGGCTTTCCACGTATCCCGCAAAGTGAAAGACATTTGTGTCAAATCAAACCAGTTAGATTCTAGAAAAAAATCCGCGATAACACTGGTCTCATTTGAAATCCGCCAATATTCCAGCTGGCGACGAATCCAGAAGAGCGACACCAGAATTATTGGTGAATCTACAGGATGATATTGGTGGTTTGGTCCTGAGTGGTTGAGACAGCCACATATTCTCCGGTTGTTTCAAGACGAAACAAGTTCCGAAGCGACACCAGAATTATTGGTGAATCTACAGGATGATATTGGTGGTGTGGTCTTGAGAGGTTGAGACAGCCACATATTCTCCGGTTGTTTCAAGACGAAACAATCCCCGAATCAAACAATAAGAAGATTGCTAGAGTATCTAGTAAGAGCAGATAGACATAATGCGCTCTCCAAATAACAGTACACGGTGCTTGGTTAAGTACACTCTTCGAAATAAAATCTATTTTGCACCTGATTTTACGTGTCGAAGCTTACCTCAAACATTACTTAGCTAATTTGAGAATTTGAAACTTGAAACATAAAAAGCTTTGCAAGAATTGCAAGAATTTTATGTCTCTTTCGGGAAAAATGATCGGTTTAAAGGAGACATCGTTAATTTGAGACAGTATTAGGTACAAAGTAACTCCAATGATTGTTATCTTTGGCTCCTTTCATTAACGCGACGGGAATACCACAAGTGAGTGGTCGACTAGACAATGCTGATTGCGACTATATATGATAGCCGACGTCTTATTAGACTACCCCCAATCATGTGTACACTGAGAGATTGAAAGGGAAAAATATGCATACACCGTGAAAACCTCCATGCTGACTCTACATTAACTCTTAACAGTCTCTTAAGACAGAAATGCTGGATAGTAAACGGACGTAGCAAGAAAAGGTCGCTTTTGAAGGATTACGTAATTTGTATAAAATATGCAAACCCTTACCCATCCGTTTACAAACTAAGGAATGGATTTTGCAGGACCAATTTATTTTGAATCTAAGCAAGGCGAGGCGCTACCAATCCAAAAAAGGTCGTACATGTGGAACCAGTAAGCGGTTTGACGAGCGAAACATTCATGGCTGCACTCAAAAGATTAACCTCTAGACGAGGTGTCCCTACCAATATAAATACAGACAATGGGTCCAATTAAATCGGTGCTAGAACAATTGTGGAAAATGTCTAAAGATGATAAAAAAAAATTATTCAAAATTTTCTCATTTCAGACTTTCTTAGTAGAAATAAAATCTAGTGGTATTTCATACCACCTTCATCTCCTCATATGGGAGGATTATGGGAATCCGCAGTGAAGTCGTTTAAGACTCATTTAAAGAAATCCACGTCAAACGTAAATTTGACCTTTGAAGAGATAGCAACTCTCTTATGTCAGATTGAAAATATTTAAAATTCGCGTCCACTTTTAAAATTGCAGAGCTACGAGATACTTACACCTGCTCATTTTTTAATACCTAAATACCTATCAACAGAGACATAAATTGAGAAAATCTAAGTAAAATATTAAAATCAACGACAATTTGATTAGAGATGAAAACCCTTGGATGATCCAAACTCAACCGAGATGACCAAATAGTGATAGTAATATTGATTAGGAAGGTCAACTTTACATTACACTAAACTTTGTAGATTGCTCATTCATTGATGACCTGTCATCAACAACGAGGAATTTGTTTACGCTCGTAACAAATTTATCTGTTTATGTAAAACTTGTCAAATTTTTCACATCAAGAGCAAGGAGTAGAAGAGTAAAGTGAATATTGCAATAAACAATTTAGTACTAAAATAAAATATGTACATTTTAACTTTGGTAATAGAGGTCATCAAAGATTGCCTTTTTAATACACAAAAGAAGACAGGGGCAATATATAGAAAGACAACCGGACTTCCTCCATATTGAAATTGGTTCTATCATATTTTTCTGCTAATATAATACAATACAAAAATTGTTTAAGCATTTTAACAACATCTTCCAAAAGACCTGAGTGGACAACCTGTAATCGGAACTATTATTTGGGTGGTTTCTTTAAAGTTCCATGATTCAAAACTAACCGGTACTCAGTTTTTTTTACCATAAATTTTCACTTCCACTAGGATATTTGACCGTTCCGTAACTTTTTAGACACTCGTTGCCAGCTTGATATTAATAATATGGGGAATGAATGACAGACATTGAAATGGTAAATAAAATAAAAAAAATAATTCGAACACCAAAGCATACTCGTAACATGAAATTAGACTTTAATATTTTCATTTATTTATTTATCGTGAAAATATTGTGTTATCGATATAACTTTTGTTTTTCATCCTTATACAGTGTATAGCGGTTAGTTTCGTAAACTTTTTTTTTTTTGCCTATTAATATTGTTATGATTACTATTATTATTATAATTATTTTAACTTTATCATTGATATATTTTTAGTTATGTTATTATTGTTATTATATTTATGTATAATTTTTTTTGTTGTCGTTTTTGTTGTATATAACAATGTCGTGTTGACTTGTTATTATTAATTTATCACTTTTTAGTAAACTTTTATTATTTTTGTTTTTGTAATTTGCAACAGACTATACGTATATAATAAACACAGGAAAAGTTGAAATGGAAGAATACGAAGAAACATAAAATACAAAAAAAAAAAAACGGAAAATTGTATTACAATTGAGTTATTGGGAAAATAAAATGAAAATTTTATTCCTTATTCTGTTTCATACAAATTTTCTTTGTTTTCGAATTTTTTTTTTATTTTCTTTATTTTTTTTTTTTTTGTCGTTTCGGTTGATAGCAATTTTTTTTTTGTGTGTGTGTGTTTTTTGAATGAAAATAAATTAGGTGGAATGTGGTTGACATTAATGCCAATTTTATTATTATGAAATTTAACTTATTAATTTTATTGGCTTAAAGTTGTTAAAAATGAAAACGGAAATAAGGGAATTCAAGTGTTAACGTATGTGAGCATAATTTATATATATATATATATATATATATATATATATATATATATATATATATATATATATATATATATATATATATATATATATATATATATATAAATAAATAATTTTTTTAAAATTACTATCATTATTTATAATAGATATAAAATGTACAATACATATCCTTTTAAAAAAATATATTTTTTTGATAAAAATATAAATAAAAATATGCTAGTTGATCCTGATTGGCTAAAGCTCAGTGTGGTAGATCAGCTTTTTAGAATTCTACTATCGAAACCAATTTAACATTTGGGTGGCAAGATACATACTTAAAACGAAATATTATCTAAAGGTTCAAAAAAAAAGAAAAAAGAAAATAATAAAAACAACAGTAAAAATTGATTAATTCAACAAAAACTACAAACAAATAAAAAAATAGAAAAACACTAAAATACATCATCAGATCTCTCGTTCTTACTATTTTTTACACTCTTAAAACGAAGATAGCCTAAATTTCAGCACCTCCAGTAAATGTTCCACTTTTTTAATATTGATTTGCCAAGACTTTAAAAGTTTCATAAGAATTGACCTATTATTCTCATGCTAATTATAACTTGGAATTTTATTGTACATAGGTAAGGTACCATATACATAAAACTTTTAAATGCATACGTTCTTGTTTAACTGCCGGTCACACAATTATTATCACATCTTAAGTTATAGTCAGTTACTTTGATATTTTGATTTCCACTTCTAAACAGTTTAGAAGTTTTAAAAACATTTTTAAAACTATATAAATGTATAAATTACGAAGTAGTAGAATGTTTCATGTGAAACATGGTGAGACCAAGAGTGGATAATCCAAAAACAGTGCTTTTGGCCAATCACCAAGTTTTTAATATTTGAAAAATAAATTGAACCGCAGCACACCATTCCAAACTGAATACGGGATTGTACCATCGAATCATAGTACATTTGAAGCACTAATCGAGGATAAAAACTACGGTGTTGATAATTTAAGAATATGCTTTTTCCAACAACCACTGCTGTTAATATTGAAACCCAGATATTTGAAATTTTGCGTGTGGTTGATTTTGACACAATTATAATTATGGCAAATAAGGTTGTTACATGTTTTGTTTTGGAGCTAATGACCATATATAATAAGCATCAATTTATTTTTATAGTACTTTTAAGTCAAAAAGGATGTTTTTCTGTATCTCCAAATAATTCGTACAAGAATATAAGATCGCCGTATCATCCGCAAAAGCTGTCAAAATTCCACGTAGATCTATCGAAAAAATTGAGTTAATGAGAAAAAGTAGTCGACACAACACCGCACCCTGGGGGACGTCTGAGTTCATCACACCCTCGAATATTTTGGATATGCTCGATAGAAGGCGTATCGGACAATATAATAGTTATTAGTGTCAAGAGTTGATCATTAGTTTTATGGAAAGCTATCGTTATGGCTGTATTAAGTTTTTGATTGTTGGCAAATTCCTTAATCACTTCATCCATCCATTTGATATTTATGTCGTCCTGTAGTTTCTCGTTGGTTACGTAACGGTAAGCATTGCATGAAGAAATTTGTTTTGACAACGTTGAATAATTATACGATTTGATGGTTTAGTACAGCCCCACAGATGGATACGTTCAAATTGGTTTCAATCTTCAATCGAGATGCAATCCGAGATATTTGGCAGATTAAGCTTGGAGAATTTGTACCCCATTAAAAAGGAATTTTTGTTCTGCAACGCATATGTTACATGAACTCATTTCAGCTCGTTCAGCTTTATTTTCCTATCGCAGGTCCATAGGCTGATTTTATCGATTGCTTGTTGTAAGTATTTAACTGCTTGCTTCTGCGATTTGCTTAATGCATACACAATATCTTCAGTGAAAGTTCCAATGAAGGTTGTTTCCGATGTCAGTATATTGGAACTGTAGGTTCTAATACGCTACCCTAGGGTACTCCTGCTCTGGCTGGGTAAAAGTTAAAGTATATTTATTTGTGTGATAATCTAAATTTTTGGAGAGATACGACTCGAGCAGTTGGCAGTCATATTATGGCACTATTTTACTAATCTTCTAGATAAGACTCATTTTATTCCCTCATGTAACCTACCTAGTTTTTTATAATGTAAGCTTAAAATTTGTAGGTATGTATTTGAATATGTCCGTTTTGTGGGTCTCAAAAGCCGGTAAATAGTCACAAATGGTGATTAATTTATTTTAATTAATATTTTAACCAAAAGCTCTTAATATCATCAAAAATATTCAAACATATTGAAAAACTATTTTTATGATTAAAAATAGCCTATGAAATAAAAGTATATGTTTTGTTCGGGCTTGGGTGCTCGTTTTTTTATTAAGAGGGCTCACAGCTTAGAAAAGAGGGTTATCAGTCCACTAAAAACTTCAACTCTTTTTCGTTCGTTTCTTAGATGTGCTTTATTCACTTTTAGTTGGCTTTTAATTATGTCGACTGTTCACTTGCACGGTTTGTACACAACTAACTAACTTAAGTATATTTTTACAATACAAGCATAAAATATGATTCATTAACTATAGTGACATCTAATTAACAGGGTTAGAAATAAGTTATGTTCTACATTTTTAGTACATAATTACAGTGGCTAATGCATTCGAAAGGGTGATCTAATATGTTTTAATGTAAGTTGACTTTTCTGGTATTGATCGCGAACATGTTCTTTTTTCAACCATTTCATGACCGTTTTCATAAATGGTCGTTTTGGTCGATACTTTGCAACGGCTGACTAGACCAACGTTAATAGCCGATAAAATCCGTTTCAGTGGATCAATCCTCATGGATTTAACAATACCATCTTTGCGCAATATTTGATATTAGTTAAACTTTCGCTAAAAGTGTCACGCTAAGTAAACGACAGTATCAGAATGCAGATAATTATAAAACAATTTCTCTAAAAATTAAAAGGTAAATCACTTAATTTAACTACTAGCATTTGTATTGTGTTATAATTTTTTGCCGCCATACCATTTTTGGGTATGCGGTAAGTAATATTTGAAACCAAACCTTTTATCTATATCACAATTTGCTCATGTCGTATGTTGTTGTGGGAGATTTTTGAAGTTTCCGGAGCATTTCACTCAAAGAATTTATGTTTTATTATTTTTAAATAGAAAATAGACAAATGTGGCACTTCGTGGTTTATAGATTAATTGATAGGACCATTTCGTTGACAACGCCGGACTCATTCTTACAGCAGTTGTACATAAAACAATAGGTAAAGAAGAGTACAGTATTATTTAAATACATTCATACGTATACGGACGTCTGAACATACATATACATACATACACGATCATACATATGTTTATATGTAAGCAAAAAGCACCAAGACCAGACTATGCATACCTAGATAATGTGTAATCAATATGGTTTCTGCAACCACAATCAACCATTAATGATATTCAGGTCGTCAACAGAGTGGCTCAAAATGCATTAAGCGGTAGCAGATGGAAAGGAGGCCGTAAAAAGTATTGCGTAATTCACTCTGGATATTAAAAATGTGGTTAATACAGCGAAATGGGATCATATTATGAACGCTCTTAAAACAAGGAATGTTCCTTGCTATAGAGACGTACAAAGACTGATTTCAGACTATTTTGGCAACCGTATTTTATAGTATCAAACGGATATAGGTTGCAAGGATTATAGATGCGGGGCTCTTAAGGCTCTGTACTTGGTCCAACGCTTTGAAACATTATGTTTAACAATGTCTTTACACTTCAGGTTTCCGAGAATGTAACGATAGTTTGCTTTGCTGATGATATCGCTATTGTCGCCGTTTCTAAGTATAAAAATGAGTTAGAGAACTTCTAACTCATCGTAAAATCATGGTGGATATAATTAAACAATAGCGTGATTCATTTGGATTGAAATTGGCGGTAAAAAAAAGATGGAAGCGATGCTTACAACTAGAAAAATCGTTCTGGAAACAATATCCGTACAAATTGGTACACACATCATTATCTCGCAACCTTTAATAAAGTACATGGGAGTTTTATCCGAATCTAGGTTATCGTACAAGGAGTACACAAAGTATGTCAGCGAAAAGCAATCAAAGCAAGTAATGCCCTATTTCGAATGCCAAATATCGGTGGGCCAATCCAAGGACAACGCAGGCTGCTAGTTGGTGTTGTAACGTCAATAATGCTATATGCGTCCCCTATATGGTCCCAAACCATTTAGGTATATAAATCCCATATACTGCAACTGTGCATTAAGAGTGGCTAGTGCTTATAAAACGGTCTCAGATGCAGCAGCCTACGTCACTTTGGGAATGTATTCAATTGACTTATATATATATATATATATATATATATATATATATATATATATATATATATATATATATATATATATATATATATATATGTATATATATATATATATATATATATATATATATATATATATATATATATATATATATATATATATATATATATATATATATATATATATATATATATATATAAATATATATATATATATATATATATATATATATATATATATATATATATATATATATATATATATATATATATATATATATATTTATATATATATATATATATATATATATATATATATATATATATATATATATATATATATATATATATATATATATATATATATATATATATATACATAAGTGGAGCAACCTTTTCATTCCACTTCCTCATTATAATTACTGGAAGATACTGTTCTGAAAAAAATTACAATTCTTATATTTGAAAAAAATAAAAAAAGTGTACCGCGTTGAACGTTGATTCACACAACATTTAAAAATCTATATAGATTATAAAACAATCATTTAACACTTAAATAAAATGAAATAACAGTTAAACTGACAAAATACCAATTTTTCCATTGATGTGTGGTTCAAAAATTCAGATTACATTTTTCAATCCGTTTGCTGGAATAAAGCAAAGAAAAGAGTTAGATCAGAAAAAACTCTTAGAAAGCTTGTTTCTGTTTAGAAAAAGAGTACTAAACTGCTAGTCCCAGAATCAAACAAAAAAGTTCAATGTTTTACCAATTAATTTAAGTTTTTTGAAACCACTTGAATTTTGTTCTAACACTAAATTAAAGGAACAAAGGAGAATTTTTAAAAATGAAAATCAAGCTCCACAAAATTAGAGTAAATCTTTCTGTTGGAGAAAACACAAAATTTAAAAAAAAATTGTGGACCCATTTGTGCGATTCATTGATTTTGAAAATAACCAAAATTTGGTGAAAAATTTCAGAGAGAATCTCAGTATCATAGTTACTAAAGAACTAAAGGAGAGATTTACTAAGTAGAATACGTTCTGAATAACAGCAGATACAAGTTCTTATAGTACATCAGGACAATTGCTTTAGATGCTTAATATATTATTAAGCTAATAATAATATAGTATTAAGAAATACTTTGTAAATACCAACACGTCAATATTAGAGAAGACTAGTAATATTAAAAAGAAGAGAGTGTAATAGAAATTTCAAAACAAACCTCTAAATCCCTTTGGAAAACCACTAAATAACTCTATTTTTAATTAAAGACGCAAGCCGAATTAGCAACGACAGTTTTACTTCTTTCATTTGACGCCATCCGTATAATAAATTCACTCCGCTTTATTGTTTTCGATAGGAAGTTAACATTTTCATATCCACAAACACTGCATTTTTGAAATGTGAAAAAAAGTCGTCAAATTTTCCATAAATATGTTGAAGCCCCTAAACATCCAACATCATAGATTTTGATGTTTTGTACCTATAAACAACATCCACTTCTACATAATAAAAATAAATTATTATGAAATGTAACAACTATGCGGTTGCTGAAATATGTTGCATGGACATATCCAGCAACAGTGCGATACATTTACTTTTATCAGAATTTTTGTGTATAATGATCTCGATCATATTGACATTTTTTGGTACATAAATACAGAATTTATCTCTAATTAAGGGTCTACTTATTTTTATTGGAAAATGTACTAACACAAATAATATTTATATTTTTGGTAATGCGCAATACTATTTGATAGCACTTGATATACATAATAATTATGGATTGATACTATTTAAATCCGGTTCTTGTTTTGAAAATATATTTGGCCGAACGGTATTTTCTATTGTGCATGATGATTGGAATTTTGAATATTTTTAGTGAGACTATGTAGTTGTGATTTAATTTTTGTTGAGTTTTGATGTGCATTTTAGAAGCAAGTTAAAAATTTTGTTTAGGTGAAATTTAAAGTTATAATTATGTTGCATAATGTTTTTTAGTGGCTAGTGTTGTAAGTGTATTTCAATTATGTTTAATTTTCTATTTACTATTTACTATAGTGCGATAAGTAAACTTTAAGGTGGCCTGAAATAGTGGAACATTGAAAATTAGATAATTATAAGGTATGATGATAATTTTTTTTCCTTGTTTTATTTGATTTTCCTTTTCTATTAAACATTTTTGTTCATGTCTAGTCTTGTAAAAAAGCAAACTAGAATATGATTATAACAGTAGCTTTAGAATAAAAAATCAGTTAGTTACTTTGCAATAAAAATTGTTTGTAACCCTCAATTGGCCGGGTATACTTTTATAAGCTTTGCTTTAGGGTTTTAAATTAAAATTTTTCTATGGTCGTCATTAAAATTAAATATATGGTTGTATTACTAAATAAATAATTTGCGGTTTTAAGCGTATGATTTTGCTTTTTATATCGGAATTAAAACTACATTTCCGATAAATTTAAATTTTCGGAAAATGATTAGCAACTTTACCGATTTTTATTTTACTCGGCAATTTTTTTATGTTTTTGATACTTTTATGTTGTTTTCCACTTTTTACTTGTTTTAATCATATCAGAATCGTACATTATTTTTAAAAAATCCAGTACGGGCCCACGATTTATTTAAAGCACTTAAGTGGACGAATTGATATTGTTAAGTTGTGTCTTGGGCTAATTGTTACACACAAATTTAAGTCCGTTGTTTGTATGAGAAACTTTACCAGTGGTCTCATATTGATAATTAGACGGAGCAAAATCTGTTAAAATTAGGTATAGTTAAAAATATATACAAATCATATCTATAAAGGTCTAAAACTTAGGTGTTTTTAATAAAAGCCAAAAAAAATTGGGATTTTAGAGTTGCCTATAAAGGGGATGCTTACTTGGATAAAAGGAACATTACTCCTTTTTACGCTGAAGTTATTTAGAATAAGGTTGCCTTAAAATTATACTTCCAAATAGTGAATAATTTTTCTTTTACAGTATAATAGGCTGTGTCTCATGATTTGTATAATTTAGACCACATTTTATAGTTGTATGGATTAGTATAGATAGTTATCGTATAGATGGCCAATCTTCAAAAAAAAAATTTTTTTTTCAATAAAGAAAATCTAAATTTAGAATTTTTTTAAAAAATTCTAATGTAAAAGTGAAACTTTGACATCGATCTAATGTTTTTATCTTGGGTTTAAGATACAAGATATAATCAAGATACAAGACATCTCAGGAATAAACGTTTGATTCTCTGATCTGTTCTTATTATTTCCTACTGGTTTATTAAGTCCTCTGTATTTATGATGATTGTTACTGAGACTGCTTATTACTAGAATTTGGTGAGCTTAACAGCCTTTACGTATACTTTGTAGAGTTCTCATTGTAAATTAAATTAGCAAAGCTTGGATTTCTGCTTAAGATTGTTTAGAATATATTTAGCTAATAAGTTCAAATTTTTCTCACTAAACAGACAGAGTCGACTTCTCATAATTGTTACAAGGAGTACTATATGTTCATTCAAATTATTCGAAAGAGAAAACAGTAGAGCAATGGTGTATAGGAATAACAGTAAGCAAGGAGCATGGCAAAGAGTAACACGAAACTACGTACTTTCAAATACCTTCGAAAATTTGTGAAAACGACATTCAGTTGACAATGAAAATTAAAGGCGTTGAACACTTTAAATGAATAAGTCAAATGGCTTGTAGTAATAGGAAGATGTTTATAGGATAAGTCAATGTGGTTAAGGTGCTATATTAAAGTTTTGACATTAAACTCCAGAAAAATAAGCTAAAATTTAGTTAAAATAATTTTGGGGTCAATGTAAAATTTGATATTCCAAGAAAAATTTTAACTATCACTTATTCGGATTTAAAAAAAAAATAATAATAGGCATTTTTTTATCTAACTAAGGAAATTATCCATTTTTCAGAAAGTCATTCAAAACTAGTGATAATGATAAAGACTTTTTTAGGGTCTTTCGGGAGTGGCTTTTCCAATTTGCACAATGCTATGAATATACTCGTTTTATGGTTTTTGACTTTGTTGTTAATTTTCGATATCGAATCACTGTGTGCGTATAGACGTACGAAAATATATATATTGTTCGCGCGTTGTTGATTGAGACAAGTGGAATTGAGTAGTTTTCGGAAGTGCTCATTATATCATTAAATCGATATTAAGTAAACAGTACCCCGTTCTAGTAAAATATATCGACGTTCAGCAGAACACAGTACACAATAATCGGGTTTAAATCTGCTTATTGAAATCGACTGCGGTTTGTCTTTGATTCAGACAATTAAGTGCTGCTGCAGTCGACGAACCACTTTGTAGTTTGTATGGACCTTCATACCAGTTTAAACTTTATCAATCCTTATAAAAACAAATTCACAGTTGCCCAATGTCTTAGGGACAAATATGTCATTTTGTTTGGAACGTTGAGCAACTGGTGAGCACTTTATATTTTCTTTCACTGTTGCTCGGATCCCCAGTAAGACGATTGATATTTCCGATATCCAATTGGTGCAGGTATTGTCTCTGACTTTGATAGCAGTTTTAAGCTGTCTATGGAACTGTTTAACTATGCCCTTTGCCTGAAGATGACACAATGGTGAGCCAAAGAGTTTTGTTAACTCTTCGAATATTTTAGACTCGAATTGCGTTCCTTGATCGGTAATGATGTTGCTAGGAATGACAAATTGAGAAACATGATGCTGTCCAAACGTCGCTGCGATGGTAGGAACTGACATATCGGTCATGTAATTTTCAGGCCATCAAGTGAATACAGATCGTCTCAAATTAGAATATAAGAATATTCTTTGGTAGGTGGAAGAAGTCCTTCATGATGTCTAAGTGAATATGTTCAAATTGACCTGGAGGAATGTTGAATTGCCCGAAAGGTGATTTAGTTTGACTTTAAACTATCGATCGTTGGCACCTTAATCAGGATTGCGCCCATTTAATCAATTTACGTGTGGTACGGATATCAGGATGGAAAGTATTGTGCAGTGTATCAAAACGTTGCAAATAAAGAAAATAAATTCTGAAGTTCTAAGTCTACTTTTTGTACTTCGATTATTGTTTGTTAGTCGAAGAGAATTTCGTCTTCCGCAGTTTCTGATTCGGTTGTGCGTGAAAGCGTATCAGCGGCAACGTGGTATTTCCTGTGAATATGCTGACTGTCCTTAGTAAATTGACTAATCACATATTTACTCCAAGTAACGCGGTTAGGATTACGTTTATTTCTATTTTGGTATATTCAAAGGTTTGTATTCAGTAAAAATAGTGAGATTCCGACCTTCGACGTGATATTTGAAGTGCTTGATCGACAGATAAATCGCGAGTAATTCCCGTTCGAATGCTGAACGATTTTTTAAAACATTTATTATTGAGATGTTGTAGAATTGACCCAACGGCCATGTTAGATGCAGCAACTCATCTTTAATATGTGTGAACGCGTATTTGCTTTATAGGGACCAAGCGAAATTTTTTGGTGTTTTGAACTTTTTGAGTAAAGTTTTTTAAAGTAAAGGTAATAGTTGACCTTGCCAATAAACTGCTGATTTCGTTTAATTGAATTTGGGGCTGTGAACTCTATAATGGTGTATATTCGTTCATCTGACGGCAAAATATCAGTAGGATATTTATTCTTTGGCTTAAGAAATCAAAAGTGTTGGCGCCAAAAATGAATTTCGAGCTCATGATTCGTACATCAAACTGTGCAAGATGTTTATCCAAGGGCATTTTGTGTTGTTGTTCGTTTGGACTATCTTAATAATAAAGCGCTGGAATATTTGTGTGGCATTGCAAAGTTCAAATAGCATTAGGGTGAGTTCAAAAATGTCAAATGGTGTCGTGCTTCCTGTTTTATGAGTATCTATAGGCACTGCAGTGACTAAGTGAAAAGCTCTGATGTAATCTTTCTTTGTAAAGATATAGTGCATCTATTTAGATGCATAGAGAAGTTTTGAATGTGGGGTTTCGGATAGCAATCAGGTACTGTGACCGTATTTAATCGTCGAAACTTAACCGTCTCGAGACTTGGTATTTTTTCTGTACGGAGAAGAAACTGGTAATGGCGATGGTAAACAGATTCTTTATTCGACCATGTGCTGCAATTCAGTGAATGCTCCTTTGTGACGCACCGGATTTAGTCAGCATGATCGTAATACTGAAAGATATCCTTCACTAACAATGTGATTATGTAGACATTATGTTTAGCTATATCTACCTGGATTAGATTTTATAGATTTGATTTGTGAATATAATTCATAATACACTTCGATGACCGTTTAACAGGGAGCACCGAAAGAGCGGGTCCACTGAAAGTGCGAATTATGACCCCGAGTCTTCTCAATTGTTCGTTTATCGTCTCGCTGCTAGGCTGTGTGTTTGAATTGTTATGGGACTTTGATATTGTCCAGGAAATATTACATCACAGATGTTGTCTGCGATTTTCTCCAGTTCATCGGTTGTCATTGGTGACGTTTGGGCTACCAATGCGATTCCTAGACTAGGTCAGGCACTCGTTGTAACAACAATTATATAATAACGCGGTTCCTGAAATCTTTCCCGGCAATGTCTTTAATTTTATGCAGCAGGTCGAATAAGCGTATGTTGTCAAAATCCTGGCGTGCGAGTAGAGCATCGAGTTGTCTATCTTCTGACGGCTCTATTTATCTATAATGGCGTTTCTAAGTGTTTCGTATGTTTGGGTCTCGGCAGGAATTTAGATAAATTTCTTGAAAGCAATTGCAATGGCCGATTCGAGGGATTTTAATGAAAAAGTGTATTTAACATTGTCAGACCAAAATGAGAAAGTCAAAAATGCTAGCAGTCTAATTAATGCTATGCTTTCTGTTCTTTCTAATGATCCTTTTGTTTTTTTTTCCGCAAGTGGCTATGTCCTGATATTGTTAATCGTCATATTTGTCTTAATTGCCTAGAAGAAACTAGCTAGTGTGATTGAAAGTTTAAACTCGCATAACACAAATGTATTAAGGTCAGTAAACGTGCTTTGTATGCCTTACGTCGACTGCGATAATCAAAATACCTTGCAAATGCCGACAGGCTGAATGTGTACAAAGTTTTAATCAAACCCATTGTCATGTGGGTATGGGAGTTGAACCCTGTCAGATGTGTATGAGAGATGACCGCTGTTGGTGACGATGGCTCCTCGGAGTATACATGAACTAGTCATTTTCGGGTTGTCTAGAACAATACGAAGAACCAACTTGGGATCGAATCCGATGTAGCAGTGAATATTGATTTGGTGCAAGGAGGAGCATGTAAAAACTGTTTAAATATTATGATAGTAATTAGGTGCAAGATACAAACAAAATCTAATTGGCTTTTGATGTATTTAGTAAAGAAGGAAAAGTCAAGTGCTCATCTAATATTTTGCATGATGTATGTATGTTTGAGCACATGCATTGGTGATGATAACGTTTCATTATTAAATTTTTTAATTAGTAAATAGTGAAATCTCTATTTTTTAATGTTGTTAGTTCCAAAATATGTTTAGACGATGACGAAAATACCACGTCAACAAAACATATTTTAAGTAGCTAACCGATTTTACATATAACGAACACGAAAAAAGGACTGCATATGGTTGAACAAATATTTAAGCTCGACTAAATTTTATATTTTGTTGAAATAGGAAATTAAAACCAAAAAAAAATAAAAAATTAATTAACATTTGGTTTTTCCAAAAAGTAGCAAAACACACCAAAATATATATTGTACATGTTTTATAATCACGTACTCTATATGTACGATATATTATTATATTTTCCATCATAATTTAATCAAACAGCAGTGTAGCCAAGAACCCCATGAAGTAACAAAAATTTTATTTGTTTTTCCCGTATCGCGTAAACCATCATCCGGCTTAACGGAATTTATTTTCAAATAATATATTTTACTTTTTTTTTTTATAATTTATTTATTTTGTGCAAAGAATTTATTTTTTCATATTTGTAATATTATTTCATTAAAATATAAATCCAAGGTAAATATTTTTATGTATATGTATGTATTATACTCGTAAAAGAAGTAAAACTCAACCAAAAAAAAAAAAAGCTTCTCGCATGGTCAAATCTTAATGTAATTTTTTTGATTTAAAATTATTATTATAACAAGTTTTTGTTGCTCTTGTTGTTTTAATATAAAGAGCCACAAAAAGAAAAACAAAACGAAATTGGAAATTTGGTATATATATATATATATATATATATATATATATATATATATATATATATATATATATATATATATATATATATATATATATATATATATATATACAGGTAACTTTCGAGTTACGCGGTAGTCTGTTCAAAATACAATTCAAAATCACATTATTTAATATTATGCTGGAATCAAAAATGCAGAGTCCACGATGCCTTCTGGAGGCAAGTAAACAACATATGTATGAGTTCTGAAACGAATATTATATTTCTCTAGCAAAACATAATTTTTCTGGAAAACGCATTATTACTTCAAAAAAATTGATAAGATTAGAAGTAGTTGGATTTTAATTTTAAACCAATGCAGTATTGTCTTTAATAAAATTCACCTTCCTTACTTGTAAAATTTTAAACTTTACCGTATATTTCGTATATTAAAAGCTACTTTAAAACTTTTCGATGATATTGTGCCACCGTTGTCACTTTATTTCGGTCTCAATGTCTGACTGATATGTTGTTATGTGCAGATTGATGTTACTAATCATGTTAATCATGTTTACGAATACCTGTAACTTCTGTATGATTTTTCCTGTGTGCTTCCATGTCTCACACCCATACAGTAGTACTGATTTCACACATTGCGTACAGGACAGAAGTATTCCAGACTTTGTGTAACATGTTGAACGTATATCTGGCTTTATTTATACATTTGTGTATGTCTTCTTCTGTTCCACCTGTTTTCGTTATTGTGCAACAAAGGTATACGAATTCATTTACATCTTCAATTTGTACATTGTTGATGTGCATCGGTGTGGTTTTATTTGCCTTGGGTTTCTTGATATTAATTTTGAGACCACCTACATTAGCTAGATCTGATAGCTGTGGCACTTTCTGCTGCATGTCAGAGTGTTTGTGTGTGATCAAGCATATATCGTCTGTATTATTGAGTCCAAATCATTGAGTTTACCAGTGAAACCTCATTGAATGCCATTAGGGGACTGGTTATATAGTTTCCGCATTGCACTGTCTAATACGATTAGGAATAGCATTGGTGAGAGTATGCAACCTTGCCTTAATCCTCGAGTGTTGTAGTATGTTTCACTTTGTTTGCCTTTGTATTGAATTGGGTTCCCAGCATCCCGATACATTTCTTGTATGAGTTCAATTAATTTCTTTGGGATGCCCATTTCACAAAGTGTCTGCGATATTGCGTTCCTGTTTCGAAATACGCATTCGAAATCGACGAAGAGCATATATAATGGTGGATTCCATTCATTGGATTACTCAGTGATGATACGGATTGTGTTGATGTGATCAGTGCAACATCTTCCTGGTCTAAATCCAGCTTGTTCGTTTCTTAATTTTGCATTGATCGTTGGTGAGATTCAGTCAAGGATGATCATTGCGAGTACCTTTATTGTTGTTTTGAGGAGGGAGATACCTTGCCAGTTCCTACATTCTCTTAGGTCACCTTTCTTGAGTATCGTTATCAAGCCTTCTTTCCATTCTTGGATTATTGGTGTTAATATTCTTGCAGTTGTAGATGAATCTCCTTTGAATATTTCGGCGGTTATATTGTCTGTTCCAGCGGCCTTATTGTTCTTCAGTCTATTAATCATAACTTTAACTTCCCATTCCGTTGGTGGATAGGTGTTGCTAGTTTCGTTATTGATGTCAATTGATGACTAGAGATTTTCGGGGTCGGCGACGACGTCTACTTCGAAATATTCCTTCCATCTCTTTAACTGCGCTTCATCTGTTGTAAGTGCTTGACCATTACAGGTCCCTTACAGGTGGTATATTTGTAATTTTATCAGTGACCTTTCTTACACACTGGTGTAGTGCTCGCATATTTTGGATTGCTGCTGCCTCTTCAGCAGCTTTAAGAATGCTTTCTGTACATTTTCTTTGATCATTCTTTGCCATCTTCTTTACTTGACGCGCTGTTTCTTCGTATCTACGTTTCACCTCTTCCGTGTTATGTTGGCACATTTGCAACTTAAATTGACGGTGTTCCTCAACTTTCTGCCATGTATCATCACTGATCCAAGGTTTTCGATTGTATTCTCTATAGCTGAGTACGTCCGTAGCAGTCTTGATGTAGGTTTCTTCTGTTTGGTTCCATCTTTCTTCTTTACGAGTGGCTTCAGACTGGAAATTTAGTTGTACCGTTTCATTTAAAGTGTTTCTTGTTTCAGTGTCTCTCAATCTATTTGTGTTAAATTTCCTCCTATGTGTCTTCGAATATTTTACAGCTGCTGGCTTGAATCTTGTAGTGATGTGAGGAATTTCTTATTGATCATTACGTGATCTATCTGATTTTTAGTTCGGCCATCCGGTGATGTCCATGTGTATTTATGTATATTTTTATGAGGAAACCTACATAGGCGGCGCTACATAGGCGGTGCTACAGAAGACGCCAATTCTTTCTCCATTGTTATTTCGCACAGAGCCCAATGCATTTCTTCCCATGATAGTGGTTAGGTTGTTGATGTTGTCTGTACCAAGTTTTGCATTGAAATCTCCTTGTATGATTTTGACGTCATTTCTGTTGCTATTGTGGCTTGTAACTGCTCGTAGAACTCATCTTTTGTTTTATCTTCTGCATCTTCTGTTGGGGCATAGCACTGAATGAGAATACTAGTGTTTAAAATTTTTGAATGGAACCTTGCCACTATAATTCTGCTGTTAACTGGTTGCCATTCTCCATCAATGCTTTCTTTGCTTTATTTGTTGTTAATATTTGTTGTTATTTGTTGTTGTTGTTCATGTGTGTCGTCTCCATTGCTCGTGTTTAATTCTCCGCTGCTTTTTCATATCTGACTTCACTGAGGCCGAGAATCTCGATGTTATAACGTTTCATTTCCTTTTCTACTTTTGCTAGCCTTGAGGTTTCTGTAAGAGTTCTTGATGTTCCAGTTTCCGATTCGTGTCTGTAATCATTTTGGTTTCAGATTAATGAATGTTTGGGTCATTGAATTCTAGCCAGTTTCCAGGGCTGCTGGATAAGGTATACTGGCATATCGGGGAGGAGGTTCTCATTTTTTTTTATTTTCATGTGTTGTACTTTTTTCTTCTTAGATGTTCCCAAGCGATCAACCGAATATATACTAACCCCGCATATGGTTGCTTGACGTTGTTCATGAATGGTGTGACGTCTCTTCTTCCTCCTCTACTGACCCCTTTTTTTATTAAATTTTCTAAATTAATGAACGGTTGGGCCTATTATTCATATATGGTAGTAAGGCATGGTTAAATAAAATATATATACGGCTGTTTAGACAAAAGTTGTACCATATAGAAACATTTAAGATGACGGCGTCCTCTTCGGTACATATTGAACCATTTTAATCGTTTGTTTTTGTAAAACAAATAATGTTTCTATGGTAGGTTTTTTTTCACTCTATATTGGATTTAAATATAAGATATAATAGATTTATAATTAGCCATTTATTTAAAACATTTAGATTTGCTGGCATGTCAATCAATAAATTTTCTAAAATATTATTAGAAAACATTTTAGCAACATCATCCGCAAAAATATGTGCATTTCCCTTAAGGCCTATCATCATTAAATAATTGATGAATATTTAAAAAAAAAATTGGCATCAATATAGTCTTTTGAGGGATTCCTAGACTAAAAGTGTTTACTATACTAAAATCGTCATTTACATCAAATGTCTTATTTAGGTATAAAAGAAGACAGATACATAAATTATTTTTTTGCAGTTGAGCTAGAATTGGAAATTAGGAAGCTTTCTTATCTATGATTAATTTTATTTTCAAAAAATTTTGCTAAGGTGTTTGCAACAGAAATCGAACAGTAATTCGAAATTTCTGAGCTTGGATCACATTAAATATTCTCTTTTTAATTTTATTAAAACAAAATAAGGAACCTTGTTTTATAAAAACCAAGAATCGAATTTTTCAAAAAAAATGTATAATATAAATTATACTTTTTTTTTAACCAGGTATTAATTTCGAGGATTACTATCCTCTCCATCAGTCTGTACTACTTTGAACCCGAATTTACTTTACTCATGTTCTTATATACCTTTATCAGGTATGATTTTGGTTCCGCCCTCTTGTGCTATTTTCATTTTCCATTATTTTTTTAACAGGTGGTTGATTTTAGTCTGTACCTGAATGTTTATTATGTCCTTGTTATGTCTATTTTGGTAGATATCGTAATCCTCTAGTGTTGTCATCATGCTACCTTTTTACATTTATGCAACATTTTCAGATTTTCGTTAATGCCTGTGTATTTGTGGTTATTGTCAGTCATGCGTAGTTTGAGTCTATTTTGGGTTTGCCGATTTCTTTCACATGGTTTGGCTTATATAGAACCCATGACAGTCGTCACATGATAGTCTATAAACTCCCGTATCTTGAGAAGCCGGCCTTGGTGAGTTTAGTCTTTGCCCTGTTTTGTTGCTAGTTTTGGATGCTGCCTGTATACCACGATTTTTCAGTACTTTCCTGATGATGTTCGCTGTATTTCTGTCGTAGTCAATTATAATGTATTTATTGTCTTTGTCGTCTTTTGCTATCAGGCAAGTATACGGTTCGTTAAGTTTCTAGCTATTGTGTTTTCTGTTTAATAGGTCCATCCTTGCCAGTTGAAACCCGTTGGCCCTAGCAATCTGCTTAAAAGTATTCAATTCCTCTGTATAGTCTTCTTGGTCCATTGGTATCGTATTCAGGATGGTGTGAGTCGTTATGGATTGTGTGGTCCGTTTGTGTTGGTTTTCTGAAGATTTTAAACTTGTGTTCATAATTTTCATTCCGAATCGTTAGATCCAGGAAATTAATACACTTGTTTTCTTCAGTTTCCAAAGTGAACTTGATGTTGTCATGTATATTGTTAAGATAGTCGTGAAATTGTTTCAAATGCCGATTGGTTCCTCTAAACAGTGTAAGTACATCATCTACATATCTAAGCCAGTATACCACACAGTTCCTATAAGGGTGACTCTCACTCAATATTTTCGAATTCTCTAAGTGATTTAAGAAAATATTGGCTAAAGTTCCCGATAAAGGGTTTCCCATAGGTAGTCCTTCTTGCTGTTCATAGAATATGTCTTGATGTTCAAAGTAATTCTATTCAGTAATCACTTTTAAGATATTTCTAATTTCCTCTGCACATTCCGTTTCTCCTTGATTCACGATCAGGTCGTAAGTGATTCCAATAGTTTCTTCTATTGGAATGTTACTCATCAGTTAATACTTTGGTTCCGTACTGAAAAGGTTGGTCTACTCATTAGGTAGCTACGACCAAATCTACAAAATTTATACTTCTCAACTTATATTTTATATATAAATTAAGAACAGCCTGAGTTAGCGAATTATATCTAACTCTGCCAAAAATTGAAAGTCTAAATAAATAAATGTGTCTATTGCCCGGCACAGTAATTTTTTGGTAAAATTTTATAAATAAAATTTTAACTCTTGGGGATTTAAATAGGTAAGGGAGATTTTTCTACTATATATACTGGTCTCATTATTTTTTAAATGACATATATTGTCGAAAAATTATGTGAATACCATACCATATTAAGTCGAAAAGCCGAAAAATTAAAATAATATATATATATATATATATATATATATATATATATATATATATATATATATATATATATATATATATATATATATATATATATAAATAAGTAAATCTATCTAAATTAATTCTCAGTATTACGAATTCTCAGTTTTTTATACCTGACTTTAATATTCGAAACTCTCGCAATTTCAAATATCATCTTGATGTAATTTATCTTTGGTTTTTTGTCTTTTCGCATAATTTTAATAACTATTTCTATAGTATATTATGCTTAGTTGTATTATTACTTAAGTGTGAATAAGTGAAATAAAAATTATTAAATTATTATGTTTAAGGAATAAAAACCCGGGAAAGCACTAAATTTGGTATTTGAATAGTGTTTTTTGTTACAAAGTGTTTATAATGTATGTATAGGTATATAAATTTACAAAAAGTTACTATTAGTTAAAATTTACAGGCTGATGTCTCAAACTCTACGAAAAAATGATGAACATCATTCCTCATCGCACGCAATCTACCATGAAAAATAAAAAAACTGTCGGTAAAAGTACTATTTGGAAAGTACTGTATAAAGTACTGTAAGGTTCTTTAAGAGAAAAAAATGTTTAAAAAACTTCGGCTTATTAAAATGGGGTCAACCTCCATTTTTAAGATTGTAAGACATCTTGATTCAATTCAACAACAGTTGAACAAGGCAAATGAACAAGGCAGCCTTCAACAAGGCAAATGAAACAACAGTTTCATTTGCCTTGTTGAAGGCAAATGAAACTGTCATATGACGTCATTGATCTAATTCTTTTTCTAGGGAAAACAAAAGAAAAAGCTTATTTCTTAAACTTCACATGAATGGAATTCTCTAAGCCCAGATTATTGGTCGACTATAGTATATTATTGATGTTAATGTGATTTACTAGTTGAGTTTTAACTACTCGTTCTAACACAGCTTCAT